>JABVZX010000024.1:250324-265436 GCA_020883565.1 Drosophila pachea
TGATAATTCCAACACTCTGATGGTCAGTTATAAATTATTTGCGTGTATGTATGTGCGTATAACGGATTGCATAGATACCACTTAGTCTGTAAACATTATGAAAAGAATTAATATTAAAAGTCAAATTAAGGGCATTTTGGCCTCGATTTATGAAGAAGAAATAAAACACAAACAATCCCCGTGACCAATTCGTCACGGACTAGACAGGTTACATAGATATCCGTGTGTGTATATAATAGCTGTCAAAATGCAATCTCTTGTATACTATGCAAACCGGTTTGCGGGCAATACATACAAAATGCATGCGGATTTTTTTTATTAATATATTGAATTATTCGACACAGCAAGTTTTCTAGTGGGTTGCTTGTTTTTATTCACTTGTGGCTGCTACAACGACTTCGGCGGCTACTGTGCTCTGCTTCTTCTTCTTCATCCTCCTCTATGTGTGGTAATAAAATCTAGCTGGAATTGTTGGCAGACATTATCTGCACTAGAATCAGCGACACCCAGCGCACATCACACTTCGCACTTCGTGTACATTGTAGGTCGCGCTCACCTTTTTTTGTTATCGCCTAGCATTTATAAGTATTAAACTGGTTGTGCTATACACAAAAGTTTTTAAACGGCTGCGGTGTGTCAAATGTGTTAGTCGAGCTCCTTTTGGTCCGCAATAGAAATACTATATACAAAGTGTCCAACGCAAACGAAAGTGAAATGTCCGAACTGAAGAAGAACGCTAAGATCGGAATCGTTGGCAGGTAGGATAAGGCCACACTGAAAGATTCAATTTATATGAACATACATATATAATTGTGGGCGTGGGCGTGTGCTTTTAGTGGCTTGATTGGACGATCATGGTCCATGCTGTTCGCCTCGGTTGGCTACCAGGTTGTGCTCTATGACATCCTGCCGGAGCAGGTGCAGGGCGCATTGAAGGCAACGCAAAAGGAGCTGGCCGAACTGGAAGCCAAAGGCTTACTCCGCGGCAAATTGAATGCGGTGCAACAGTTTAGCTGCATTTCGGGCACTAATGACATAAAGCAGCTGGCCAAGGGCGCCATGTTTATACAAGAATGTATACCCGAGAAATTAGAGTGGAAACAGGATCTGTTCAAGAAGCTCGACGATGTTGTCGAAAGCAACACAATCTTGTCCAGCTCCACTAGCACATTCCTGCCCTCCCTTTTCACCGCGAATCTGAAGCACAAGGAAAATGTGAGTGGACCAGGGAAAATTCGGGAGATTATCTAATCTCCATTGTTGTTGCAGGCTGTTGTCGCTCATCCTGTCAATCCGCCCTACTATGTGCCGCTGGTGGAAATTGTGCCGGCACCATGGACAAAACCAGAAGTGGTGCAGAAGACGCGAGCCCTTATGGACGAAATCGGCCAGAAGCCCGTCACCTTATCCCGAGAGATTGAAGGTTTTGCCTTGAACCGCATTCAATACGCGATTCTGAACGAGACGTGGCGTCTGGTCGAGGCGGGCATACTCAATGTAAAGGACATCGATAGTGTTATGAGTGATGGCCTGGGCATGCGTTACGCTTTCCTCGGTCCGCTAGAGACTGCTCATCTGAATGCCGAAGGTATGGAGAACTATTTTGAGCGCTACGCGAAAACAATCTACGCCGTCAGCGAGACAATGGGTCCCACGCCCAAAATGGAAGGGCCCACCGCAGTGGAGATCGCCAAGCAACTAAACGAGATGGTGCCGCTGGACAAGCTGGCTGAGCGCCGCACGTATCGCGACAACTGTCTGACACATCTTAGCATGCTGAAAAATAAGATCAACAAGAAGTAGATCTAGCCAAATTCGGATCAGATCTATTCAATGCCACATAGCCATAGTTTGTTTTATTACATTCGTTATCTCGGTTTATGTGCGGGCAGAGTTCTGTTTAGTATCTTATTCTTTAATCTTAGTCGATTGGAGCCTTCCCGGGGCACAACAGATTAGTAAAACAAACAGTGAAATGGGAAAAAGCACTCGGACGGAGTCTTAGACTTCAATTTGTTCTTATGGTTAATGTTTAAATCATCTCAGTTAGAAACATCACAGATTGGCTGGTGTTCATTGTGCCGCTTTACGGGAGCTGTTGGCGGCGCGTGCGCTTGCCGTAGAAGCGCATGTGTTGGCATAGCTGCTAACTGGTTTCAAGGATCTGCGCTGCAACGAGCGCGTCTGGGGCATGGGTGTACTGGTGCAGAAAAGCTTAGTGCCTGCCTTGCCCTTTGATGTGATGGGCGTGTCCTGGATATTGCTGCCCACCGTCGATAGATTAATATGTGTGACATCTCCGGCTGGCTGAGATGCCTTTACCATGGGCACTACTCGCTTAACAGGTATGTTCGCCTTGGTGCTTGCATTGAGCTTTATTGACGATTCACTTATGGCCGCCACCTTGGTGCGTCCAATCTTGTGGCTTCTGCCCTGCATATTAGCTGCGCCTGCGGCAGCTGCGCCAGCTGTTGTGCCAATAGAAAAAGAGTTGCGACGCTGTCTAAAGGATGTCATAGCATTCAATTTGTCACCAACGTGCGACAGCTCCTTCAGTGGCATGTTGTTATTGCTGCCGCCGTCTCCAGACGATTGCTTCACCAGGGACTTAGCGCGATCTTGCTTGGCCTTGTCATGTATGGACAACGACGATGAACGCCGTCGCATCGTATTCTCTTTGCTATCGTCGATAACTGTTTGAATGGCTTTCCCTGTCGATGGAGGAACTACGCAATTTTGCATCGGATTCGTGCCCCTTGAGTTTAGAACTAGTATGACAGTTTGGCCACCGGGTGATACATGATTTGGGTCAGAGTCGTGCTGCTGTTCGTGTGCATTCGTGTTCAACTTCAGATTGGCCAGATTATGTCGCTCGAAGATTTCATTTATTTGCAGAGCTAGATTATCGTTGACTACTTCAGTCACATACGCATCTCGTTTATTTTGCGTTATGTTGGCACTTAGTTTTCCAAATACGTCCTCCTTGCCCGAGCTCGTCGCTTTATCGACGGATTCAGCATCGTATGTGGACGAAGAGCAGGTCATTATATCTGGGAGCTTTTGTACATTGTTGTTTGCCTCAGCCTTACGTTTCTACAAATATAAATATCGTATGTACAAAATGTAATTAGGTTATTTACAGTTACTAAAATTACCTGTAATTCGAGATCCAAATCGAATGTACCTTGACGTGTGTACATGATGGGCGACTCTTTTGTCTGGGTGCTATCGTCTTCTTGGTAATGAATAGCAGCTCCAAGAGATTCAAGCAGAGCATTAAACTGATCCCTTTTCGATGGCTCTACATGTTGAGCAACCAGAGATTTCAATTCTTGCAAGATTTTTGCAACCTTTTCCATATTTATGGTTTGCATCGGACTGCTTAAATTTACTGTTTTGGGTGTTGGAGCTGAAGAGACTACTGTTGTTGTAGGTGTAACTTGTAAGCTTGTAGTAGGGGTAACTTCTAATTTATAAGGTGCTGCTGTTAAGTTTGTTGTTGTTAAGTTTGTTGTTGTTATTGGTGTAGTTCCACAATCAAGCAAAGCCGAAGTCTCCGTTTTCGGGGGCAAGTCCAATAAAGCAATTCGCAATTTTTTCAGGCGCTCTTCAAACTCTGCGTTGGAGCCTGCATCGTCAAGTAATTCGGTAGACGGACTTTTGATTGGAATCGGTGTGGGCTCATCTTCAATGAGCTTTATGGGCGATTCGGCAGCAATCATTTGCAAATTTTCACACATCATACAGCTCTCAACAAACGAAAAATCTGTCGGCTTGTTTGGAATCGGCGAATTTAAACCGGAAAGCTTCGCTGCATTCAGTTTGGCTAGCTGAAGCAGGGTACGATAGCGAGTGTCATTACCGATTGATAGATTTTTATTTGCATCTGAACTGGCCTGCTGTGGTTCCATGACAACCGCAGATGTCTCATTATTTGTGTCAAAATCAATAAGGATATCAACGCCCGTTGTTGCTTTCATTGGTTGCATATTACATTTGATTTGCTCGCCCTGTATGGGATCATGTAGTTGTTGGTCATTTGAATTAAACGTGCAAGTGTGCGTATGTTATGTTGAATACAGACCTTAGAGCATACTTCTTTTTCGATCGAATCGAAAGGATCATATGGTTCCTTAAAATTATCCGATCCGATTGGAGCATCTTCAATAACAGTTTCATCTTTAATGGGGTCATCGCAACCTGTTAAGTCTATTAGATTTTCAATATCACACATATTTTTCTAAGCAAGTACAATGAATTGGCAGAATCCTTTGACGTTCAACTTTCAACTACGCTAAATTTCCCGCTTTTACTTTGATCTAGTGATGATACATTTTGCAATCTTCGCAATATCGAAACAATTATCGAATATTGCAAAAATACAACCTGTTTCCTAGGACAGATTATTGGAATTTCAGTATCCATATGAACAATATATAAATGAAATGAAATTTGTATTCACTTTAACTATGGCCAATCGTATTCAATATGTTTTATCATTCTTCCGAAAGCATATAATAGAGTTAAAATAGCTAAAACACTTTTTGCCAATTCCATCCATATCTTGTTCTATTCCATCATTTTCGATACACGATAAAAAAAACACCTTTGCTTATAGTGGGCTAAGTGGATATAAACACAATGACAAATTAATTATAAGAATCCAGACACACGATTCAGATTTCAAAGTGCAGGTACCCATACAATACACATGTATATAATTGCTGGCTATTAACAGGTCATTACTAAAACATTATCTTCCTTGTTCAAGACACTACGCTATTGGATAAACTGAGCAAGACTGCGAAAATTAGTTTTAACATCGGTATATTATAAATCGAGTGAGCTTAATTAATAATCAAATAACATAATGAAGCTGCCAGTAAATATATGGATCTTGTGTGTCTTAATATTATGCGGAATTTTCGAATCGAAGGCCGAATTAAATTTAGATAAACTCGACATGCAAAGCCAGATTCCCGATGAATTGCTAAATTCAAGCTTCACATTCAACCAAGCAAAGGAAGCATTTCACAACAAGTGCATTGAAGTTTCCGGTGAAGAAGTTGGCAAAAAAGCGTATTCCGACATAGAGGCCGGCTTCTTAACGCTCAGCGAATGCATGGGCAATATTATCAATTTTACAACAATACAAAAGGAGATTGAGCAAGCTAGTCCTCAAGGCGAACTGGATGTCGTTTTCAATAAGTACTGCGCTAAGCGATCAATTGCCATTGAATGTTGTGATGTGTTTCTGAATACGCTTTTGCCTTGTCTGGACGAGAAGGAGCAAAAGAGTCTGGATGTGTTAAAGCATATCATACAAAGTCTATTGAACTTTGTGTGCCATAAAGATGGCGATCAAATAGCATTATTTATTGCCGAAGAAGGATTCGAGTGCCTTGAATCGCAAAAGGACAATATTCATCAGTGCTTCAATAGCACATATTCAACTTACTTAAGTGGGGTCGACTTGCACGATTCAAATAAGATCAACAAAATACCAAAGTTGGTGGTTGAGGAGAAGCAATGCGGCGATATGATTACGTTCGAAAATTGCGTTGTCCGCCACTTGGAGCACTGCTCGAAAATCACGCCGGCTAATCTAATCGAGGCCATGTTTAATTTTATTAAAAATGAGACCTTATGTCGCAATTACCAACAGTCAGCTTTAACTTCAAGCACGTCGAGTACGCTTGGTATTAATGCTCATGCAAATAACTTTCTAGTATCTATATTTATGATATATGTTTTTAGCCAGATTTTCTATTTTAAGTGATTTTAATATTCAATTCATTTTTTATGTTGCTGCCTGTAAAAAACCCACACCAATTGGCCAAAATTGAGAAATAAGCTGAAAGTTACTTGAGATTTTTACCTTCCGGCCAGATACAGTGCCCGATTTTTTGAACAAACGATATAAAACACTATCAAATATCTTAATGAATATCTGCTACATATAAATTTGTAATATTAATGTGCTTTGCTTTTTTTTTTTTTTGCCTGAGCAATTAACAGATAATTCACACCGTTGATATTATGTTGGAATCTCTTTAATGAGATATATATGTGCAATTATTATTATGATATCTATATATATATATACATATACAAAGCAATGAAATCTCATACACATATACAATGAATATTTATGTAGAGATAGAAGTAGAGCTAGAGGTTGAATGTTTATTATGCATATAAATCGGGATGTAAATGGAATAGTAAATGTATGAAAAGTGAAAATAAAAATCTGGAAATAAACGAATGCTATAATGCTAGGTAAAAAATAATTCCATTGTTGCAGAAATGTAAATGAAGAAACTCTTTAATATATGCAAATATGCAAAACGTGAAAAGTAGCCCAAGTTTTGACTTAATGATCGCACCAACCTGTTGGTATTTTTTTTTTTCGGGGAAAATTAGTGCGAGTTTCGTAAGCGCGGATTTAGTATTTTGATAACTCTTGTTCTGAGATCTCTCATCTCTAATGCGCTGCTGGCTAGCATTCAAGTGAAGCCAATGGCTTAGCTCAAAAATTATAAACAATGTGTAGAACTTTTTGATATTTGTTCTTATGCGAAGTTTGGGGCGTACAAAAATCTGTGATCTCTCCTTTTGAGATTTGGTTAACAATATGGAGTGCAACTATGGCCAGGCCATGGAATGCTTTCAACCTACAACATTATCACATAACATAACGAGATTCAATTTTGTATTGACTGTAATTTCTGCCATAATGCGATTCATTACGATCATTCTGAACTGGTGCCTAGCCTATGAATACTGGAAGACAGAATCAAAGGCCTATTGCTACTGGACAATTGTATCAATAGTAGCCCCGATGATTCTAACGACGCTCATATATTTAAATGTGTAAGAATTTCATATATTTTCAAAAACTTTTTTCAAGTGATTTGTTTTTCAATTTGGAGATTAATCCTTGGCAAACTTGGGAAAAAACCCGTCGTCTATACAAACCTTTTTGGGACACTTGTTCTCTCGTATTTGTTTCGAGATGCAACAACCTTGAATTGGGCATTGAAGTATAATGACGCCAAAAGGCGTGGTGATAAACATGCCGAGATTGAGTAAGAATTTGAAATTATATAATTATATTTAATAATAATGATGTTATGATAATAATTTAATCTAAAGGTGTTATCGAAGATATTTGAAGGAAGAATGCAACGTTGGATTCATACGGCTGTTCGATTCATTTCTTGAGTCCGCCCCACAGAAAGTATTACAGTTGGCTATCATATTGCAAAATATCAACACTCTAACGTGTAATAAGTATAATGAAATACGTATTTAAATATGCTCGGGGTGTTGATAATGTGAAGGCAATGTTTTTTCAGATGTGCGTAGTCTGGCCTTTTTGCTATACTTTCTTAGTATCGCCTGGTGCCTGGTGGCCTACAACCGTTCTAATCGATTGGTTCAGCTTGATAAATACGACATTGGTACAAAGGGAATTGTTGTACAATTCTGGTTTCTTCTATGTCTTACGGGTTAGAGCGTGATTGATAGTAGACATAGCTGTTGCGTTGAAATTGATATTTGTATTCCTTATACATTCGTTCTAGCTTCTCGCACTATCTGCATTGCGTATATGGCTAGTATATTTCCCATGGAAACATTTGTCGCCTGTCTTCTCCATATATTACTTTGTGGAACTGTTCTCTTTATAGCGGACACTCCGAATTTTGGACGATCTCCGTTCATAAATTACATATTGTGCCTTACATTTGGAGCTGTCTATGTATTCGTGTTCACTCCAGTATCAGATGGACCAACAAAGTTTAAGTATATTTTCTATTTATCGCTATGCTTTCTGCAAAATCTATTAGTTTGTGTAATTTGGATTTCTCCCTATATTGCCATTTCCATTAATGCTTTTTACATAGTGGGCATAGTTCTTATGATTTATTACTATCTATACTGCCATCCAGGAATAACGTCTGCAATATTTTAATTATTTTTTATTTATTTTTATAATAATAATACTCAAGTACAAAATAAAAATTGTAGTTCAATCAACTCCAAGATTTAATATTCAATTTCAATTTTTTACCTTCCTATAGGGCGCCTGCGCGCAAGCTTAACGATAAAAAGAAATCTTTGATTAGCAGTTTTTTCGTCGCGACGCGCTGGTCACACTAAAATATAGAAATGTCTTAGACTAGGTGGCAGTGAATTTGCTACCGAACCAGCTAGCTACAAATTAACTTTCACTTCGAAAACTAAACTTGCATAGATGTATTGATCAGAAAATAATAGTTAATGGATCGAAGTGATGTAAACTGAATTGCTTGTGGTCAATATTTAACTAATATGGCATCCAAATATGAACGCATTATCAGTGATTGCAGATCGAAGAATATATTGTGGGAGGACGCTGACTTCCCAGCAATACAATCGTCTGTATTTTACTATCAAACGCCTCCATTCACATTCCAATGGAAGCGAATAGCCGAGCTAAACAACACACAAGCATCGTTTCTCAATGAGAATGCTGAATTCGATGTTGTGCCTGGAAAAATGGGTGATCGTTGGCTCGTTTCATGTTTGGGTATTTTATATTCGCTGAGGAACTTATTTTACCGCGTTGTGCCCGCTGATCAGTGTCTGGAAAAGTCGATGGGCATCTATCGCTTTCGCCTGTGGTGGTGTGGTGAGTGGGTGGAGGTGCTTGTCGACGATCGTCTGCCGACAATCAATGGTCGACTGGCATTCATGCAGCCGCAATCATCGAATTGCTTTTGGGCATCGCTACTGGAGAAAGCCATCGCCAAATTGCATGGCTCCTATGAGGCGCTCAAATATGGCACACGATCGGATGGCCTAACCGATCTGCTCGGCGGCGTTGTCAAATGCATGCCCATAACATCGGATACTATACGACCGCAAACTCTTAAGGATCATCTCGCCACAACGTGCATTGTCACCTGCATTGCGGTAAAAAATACGGCTGTTCAGAAGAAGAACACGACGGAGAGGCTGCCGAATGGCATTCTTTTAAATGCTAACTATAGGTAAATACACCCGTTTGCCATATCTATTTCATATCCAATGATTCATCTATATACATTTTTGTAGACTTTCGTGTTTGGATAAAGTGGAGACCGTGATGGGTGACTCAGTGCAGTTGGTTCGCATAAAGGACACATTTTCATCGAAACCTTTTGGCGACAAGATTAATTTCATCGGCGACTGGTCACCCACGTCTAAGACATGGGATCGCGTTTCCTCTTCGGAGCGTGGACGCTTGTTGGCCCAATTGGAATTGGGCGAATTTTGGATCTCGTTTTACGATTTTGTGCACACTTTCACAACGCTGGAAATCGTTTATTTGGACTCGGATACAGCGAATGGCGAGCAAATGCTCAAAGGACGACCGCTGCACTGGAAGATGAAAATGTATCAAGGGCAATGGAAGCGCGGTGTGACTGCCGGCGGTTGCCGCAACCACGAATCCTTTCACATCAATCCACAGCTATTGGTCTCCATACAGGAAAAGCAAGACATTGTCATAGCCCTGAATCAGCACACGGCTGTGGAGCCCAAAGTGATTGGATTCACCATGTACATGTGGAATCGGGATTATAGCCTGAACGAGTGCCTGCACAAGGAATTCTTCAAGAATCAAGTGAGTTTCCTTAACTCCGACTACGGCAATACCCGACATGTCAGCTACCACACACAGCTGGACACTGGACATTATGTGCTGATGCCGACCACCTATGAGCCGGCCGAGGAGGCTCAGTTCACCGTCCGTATACTGGGGACCTCGGCATTTCGGCTATCGTGCCTGGAGACTCAAACGATGATATTGCTGGATCCGTTTCCATCGCTCAAAAGCGATGATAATGTGCAGAAAATCAAGAGCGTCTGCCAATATGAGCCGGTCTACATGCAGCTGGCCGATGAGAACAAGACAATCAATTGCTTTGAATTGCACGAACTGCTGGAGGCATGCCTGCCGAACGACTATATAAAAGGTTGCGCCAACATCGATATTTGCCGCAAGGTAATCGCACTTCAGGATAAAACCGGCAGCGGCCGGATCACATTTCAACAGTTTAAAACGTTTATGGTGAATCTGAAATCGTGGCAGGGCGTGTTCAAGATCTACACGAAGGAAAAAGCTGGCATACTGCGTGCCGAGCGCCTGCGTGACGCCCTATACGACATCGGCTTTCAGCTGAGCACGGACATTATGAACTGCCTGATCCAGCGATATATTCGGAAGGATGGCACACTGCGGCTCAGCGACTTTGTCGCCGCCGTCATTCAGCTGACGACAGCCTTCAATCAGTTCCACCAGAAGAGCTACAACCAGGTGAACGTGATCGAGGTGAATCTCCATGATTGGATCAAGAGTATATTGAGCTGCTGAAGGCCCATCGCAATTTCGGAATTATTCCTTTCTTCAAATTTTTTGGAAAAAAATAATTTTTTTTTTAGCTAAAACGGAAAGTAAATCATAATTTTTATTATTTATTATTTAAATGGGACACAAAACAAATTGCATACGTTTATAAACATATACATATATTTATATATATATATATATATATAAATTTATATATACCTTCTATGTATCGGAACGTACATAAGTTGTTGTAAAATAAAATTGAGAAACGAGAAACGAGATTCAGAAACAACAACCATGATGATCTTCACTTAATAGTATTAGTTATTAGTACTTAAATTCAATGTAATATGCATCGAAGTGTTTTGATAGGACAGCTGTATACTCTTCTGCAAAAGTATACAAGATATATCTATATCTATGTCTACATCTGCTTCATATATATATATATTGCATGAATACATTTATCTTTAGTTTTGCAGCTGGCGAAGTTCAGCTTGAGCTTGACTTTGAATTGGAATTTGAATCAGAGTTTAAGTAGAATACTTCGAACTGTATGCATTAATCGTTAGTTAGCGTTTCATTTAATTGCAGCTATTAGTATTTGTGATCAGCAGTTAGACAACATATCGAGTTCTATTTGTAGGCGTAGTTGACATATGACTAGAGTTATTCGCTTAAGCTAGATTGACATACACATTTATCGTATATAAATACTGTATGAATAGTTAGTTATTGGACGACAGGCATTCCGTACGAATCCACTTTCACTGCATCCGAGCATTTTCAAATTTTCGCAATTTTCCCGCTTTCCTGTTTGCCAATTTTCCAATTAGCTCAATTAATGCATGTTTAATTTACAAAAAACTTGATTGCGCGTAACACTAGGCGAGACTATACCGAATACTAAACATTACATCGAAGTACCATTGTGCGACGAGGCATCACTAATGCGCCGCGATAGCGTAGTCTTGCGGCTTATGGAGAGCGAATTGGGCGCTTGGCTGGGTCCGAGACTGGCGGCATAGTGGGCCGATGGGTAGTTTGTAATATCATTCGTTGTCGGCGACGAGGACAACGCTCGCAATGGCGAGCGACGAAGCGAGCCAGTCACCTCATGGGGCTCTTGATAGCCGGAGTCCATGTCATCATGGTAGGAGTCCATCAATGGTGTCGGATCCTCATAATCGTAATCCACAAAGCCATTGTTATCGAATGACTATATACGCATATGAATATAATTATAGATATCTATATACACACATTTTTTGTTAGTGTAGATTACCTTGACAAAGGATTGAGACTGCTTAGCATAGCCACGGAATACCTGGTTGTGCGCCTTGCCGCGATAATCGACGGACTCATAGTGACCATCCTGGGAGTTCTCGATAATGAAGTGCCGGGTGCCATGTGGCGTTAGAGTGGCCCAAAGCAGACGACTGTCATTCACCAGCTGGCTCTGCAACAGATCACGACTATTGGCTGTAGCACACGGATAGAGTATGCCGCCTGATGTGAATGCATTTGACTTGGTCGCTTCGCCTAAAGCATTGATGGCCGTCTGCTTGATATTCGCATCGTGATACGAGAAAAAGGTGCTGCAATTTCAACAACAAAAAAAATTTTTTTTGTTTAATACAGTCTTGCATATTGAAATAAAAGCAAAATACGTTAGACAGGGCTGCAAGCTCTTTCAAGCTACACGGACACTAGTTCATGTGTTCAACTTGTGGTTCGTGCAAGTGTAATTGAACTATTCGAACTTTGTTTAGTTCAATTCAATCGAAATTCAGCCCTGTCCATTGGCTTTGACTGTGTGCATAACTTACTCCTTGCAACGGATCACAATCAGTGCCAGAAAGCAGCCCAACACGAAGATGCCGATGCACGACGAGACGAAAAACCATACATTTTCCAAACTTTTCGTATCGCTCCGCACCAGCTCCATCAGCTCGTTGCCGCTCTCATTATGCTGATTCTGACCGCACATAAAGGCCGCAAAGCACGGCTGCGACTCATTCGCTGGCAACAAGATATCAATGCTCTTTGGCTTGGATATTAAAAACGATGGCAGCGGCGGCGGCGGCATCGATAGTATAAAGTCTGGCGGCGGTCCTGCCAACTGATCACAGCTGCCCACACAATTGCCAAGTAACATATTCATTTTTCCTAAAATAGAAAATATAATTAATGTTTAAATTTGTTTGCCATTAGCTGCAAATCTTGGCGAGCTAGAGGCAAACTTTTCGCCAAATGGCTGTCCCGCACGAGTGTTTCTATTCGTATGTGTGTGCATGTTCATATGTATGCCTTCGTGTGTATATGTATGGCTGTGGGCACATACTTACACATCCAGAAAGCGCCACAACAAAGCTTAAGGGATGTTTTCTTACTTTGTTGAACGTAGAGAAAACCCAACAAATAGATTTACTCAACCCAACCCCAAATGGTATCAATTATGCAGACATATCAAGCAATATACACATATGCACTATATATCGAACATGTATCAGACATATATATCTCGTATTCGTTGGTTGTTTGACTTTGTCTTAACTGAAAACCGAAGCGCAACTAAAAATTCCCGTCAAAAGAATTTGATGCACTTTCGAATAAGCTTTATATATATTTTCATATTCGACATGAATTCACAATGTTTCACTTAAAAAAAAAAAAATATTTTTCTATTTAGAATATCAACCGTTTCCAGAGTTGGACTAACCTTAATCCAATAACGTCCTGTAGCGTTGAAATCTTACCTTGTACTGAGTAGTGAAAACAATTGCCGTTATTCTCCAGCTCCATGAGCTGAGAGGTGCGCGCGCATCTCTCCAGCGAATGTGGGTAATGGAATAACCCCTGCAATAGCCCTAGACCACGCCCAGCCAATACACAAATTCCATCTGCAGCCCACCATTATTGTAAAATAGCCTCTCATAGAAAATCAACGACTTACCAAAATAAAATTCGAGAGCGCGAGAGGAGTGAGGGGCTGTGAAGTAAAAGAATGTAATGACAGGCAGGTACGAAACAGGCATCAATTAAAAATTTCGAAAAAGAAATGCGAAACCAAAATGAAAATCATAAACGAGGACACGCAACGTGAGATGGATTAATAATTACATAGGGATAAGAATTCTGATAGTGGAATCGGTTTGTTTAAACTAATTGGATTTTATTGAATTTAGCAACCCGACGACTTTACCATATCACAACAGATTCAAAAATTCTTAAGCCTAATCGAAAGCAGTTTTTTTTTTAGTTATATAATTCTAGTATATTCGTCTACTTTCTACTGAATTAACAATTGATAGTGTGGGCAACTGTTGGTGTCAATCACGTATTATTTCTTATCTCCATAGGTCATCACAACTCCTACGATCAGAGCCAGAACCGTGAATCCCTGCGCCGCAATGCGAGTGCGCATCATGAACTGCGACATCTTGCGGTTACCGGTGCGGAAATTGTATAGACCAGCTGATAGAGCTGCCGTGGTCGCTATACAGCCTGCATGAGACGCACACGGATATATACATACATGCATACGAGAAGAGCATTAGTTGCCAATGTTTACATAACGAAATATTTCGCATATTGCATACCAATGGGTACCAAAGGGTTCTCCTTGATTTTTCGTACAAGTCGGTCTTTGGTCGTTTCAATTTCAACAACTGGGCCCATATCTTGCCGTAATTGAATCCAGTCGAGGTCCTCGGCCGGTAACGGAATTTCGGTTTTGTTGACCATCTTTCAGCTACCTCGTTCGAAAATTACTTGCCTGCAATTTATTAAACGATACGTCTTGTCCAAAATCGACAACTATATTAACACATTGCCACACACAGTCAAAAAAAACCATATGATTTCATACCAACGCACAGATGACAATCGCGGTGTGGAACGTTGCAATGAAACAGGGCTGAAAAGTACCAAAAACGAGACTTAAATATAGAATTAACGTACAGACATTATATTCTTGATATTCATGCGATTTAATGCTTTCTCAAACTATACAAATCGTATAATACATAAATTCGAATATTATAGACGAATAGCTGTTCAGTTTTTAAGTGACAGAACATAATATACTAATTTTAAGTTTCATTTCTGTGTATGGATACCACATGTATCGTTTATTTAGTTCTACTCAATGGTGATTAATCGATCACTTGGCTACCATCCCTGGTTAGGTTTACAATCAAACAAAGGTTCCTAAATATATTTATCGCTTATCGAATGAACCATCCCATTTGGTGTTATGAATTAATTTTTTAAAATAAACAAATAATTTAGTTAATAACACATAGCGTTGTATAGTTAATTGCTAAATTCTCTGAGGTTATTTGTTTTAATTTTTAATTCCAACTATACTAATATTAGCGGCAAAAGACCGTCAACTTAAAGCATACGTATGCATGTTTACATGTACATACATTTATTTAAAAACACCCTTGTGATGATCAAATAAAATCGAAGAAAATGTGTGTGTTGGGTATTTCTGACCTCACTAACACGTTCACACACAGCTGCATTATTCCAACAATGTTTCTCTCTTTTTAAAATGAGAGAGCTGGGAAGTACAGTCAGACGAGGAACGCAAAATGAAACATGTGTATGTAGCAAGAATATCACTGTGTGTGTATATCATATAAAATACATGCATTTTGTGTTGGTATAAAGGCGAAAAACAAACCCATACACTCAAAAAATGGAATGTATTGGTGGAATGGGCTGGGG
>JABVZX010000024.1:299973-311017 GCA_020883565.1 Drosophila pachea
GCTGACGGAGCTGGGCCACTTCACGGCCTCCACTGTGGAGGCGCAGACGACGCTTCAGCCGCCGGCGGACAACTATCCGGCTGCGTCGTCGCAGCAGCAGCAGCAACACGAGGAGGAGCAGGAGCAGCAGCAGGCTTACTATGCCGAACAGTACCAGGAGCTGGCCGAGACCAGCACGGTGACGCCGCTGTACGAGGCGGCCGCTTACACCACGGAGCCGCCGACGCCACCAACTGCTGTGGAGCTGAATAACCACTTGGTGTCGCAGGTGCGTGACCCACGGCAACGGCAGCGGGAGACGCCCAAGCGGCTGCTCGACTCGCCCATTAATCATGGCCAGGCGGGCGCACCGCCGCCACGCCCGTTCACGCGCGATCCGGCCGAGCTGAGTTTCCGTCTCGGCCAGCCAACGCAGCCGCCGACGCCGACGTCCACGTACGGCGCCATCGATGCCAGTGGCCAGTATGCGGGCATGTCGCCGCCCGGGCCACAGCAGGTGATCATTCCGTATACGACCAAACAGAAGCCGCGTCCCTTCGAGCCGTCCAACTGGACGCCCGGCTGGCGGATGCACAGACCCACGCAGGAGAACGATGTCCGCGAGCTGCATGAGCAGCAGGAATCGAAGCTGGCCACAGCAACGGCCGCTCCGCCGCCAAACACGCGACGCACCACCAAATACCTGACCAAAATTTTGGCCACCAATCTGCGCGAGCTGCTCAAGCGGGAGCGAGAGACCAAGACGCGACCCGGCCACATCGGTGTGGACATATCCAAGCTGCAGCACAACATTGACGGCTGGACGGAGCAGGAGTACAACTCGCTGTCGCATCGCCCGAGCACTCCGACGATACGCGGACGCTCCAAGCACATACCCACGGAGTATCTGACCACAACGACCCCGGCGACTCCGACGGCTACGTCGGCGGCTTTGCGGCAGGCGAAGACAACGCATGGCGCCGGCGCCGGTGGCGGTGGCGGAGGCGGAGGCGGAGGCTTTGAGTTGGGCGGCAGCGCGACGTCCAGCGTCAATGCCAATGGCGGGGATCTGTCCACGTCGATTAACAATTTGGAGCAGCTGCATCTGAGGCGCTTCCGGCCCGTCGAGGACAATCGACTGCTGCCCGACTACTACGAGTCGCAGCATCGCCACAGCTCATCCCCTCGCAGCACGACTCCCATGCCAACTGCCACGCCCACTACTACAACGACGCCAGCGAGCACTGTGGTGCCCCTCTATGTGCGCAGCACGGCAGCCACGCCCGCGCCCATGGAGCTGTGGAAGCAGGCCAAGGTGGCCATACTGCCCCAGACCAATGAGAAGGTGTACGTGGTCACGCCCCAGCCGCGCCACAAGGCCGCCGACCAGGCCGTTGCCGCCTCGTTGCCGGCTCCTGTCTACCAAACGCCAGCGCCTAGATTTCCGAATGTGCGGCCCACGCCAGGTGCGGCAACAGGTAAGATTACGCACGTCGCCTGATTGGGCTTCATTTAACGATCTCTCTGCATGGCTGCTCTTCTGCAGTTAACAACGAGCTAATGGCAGCCACGCCCACGCCGTCGTCGGAGCAGCTGCACAACTATACGCCGGACATATTCGGGCTGATGGGTCTGTCCGCTTACGTTCCGGCGGAGCCTGTGGAGATCATTGATGGCAATTCCAAAGTAAATCGCAATGCAGCTGTTCCTCGCCTTGATATGTAATCAAACTGTTTGCTCTGTCTCGAACACACTCGCACACACACATGCACACATATCATCATTCATGCATCACCGCTCTCGCTCACGCACACACACACACACACAAACGCAGGTTATCACGATTGTGACCACGTCGCCGGCGGCGGCTGCGCTGCAGCGACCAACACCAAAGTCTACGATATCGCCCCGGCCCAGATAGAGGCCATTGAGAGCCGAGCACGTCCAGAAGTTCGACCACTTTGAGGACTCTAGGCCAACGGCTCCTGAGCAGTTCAATCGGGCAACGAGCGGCGCATCTGTTGTAATATATTTCCCCGGTCCGTATGGTTGGATGTATTGACTTAGAGTGTTGCGAATTTATTTTGTAAGCTTAAACCAATTTTAGAGTATTCTTGCATTTGGTAGCTTTACACGTACAATTAGTCTCATGTACATGCATGTGTGTATATGTATTGGTAATGTGTTTAAATATTTTCCAACTTTTTCTTTTTTTTTTTTTTTGTATTACTGTCTCCGATGAAGTGCGACCTTTAATTTTAAATCGATGAAAATATATCTATGTATGCAGTACGTATGTTTGTAGCAATATGGAAAGTCTAGTTCGGCCACGCCCAATGTTACGTGATCATAGGCGGCAGTGCATTGTGAGAATTGTAATTAACTAAGCGGGAAAATAAAAGAGAAAGAAAACAAACTATTCAAATGTAATTGTAAGCAAAACAATACCAATCAAAGTCACTTTTATGTATTTAAGCAGATAAAATTTATTCAAATTTATGCATTATATTAAATTAATAAATACAATAAATATACTTGTAGGTAATTGGATCAATTCTGTATTGACTATGCGGCATGCCCTAAAGTATGCAGCAGAAAATTGTAATTAAGCCGCGACAATTGAAGCGTTTTTAATGTGCGCCGCATAAAAGTATGCTACATATTTTTAACAGTGCGTTTACAGAAGCCAATTATTTGACTAACATTTCTATCGTGACCACAACCAACAAAGTAACAGTTATCTTAAAAACACAGAAAACGTCATTCATGTTTATGCATATATTATATACACTGTTACACATTAGATCTTAGGACTAACAAAAAAAAAAAAAAATTCTTTTAGATATAAATCTCTCCGAATACGCCTTAAACTATATCAACTGATTGTCTTGCGTTTGCGACGCCGCAACAACGCTTCCAGGGCCCACAAAGCAGCAGCTAGAAACGACAGGAAATTGAGGCAGTGCAGGGCCACCGAATAGTTGAAACGATCCCGTACAAGACCTGCATGGATAACGGATAAAGTTCATGATATGGATTATTATACTATTCTATGCGCATGTCTACGTACCCACAAAAGGGCCGCAAAAGAGCGTGAAGAGGCCCGAGATGAGCAGCTGGAGGCCAGAGGCGCCTGGCAGACGATTCAATGGCACATAGCCGGGTATGATCAGTGGCCAGAATATGGTCCGGACTCCCTTGCATACACCGATCCAAACAAAGCACGCCAATATAACTCCATAGGTCCTGGTGCAGGCAACGATTGTGCGTCCGATCGCAATGCCCACGACGCCAATGAGAAAGAAGACGCGATTATCCCAGGTCATCTTCTCTGTAACGAACGGCACCAGGAATCTAACAATGATGTCCATGATGGCCATCAGTGACATGGCCACTGTAATCTGCGGCGTGTCGAATCCAAAGTCAGACAGTATGAACGGCGTCAGAATTGAAAAGTTGAGCTCCCCGAAATTGATGACGGTCAATCCGGCGACAAGGTTCACAAAGGTGATGTCGCGCAGCAGATCCAAATCGAAGAAGGTAACAACCTTCATTATGAAACTCATCTTGTCCGGATTTGGTATATCCAAGTCGTTATTGTTTATATATTCCGGCGGCTCACTTCGTCGGGCTGCATTGATGGCACGCTGTTCCGCACAGGTGCAGCACAGCTTCGACTCCAGAATGGACTCTTCGCGTTCGCGATGAAAGTTATTTGGCCGCAGGAACTTCTCCTCCTGATGCTGATGCTCCTCGCTGATGGGGAAATGCAGGCGCTGCGTTAGCTCCAAGTCCTTGGAGCTGGACACTGTACGAAAGCGCATGCGCCCGGAGCTGAGCGACAGCTTCGATCCATACCAGCCATCGTTCGCCCGCGACAGCATGGGAGTGCCCGGCTCAATGATCTCGTAGCCGGGTCTCTGGGCGTCGTCGTCCTGGTACAGATACTGGCTGGAGAAGATGCCACCCGGCTCTCGCTTGCGTTGCAGCGCACAGCGTTCGCACAGTACCTCCGACTGCTGCTGCTGCTCCAGCTGCCTGGGCTCTGCATCATCTGCGGCCTGAGTTGGCTCCGCAGGCAAATGGTACCGCACCGGCTGATAGATGAGCGCACTGACGAACGCGTGCAGCGAGATGGCCGCAAAGATTAGCACCGTGCTCTGCACATTGTAGACGCTGAGCAGCAGCGGCACCATGTACGGCAGAAAGATCGGTCCCAGGCCCGTGATTGTCCAGGAGAAGCCAGCGGCTCGCCGGCGCTTCTTCTGAAAGTATGTGTTGATGGCCAGCGAGGAGGCCGACACGCTGATGCCCATGCCAAAGCCTGTTCGAGAGGGCCAAAACGGTTAGAGCCGTTCAACTGATGGCCATGCGGGCCAAGTGTGCTTACCGTAGAGCACCGCGTAGGCGAATATGTAGCCGGCGAAGGTCTCACAGAAGGCGGTCAGCGCGATGCCGGTGAAACAGAGCAGGGCGCCCGTCATGGCCACCTGACGGAATGTGAAGCGCCGGAACATCGGGCCGTTGAGCAGGCCCGTGCAGGCCGACACGGCTGGATTCGTATTGATAATGGCTGTCACCTGTGAGCTGGACATGCCCAGATCCATCAGCCGGCCGCGAAACATAAGGCCGAACTGCTGCAGGCACGGATACAGAGATAGCTGCCAAAAGAGACTGTTATTGGCTGGGATTGACTGAGATGTGGCTGACATCTAACCTACATTCGATACGCCAGCGGCCACGCACACCAGCCACGCCCAGCCCCCATCGGGCGCCACAAAATTCTCGCCCAGATCGCTCTTGTCCCTTCTGTTGTAGTAGCCGCGGCCACGTCTCGGCAGCGGCTGTGTTGTATCCCCATAGACCTTCTGTTCCTCGGCCGCCACCATATCAACGAGCTGCAATTAGGGTCCATGGGTGAATCGCCAGTGGGACGCCAGTTCAACAGATGAAAATCGTGGGGGAAATGCTTGTGTGTGGGAAGGCGAAGTCTGCTAGGAACTGATTTGACTCGGCGAGAGCGCCGAACACGAGCCACCCGACAAGGTATGCCGCGATATTGTTGTCGGTGCCGTTGCTGCCGCTGCCCGCCAGAGCCGGGTTCATGGCTGGGGCATTGGGTAGCCACAGCCGAAATCTTTGGCCGTGTTATCAGCAGCAGCCTCATATGACTATACGACGGACCCAGACCCGAGCCTTAGCATTGTTTGTGTGAATCATTAGACACAGCTATACATGATTTGAAAAACTCTATACTCTATACTCTATATATATATATATTAGCTATAGAATATATGAAACATTGCATAATAAGGCCTGGCACACAGGCGGCTGGCGCGCCTACCTTTGAGCTGCGATCAATGGGATCTCTGTGTTGGCCCTTATCGACCATGGCCCACCTGCAACAACTATTCCGACTCAGTAGTTGCACTTATCTCGCGGCGCTGGCTATACAGTTGCAATTAATAAAACCGAATCTAGCCTTTTGTTTGGCCAACCCACTCGAGAGCCCTCTGTGTGAAGGGGATCGGACAGGGAGATAGAGCTGGAGATAAGGACGGACAGCTATTGATCACAATTGATAAGATTGCGTCAAAGGCCGGAATGCTATTTTCCCCGACGCAGTCCTTTTTGCTACATGCCGGACAACAGCTGCCCGGCCACGCCTGCTCGTGGGCGTCAGGTGGGCTAACGGTTTTGATCAAGATAAGTGCATATTACAGAGTCAATATGGGTGCTTGTGTCATGTAATCAGCGCTAGATTGATATATGCCTTTATATAAATTTCTCAGTATGTGTGTGTGTGTGAGTGTGTGTGTGTTGGTGTGTGTGAGGGGATGTGTGTGCGGGTGTGCGTACATACTTTGCTGATAATATATATGTGTGTATATATATTTATCGCTAATTGCTTTGGTACGTTCCTTTTGGCAATTGCGAATTTTCGTTGGCAGCTGATCCCACTCTTTGGCCTGGCTAACAAAAAGACGCCTCGGCGCTGCCTCTACAGTTTATTTATACTTGTGCACACACGCACACTGGTGCACACATATACAGTGTCCAACGGTTTACGATTTACATCTTTGTTTGGGCTTTGACTTTGGCAGCACATCAAGTTCAAAGTCGCCACGCACTGCACGCTAATTTGGCCACTCGACCCACTTGGCCCACTTGGCCCACTTGGCCCACTTGGCCGAGACGGTACTGAGGCCAATATTCGTTTGTCCAATAGCCGTTAACGATTTTCGAATTTGCAGCTTTGAAAATGCCTGAAAACCGGATAGCTGTTGCCCAGAACTCTGCCTAATGGCTAATGGCTGTTAACGGTTAACGGTTAACGGCTAACGGTTTTCTGGTAAGCTTCATTGGCTTGCTAATTGGCCTCAGTCCTGACGCGTTTGGCTGCTCAAACAAACTGAAATCGCTGACGCCTCAATCTCGATGCTATCGCAACGCCAATCCAATAGAGAGACCGTCAAACGGCGTCGCAGTGCTGCTCTGTGGAGAGCAGCAGAGCTGTCGGGCTCTGTTACAGCGCTGCTCACGGCCTGTTAGCTAACAGCCGCAGATGCTGTTCAGTTTCAGGCTCGCCTGTTAACGAGCATTTGCAGTCCCCGCTATGTTACAGCGACCGTCGCGGCCTGTTAGCTAACATCTTGAGGCTCGTCTGTTAACGAGCATGTGCAGTCGACGCAACGTAACAGCGCCGCATGCGGTCTGTTAGCTAACAGTTGGATACGCTCTTCAGAATAAATCTCGCCTGCTATGTGGCCAGTGCGACGATTGCTGTGGAGTTTACATTTTACATTTGCAACATTTGTGAATGCGAATGTCTTGTACATATACATATATTTCCCTCATTATATAGGGGTAAAGTAATATAATTGCTGTTTGATTAGATTTATGTACAATTGCTTAAAGTTACTTAAGGTTTTTTAGGACTTTTGGACAAGAATAAATATTGACCTTAGAGCAAAAGAGTTTGCAGTAAAAAATTTAAATAAAACAAATTAAGACATAAACTCAGTCAAGGAAAAAATATATCATGTAATATATATATATGTATATATATTTAGATCTGTGTTTATTTAGATTTCTAGCTATAAGTATCTATGGCAATAATACGAAATAATTTTTGCTCTGGGATAATATCTTAGTGTCGAGACCTATGGAACTAGAGCTTAAAGTAGCATGCATTGCTTAAGGTAATACTATACACAAGATAGACTAAAAAGAGGTCCATATACAGTGGTGGCCCGCACGTGTGACACACTTGCATTAGAACTACTGTCGGACGTTACTCTTCGGGCGGTTGGTAAGGCTTACCCAGAGCGCGTCGAACTGCCGACTCGGCGATCCACATGAATAGAGCAACTGCGGTCAGGAAGTTGATGAAGTGGATGGTGGCGCTGTAGCCGTAGGCATTCGTGATGACGCCTAAAGGAGACCGCGAGAGAGAGAGACAGAGAGAGGGAGAGAGGGAGAGAAACTGGTTAAGATCTTTCACTTAATTGAATTGTAAGCACAACTGTCAAACGTACCCAGCATGGGGCCCGCAGCAAAGGAGAATATCGTGTTGACAATCAGCTGCAGACCGGAGGCGGCGGGCAGGCGACGCAGCGGCACATAGCTGGGTATGATCAGGGGCGAGAAAATGGTGCGGAAGCCCTTGCCGAAGCCTATGAGCAGAAAGACAGCCACTATCACATGGTACGATGAGGCCATGGTAACAATGATGCGGCCGATGGCAATGCAAACGATGCCAAAGGCAAACAGAAAGCGATTGTCCAGCTTGACCTTCTCGAGGCAGAGCGGCGCAAGGAAGCGCACGGAGATATCCATGGTGGCCAGCAGGGACATGACCAGCGAGCACTGCTCGTCCGTATAGCCGTAGCTGGTCAGGATGAACGGGGTGAGCACTGAGAAGTTCATTTCGCCGAACATCATGATGCTCATGCCGACCACCAGATTGACAAAGGTGAAGTTGCGCAGTAGATCCAAGTCGAAGAATTTGGTAACCTTCTGTAGGAATGTCATTTTCCGTTTGGCCACCTCTTCCTCCTCCTCGGCCGCCAGCAGGGCCTGCTCCTGCAAACGCAGCGCGTCGGATTTCTCCAGTAGCGCCTTGTCCTCGGCACAGGTACAGCGCAGCAGCTCCTCGCCGCCTGGCTTGGAGTAGATGCTCACTTTGCTGGCGTAGCGCGGCAGGTCGCCACGCTCACGATTGAAGTAGTTGGGCTTGGACAGGCCCATGCTGGAGTCCTGCTGGCGCTGTAGCTTGTCGCCGTCGTTGCCTTCCTCCAGCTTGTCCAAGTTATCGCGACTGCCCTTGGCGGCCGCGGAGGAGGCCTGGCGCAGCAGCACCTGCCGGCGTTCAGATGCCAGCGACAGCCTGGAACCGAACCAGCCGTCGTTGGCACGCGCCAGCATGGGCGTGCCCGGATCGGTGATCTCGTAGCCGGGATGATCCGGATCGTCGTCGTTGAAGAGGTACTGCGAGGAGAATATGCCCCGCTTGGAGCGCTTCTGATGTTGACAGTACTTGCACTCGTAGTCGCTCCATGGATCCGTGACCGGTATTAGTAGGTTGCCATTGGCTTCGAGCAGCTCCGGCTGTTCCTTCTGGTCCGCCGCCTCGGCGGCTGGCTTCTCCGGCTTGCGCACGTGCCGCAACACCGGCTGCAGCGTGAGCGCACAGAGCACTGCATTGAAGGCGATGCCCGAGTAGATCAATATGGTGCCCATCGATCCATAATATTCCATTAGAAACGTGGACACATGTGGAAAGATAATTGGTCCGAGGCCCGTTATCGTCCACGAGAAGCCCGTTGCACGGCGTCGACTCAGCTTAAAGTACGTATTGACTGCCAGCGATACGGCGGCCATGGTCAGCCCCAACCCGACGCCATAGATGAGTGAAAAGAAGATTATATACTGCCACACAGTGGTGCAGAAGGCTGTGCCGAAGATGCCCAGGAAGCCCAGGATGCTGCCTGCCAGCGCCACCTGGCGGAAGGTGAAGCGCCGAAACATCGCGCCATTGAAAATGCCTGCAGACAGAGAGCGAAAGAGAGAGAGAGAGAGAGAAGGCAGTCGGCCTATGTAGCAAGTGAGACTACTCCAGCTGCTGCTCGGACCTACCCACAAGCGAAGACAGGGTCATCACCACATTCACGATGATCGTCGTCTCCTTGGCGTCGAATCCCAGCGTGGACATGCGCGATCTGTAGATCAGGCCGTACTGCTGCAGGGCCGGAAACATGAAGAACTGCAAGAACAAGAGAACGCTCAATTAGCCACTGTCCAGGGGAGTCTGGTGCCGATCAGTGTGGATCACTTACATTACTCAGACCAGCAGCTATGCATACCACCCAGCCCCAGCCGCCGTCGGGCGCGACAAAGTCGGGCCCCAGATCGCTCTTGTCCCGGCGTTTGGGTTTCTTTGGCTTTGTCGTCTCATTGTAGACGCTCGCGTAATTCTTCTGTGTCAGCGTGGATTTGTCCATCTTGGATGTCTGAAAATATGAAGAGGAAAATACGAATCAGCTCTGCCTTATGGATCGTTCGATCTGTCATCCTTTCTCGAATCTGTGCGAAAAGCTAATCGAAGCTGTCGCCATTTGAAAGCCGGGCGAAAATTGCCGTCTATCAATGCCACTAGACTCCGACTCCTTGCTGGGCCGCACCTCGTCATTATTGTTATTGCCTAATGCTAGATAATGCTCTAATTGCTAATTGGCATTGCCGGCGTGACAGCGTCGGCCGTTCCCTATATCTATCTATATTTTAATGGATGTGTGTACGTCGGCACACACACACATACACACATACACGGGAGTATAGTGCGAGGGGTTTGGTCTTAGATCTGTCTTTGCTATATATCGAACCGATTTTGCCATTTGGGCGCGACGTGACCAAAACCTCAGCTGATCTTTCCAGCGATTTTATATGCAAAACACGACTGCCAGGAGTACCCAGTGCTGCACTCCTTCTGGCTGGCCTAATCACCTAGCGGGTGTGCCCGGTGCACGGCTCAGTGAGATCAATGCGTTGCCTTGCAGCCGGCTTAATGGCTGCTGTTGCTGTTGGTGTTGCCGCCAGACTGCGGCCGGGTTGCGCAGAGAGGCAGTGTCGTTAAGTGGCACGGATGGAGCCGGGGCTGGGCGGGACTGTCGCCGCCATTTCGGTGCGAGGTGCTGCATAAAGAGGCGAGCGGCCAGACTGAAATGCTGCGGTTGTAAAAATAACGAAGAGCCGGCAAGGGGGCACGGTCCCCGCACGCTATCTGTGACGTGTCGCCCTCAACCCATCAGTTCTATTTATGCAGCGATAATTCGGAGACAGGCAACCCAGCCGGTGCACTCGGCTGCTGGCACTTGGATGTCTTCATCGCAGTTGCAGATAGCGAGCTGTTGCAGCTGCCGTTCCCGCTGCCGTTCCCGCTGCCGTCTCGTTTGCCATTGAGCTCCATCGAAGCGTGCCATAAATTGACGCCCGCTGTCGGAGATCTCGGCCGACAGTCGGACAGTGTACTGAATGAAAACGTCTGTGGCCAGGGGGAGCCATGACCATGACCATCAAGTCTGTGCAAAAGGCGGTGAGCGGGGGGAGGGGGAGGGGGGGCAGCACTTAACGCAGTCTCTCGCACTTATGCCATCGATCAGAGCCCGTGTAGGCTGTGACAAAATGCAACTTTCGCTGCCACGCCAAGGAGTCTGACGTGCGAGCGAGACAGCGAGAGAGCGAGAGAGAGAGTCGCTGAGGGAGAGCGGGAGAGCGTCATCGGGCTGACCGGTTTGCTGATCGCTGTGTGATTTGTCGTCGCTTTGCCCCCGCCTCCACGGACGGACGTGTACATGTGTATCTCCATTTTCGCCAGTCATGCAGCATGGGCAATAAAAAGCACTCGATCCGCATGGACTAGCGGACCGGCGACGTCAAAATCACGGCTAATGATCATTAGCCGAACACCGTGAATGCATCAATTTTTGATCATCAAAACAATTCATGAACTCAACGACGACTGAGCGCCCTATCTGGGCCGATCGCTACACCCTCAAGTGAGCGC
>JABVZX010000024.1:493279-508535 GCA_020883565.1 Drosophila pachea
CGGTCCTGCAAAATGAATATCTTTGCTAAAATCAAATGCTCCATACTTCAAACATACGCAAGCCCTCATATATGTGTACATACATACATAAATGCACGCAGCTATCTATATATACGTACCATAAACTTCTGCCCACTTATATGCATATATGTATGTCCTATTTTCGTACAACTGTCTATTTATTACACACTTGCTGCTGTTTTAGGCATCAGTTTCGGCATTTCTATCATTGCTAAATTGAACACACGCACAAATTTGAAAATTTGCATAAATTCATTTGTATCGCCCGCAAATCCAAATACTTACATTTTGAATGGGAAATATGCCAGAAACAGTCGAAAGTTACGCTACCGCTATTTAGAGAAATGCAGCTGCCCGAACAGCTGAGCGGGTCATACACGTAACAGCATTCAATAAAAGTAAATTTAGTCTAAATTTACAAAACGTCCGTGCGTCAAATTTCGACATAAATGCACTTAAGCGGCATTAATTTATTCCGAAAATAAAGAAAAAAACACGCTCCTAACCACAACAAACTTTTCAGCTTGAATGCGGATTCTCTGCGACTGTTGGAAATCATAAAATAATCGTTTATCGACACACGATTAGTGTGACCGCATAGCGAAAACTTCAAAGCTTGCGCGCAAATATTTCGCTGCGTTGTCAACACGCACGCAAAGCATTTGAAATTGATTTAAACATATGCTTAACGTATCGAAAATTCCCAGGTTTAATTTACGGTGTCATAAAATAATCATTTTCACGTGCTCGGATACCGCACAAATACATATGCTACGCATCGGTCTCCTCTTGTGAATCAAATTGTAGGCAATAATTTGGCACTTAAAAATGCACAAGTGCCTTCCAAGAGTAATGAAAAATTGAGGAACAAGGAAGAATATTTGAGTTGAAATTCTCCGCATAGCGTAATTTTTCTTAGTTCCCCGTTTTCAATTAAAACACAGCACGTAAATTATTGGGGGTTTGGGCTTAATATATATACTACGCATATATTACATATCAAATATCAACTACGCGCTACGCAAACTTGAAGAGTCAAGACATAAAAAATACTTTATATATATATATGTGTGTATGCATATATATATACAATGAGAGCTGATTCTGAGCCGTCTCACGCTATTAGCCATGTTTACTTTCCGATTCGGCCATGCGACGTTTGAGCTGAGCTCTCGTTTTTTGCACCTGTCCAACGACAACATTCATGTTCGCCTGGTAAATGCAATAGTCGTGAACGTTGAGGCGCACCTTGTTCTTCTCCATGGCACCGTAAAGGAAGGAGTAGACGATGTGCCCCACCGGTATATAGTACTTGAACCAATTGTGCAGGCGTCCACTGAATTCGAAATGAATCATTAATATTTAAGATGTATGGGAATCGATTTTACGCTTTACGATTTTAATTTAAAATTCTCAACTGAAGGAAATACTTACACCAATTCGGATTTATCATGAAGGAAATTTATGAAACGTGCCAAATTCTCCACATCCTTGCGTAAACTGTAATCGATCAAAGGTTAGCTGGCCCAAAGGTCATTGACACGGTGGCTACTACTCACTTGGCTTCCGATTCCTGTAGGGTGGCACCATCACGAACCAGTCGCACCTCCAAATAAAAGCCGTGGCTGTACTTATAACGTAAATACTGAATGCTGCCGATGGCAAGCATTTCGCTATCTTGGAAAAGTATTATAAAGTCGGCAAGTATCTTGCATTCCAGCTCATCGTTTGTGGCGAATATGATAGTTTTGCCACAATAGCGTAGATAGCGTAGAATATTCCAGATTTCGCGACGCGTTGTCGACGGCATGCCGCTGGTGGGTTCGTCCAGTATAAAGATCTTATTGTAGGCCACCAGGGATAAGGCCACATTCAATTTGCGTCGCTTTTCTGGTGTCAAAGAGCCGCATTTGCGATGCATCCAACCGGACATATTGAGCATCTGACAGAGATCGAACATTTTCTCGCCAATCTTATGCTCCGCTACGCCACGTATCATGCAAAGCAAACGGATGTGCTCGCGCGGTGTCAAATCATCAAGGAGGCCGTAATGTTGTGGACAATAGCCAACATAGCCCAGTATGGTGTCCAGATCGTATTTAAAGTCTAAACCCCTTACATATACCTCGCCAAATGCAAATCCATCAACGCCCACGAGCTGCCGTATTAAATGACTTTTGCCCGAATTGCGAGGGCCATAGATGCCCATGCTCATATATCTGGAGAAGATGAAATTCGTTTAGATAAGAACTTTCGTTTTGCTAGCGTTCAAATGCTGCTTTGCACTCACTTATTTAATGCAAACGATATCGTATTGATCTTGTTGCCTTTGACCGGTATCTTGGCCTCGACTTGGTCGACCAGAAACACCGACTGCTTGCATTTGCTCATGTCCGCTTCAGCGATCTTTTGCTTAACATCCGCCACATCGCTGTCATCGAAGCTATAGGTAGCAGTGCGCATATTGATAAGGCTGAAAAAAAAAAAAAAACAATATATAAGAATAAGAGCCAGACAGCCCGCAGCAGAAGTTGCTCCAAACTAAACTAAATAGCCCGCCTCCCTCAAAAATAAAAAGAAATATTCCTTCGAGCCGGAGTCGAACCAGCGACCTGTGGATGTCTCTCTACATTACACTTTCTACAGTCCATCGCTCTACCAACTGAGCTATCGAAGGCCATTGAAAAGCTCGCTCGAAGATGCGAACCGAAGTTGCCGCTCCGGGGTGAAAAATTCGCAATCGTTATCAAAATGCAAATGTGAAAGGTGAGCATATTCGGTCAGCTCATTCCCCTGGTAAGTACGCTGAGGCAGTCCGACTTATACTTACTTTTTGGGTGAATGAAACTTCTTCTCTTTTCGATGCAATTCGGTCCAAAATATTATGAGCAATGCAATGGCTGCCGCAATCAACATGAATGTCAGTGCCGGTAGAATGCCCGGATCGGCCCATTTGAAGGAGGTTTTGACTGAGAACCGATACCAATTGCAGATGAAACGAATTAATCTATAGAAGTCTAAATCACTTACAGTTACAATGTGGCACAAGTTCGTGCATATTCTCAGAGTTGCAATTGGATAGGGCAGAGCATTTGGTCTGGCACAAACGTTGCTCCAGGCAACGTATATAGATGTTGCTAATCCCATCGAGCAACGAAAAGCCAGGTGATATACAAGCTCCATAAAAGAAGACAATATTGCTATTTGCCACATCCCAATAGATTATGTAGAGCACCAGGCCAGTAAGGGTCTGGAACAGTACGGAAGCCAGAAAAGCCCGCACAATCGACCTATTTACATACATGGCCATCACATAGGTGATCGGCAGAGCAGCTATACCATAAACGGTAAGCAGCAGAAGCACCAGGAAATTATCGTTCATACTAAAGTCGCCAATGCTCGTGCAAGCAACAATGATAACTATGATCACAGCATATATGAAGTATGTGCAGAAATCCCATATCAGATTGATCATCCAAAATATCTGCAATCGAAGGCCGGCAATCAGCTGAAGTGTACGCACATGGCTACGCTGCTCCTCCACCAGTGGCATAATGAAAACAGAAACGACTAATGGAATAACACAGCCAATGGCCAATGGCGCAATGATATGGACTATTTCATTTTCCAGCAAATTGATCTTCATTGATAGGGGTGTCGGCATAGGATGACTATCTACGAGTGCTATAAACTCAGTCTCTTTTGTATACGATAATCTGGAAATTATAGTTTAAACATTTCTTGATATTATATTATAGAATTTGCATATGAAAGAACATAACTCACTGGATTATAATATTATGCAGTAGGTTCAGTATCATGGGTGCCGAATGAAATGTATCCTGATTAATATATCCATTTATATACTGTTCTCCACTGCGCTCGATGGCGCCCAAGCTGTCAAGCTGTTCCTTATCGGAAATGCTGCTCATATATTTACCATGATTGCAGGAAAACGAGTCCGGCTCGAAGGTGCGTGATACACTACGTGCTTTATAGGATGGTACATCGGACAATGATTTGACGCCTATATAACCACAGTTGGAAATATCTGGAATTTTCTTAATAAGTTCCTCACATCCCTTGAAGCCAATTGGTAAGTGATTTTTTCCACGACTGGGACCATTGAGTATTGTTGCCAATTGTGTTACAACAACTAAAAGTATGAAACATACAAATATCATGACAACGGGCCATATATTAGGTGCCGTATGGATCATTTTCTTATAAAACATAGCCCGAATCTGTTGTATTTTCAATTTCTTCTTCGATCTCAGCTCATATTTGAAAGTTTGCGCTGTTAAAAAATAGTACAATCGATAAATCAATATATCGCAAACATACAGCTCTAACGCAGCTACTTACTGACATCTGGTATATACTGTTGTCTCAAGCGAAACGTTGTTGCCAGCCTCATGTAAATGTCCGACATCTCCGAGCCGGCAACGCGTATATTATCAATGCCGAGCTTTTTGCGATCATTCTCCAGATGTATCAACAATTGCTGCATCCGCGGCCTATACTCCGCACCTATTTTATAGGTTAATGTATCACCGATTTCATTCTCTGGCTCTACATTTTGTATGTAATTCGAAATAAATTGTGTTATAGGGGCATCCGGCACATGCGGCTTCTTGATTAGCACCTGATCGAATTCAAATATAGATTTAGAAAAAACTATGAACCGAGGCCAATTATTTTGATTGTGAATTTACCAGTTCGACATTGCTGCTGAATTTGGCACGCAGAAAAAAGGGTGTGCCACTGGCCTCTAAGACACCCATGTTAAGAATGCCAATGCGATCGGCGATGGATTCAGCCTCATCGATGCTATGTGTGGTTATAATAAAAGCATGATCTTGTTTCTCCAATGTCACAATATTCCAAAATATTTGAGCTTCGCGTGCAGTCATTTTCTCTGTCGGCTCCTCCAGGACAATCAATTTGGTATTCCCCAAGATCGCACAGCAAAGAGCAATCACACGTTGCTCCCCATAGGTCAACTTTCTAATTCGTGTGTGTCGACTGGCAATACGAGATTCGATAATATCCAGCCATTTGGTGCGCTCCAAACTGTAACGATCCATGTTTTCATTGCTTAACTTTAGTTTTATATGGTAGTTAATAGTCTTCTCAATGGTTAATTCCCACCACAGAGCGTTTTCATGACTTCGAAAGTCGACCATTTTTCGAAATTTTAACGGGTTTAAATGAAAATCGTCGCCCTGATAGAGAACGGAACCTTTAACCGGATACTTCAGTCCACAAAGTACGCGCAATAGGGTTAATTTTCCAGATCCGATATGACCGAGAAGGACATACGTTTCGCCCACATAAATGCGCATAGATATATTTTTTAAGATTTTACGTTCAGATGACCGATGTATTGTATAGACATGACGTAGCCGAATTAACTCCTTGCTACCAACATCACCGAACTCAAAATTATGCCAACTAGGCATACGTCCCATATAGAGTACTGTATCATCGATCTTTTTATCCTTGTGGTGTTTTTTCGATAATACCCGGCGACTTACCAATCGTCCTGGCATACGCCATTGTAATAGGATTAAAACGAATAAATAGATCAATAAGCACGATAAGGCAGATAAGATAAGCCGGAGTGAATCAGTGGACGTGATAGTGTCTGGCTCAGCGATTAGGCGATGAAACATTTGCATACTATGCGGTAATTGATTACTAAAGAATATAGTCAATATAACCCATACATAGGCGCCGTGTACCTCCCAAGAACGCTCCAAAACTACAGCAAATACGGCATAGTTAAACAGCCAGATAACGAGTCCGAATAGCACCGCGTTGATTACATTCTTAAAGATCTTGGCAATAATAATGGCGGTTAAGATCAGTTCGAAGGTGAAGATGATCGCAAATAAAATCATTTGCAGAAACGCCCGCCACGAAAAATTGGATTCGGAAACAGTCCAATAAATCTGCAAACATCTTAAGCATATTGTATATTCATATATAAGATATAAAATTGATCTTCAAAATCAACTTACAAAGGTTATTACGAGGAAGAACAGTGTGAGGATGAACAAGCGTATCATCAGCACGATCATTATGCAAGCGTACTGTTTGCAGAAGCTATAACCATAATGCCATTGGTGCGTCATAATATTCTCCTTGAACTGTGCGGCTATATACTGTAGGGAATATCGAAGTACGAATTCAGAGGAGGAGAAAGAACAAAATTGAATGTTATGGAGTTAAGGAGCTAACTCACCCGTATAACGTTTATGAAGGGAATTAAAAAAATGAAATTGAATAAAAATGATGGAATTGTGTAAAAGTCCAGCTTTGAGCAGCGTTCATCAGCAATTCGTAGTCTCACATTAAATACTTCCGTTTGTGGCTCTGTTGCGGGGGATGGGTTCTGTGTGCGTATCTTATGAAACCATTCCAAAAATATTTGATGCTGTAACTGAAGGAAGCCTTCTCTGATATAAATATCTTGATTGATGTCGGCATCTTTGGCATTATCACGTTTTTTATTAACAACTCCAGAACAGCGTGTCAACCACAAACGGTCTTCGGTGAGAAACGGGCTGATTGTTCGAAATTCGCTGGGAAAACGAATTGATACTGAAAGCACATTAGGCACTTTTTCATTGTCTTCTTCAACATTTTCAAATATAACCGCTGCTAAAGTGGTACGCTCGTCGAATTGATTTTCCATCATTTCTGGATTTGGAAAACCAAGAGTATCATTTATCTCGAGATTTGTTGCAACGCTAGCAATAACATCTTTTACAAATGTTGTAGTTGGTGTGTAAAATAAACGGAATTTGGTTTGTTCGCGCTTCGAGTCGACGAGACTCCTGCCAATCGATAAATTTTAATCACGATTACATGAATTTACTGTAGATTAATATTAAAATTAGCTTACGTTAATATATTTAAATCATCCAGTTTATTGGATACAATGGATTGTTCTCCTTCGTAATCGGCACGACTATAGAGGGTTCGTTTAGAATATGAAATGGGATTGCCAAGTATTAAAATTAGCAATATGATTACTGCCAGCCATTCAAGCAAAGTCCGCCTCCATAGTGCCAATTCAATGTGTACATTGTGTTTAAATAGCAAGCCGAATGTTGCTGGCATCTTGTTAGGGTAATTTTTGTATTCTTCCCCTGTTATAATTAATCGGCTTAGTTAATTAAAACGTTTGTGAGCCACTCACCGCAAATTTATTGAATTTGTTCTATACATTTGTATTAAAGACAAAACATACGTAAATAGTACTACTCATATTTGACAAAAAACGCTCAGAGCCCCAATTGATTAATTTTGCATTCAAATATGAATATGCCAATAACATTGCCTGCACAGTTACTCATAATAGAGCAGTTCTCTTTTTAAGATACCTACAAAATTAAAGTGAAATTATTAATAATAATGATATGGGGCTTACTGAATGTTATAAGTTTTCAAATATTATTAATCAAAATATAAAGTAATAAGTTTTCGATAACGCATTCGCGGCTTGTCTGCGAAAAGCTCCTCTGTATGAATACTTTCTTACGATGAATAATATCATCGCTTGTTATCATCGTGCCTATCTTCACGATAAGCAGATAACGAATATATTTTTGACTGTCGTAAATAGCTACTTGCAATGATCACCACCCAAGAACAAATTTTTTCCGACAAATTTAGTTTTTTATATTGTATTATATATTCTATAAAATTCAATTTATTCTGCATTAAATAAAATTAAAATAAAAAAGTTACATACTCTTCGCACCGTACAACTTTTTTTTTGAGGAATATTATTTTCAGTGCTGCCAATTAGGAATAAACTGTGGTGGGGTGGTTATATTTGTGATATATGGAGACGATATTTACAGGGTCACACAGTTATATAGATACTTTTTTCGGTAGCCCTGCTAACTATCGATTGTACATGAATATGGTAGCTTAACAAAAAAAAAAAAAAAAAAAAAAGGAAAACAAAAAAATGAACGCATTCGCTAGTCAGTTGTAGTTCTTGGTTTCTACGTAAAACAATTTATATAAATAAACAATAATCGTGCGCGATTTAATCAAAATAAATGCGTGCATTCCCAATAACTATATTGAATGCAACATAAATTTGATTTAAAGCATTAAGATGCCAATATTGACTAGCCTTAGGGCTACATCGCTATCAATATCAACAACAGTGCAAACATGGTGTCATAAAATGTAGAAAGTAAACAGAGGCAACCAAAGTAACATTAAAAGCAATACATTTTCTTTTACTTGTCTGCACTTATTATTTTGATTTTGTGTTGGTGAATGGTCGTCGCCACCGCCGCCATCTTCGCCGTTGCCCTGAGATATGACCTCTCTACATTCCAGTTGGCGTTATGGCAAAAAAAGAAGCAAACAATTACACATTAAAGGTACATTATGTGCTAGCTATATATGATAAATGTTAATTAACATATGCCTCACCTTTCATTATATGCATAATAAGCAAATCCATATTTATGTCACGCAAATGTGCATACGTCTATTATGTATATCTGTTATTGTTATTTTCTGCTATTGCAGAGGCTCTGCTTGGTGTGTATGTTTGTGTGTGTGCCTGAGTATGGGATGCTTAAAGGCAAATGCAGTAGCTAGATAAATTTATTGTTTAGGCATCAAACTGAAGCGGCCATAATCGCTTGGCAATGTTGTTTTGCATTTCCATCTTCACCTCGTTGGTGTTATTGTCGTTGTTTCGTTGACTCGAAATGAATTCTCATTTATGTTTTTAAATATCTATTTATGCACACACATATATGTGTGTGTATGTACAAGTTTTATTTGACAAAGATTTTATTGCATATTTGGTGTCTATTAATAGACGTCATGTCGCTGATACGTATATATTTATATTTTAAGTCAATATATAAATATAAAACATATATAAATACATATACCCCAATGATGACGCAACAAGCTAATAAAAAAACACAAAAACCAACACAACAGCACCAACAAGAACAGCACACATTTGTTTTTAATTTATTTGCCAAGTACAGTTGGTGCCAGCGCTTTGGCCTCTGCCTCTGCCTCTGCTTTGGCTCTTGTTGCATTGCAACCAGCGAAACAATCGCCGGCAGAGCTAGCGCTGATTAATACCGCTCGTATAACAACTACACTTTGATAGCCATTATATTCTATGCAATTTACGATTGTGAGTGAGTCACACGCCCACACATATGTACACTGCATTCATTTTGCATTAGAAATCCTTTGGGATATGTAGAACCGAAGATAGATAGTTAACCAATTGAAATGGTGGAAAATGCTCAGAAGGCGAAGAAGGAGCATTGAAATCAAGAGTAAATGGTCTGGTCTTGGTTATATTATACATTAAGAGATTAAGAATTTTGTACGTATACTACTATATAGTATATACTACTGTATACCGATTCTAATAAATTTTATGATTTTAGTGTCCCAAGATCCGGAGGACTTTTATCGCTTAGATCCAAAGAAATCGGCTGCCGAGAATGCCTACGACATCTATGCGATGCTTAGCGTGGAAGAGACGCGGGATACCAAGCGTCTCTTCCTGCTCAATGCCCTGGCCTCACTATGCTTGGCGGCTACCTCGGGGTCGCCGCACAACAATCTACGCTTCAGCACTGAGGAGCTTCTTTATTGGTCAGTAAAAGTTGAGCTACCATTGAGGGCTAATTCGCTAATCAATTGAAATCTAATTATTTGCAGTCTGAGTGCCTCATTGGTGCACACATTTACACAAGTGCGTGCGGCAGCCCTCCGTACGATACGCTATACGCTGAGCACACCAAAGGATATCAGAACATTCAATTCGCTGCAGCTTCAGCATCTGTTATGCCGCTCCATCGATCTAATGCTAAAGAATGATGATGAGCGCGTGCAGGCACTTAAATTGGTGCGAAAAATGTTGGCTATAGCACCCGAAGAGATTAGTCCGGTGGTGGTCAGATGCCTGGTATCGTTGGCCGATAGCGGCATTGAGGAGAGCGACAATCTGTTGCGTGCTTGTCTGGCGACGCTCGCCGAATTTGCTGTGCTCAATCCGGCTTTGCTCATTGTCTGCGGCGGAGTCTCATCTATTACGCGAAATGTGCTGGAGTGCCACAATCCGCGTATCGCCGAAAGCCTTTGCGGCGTGCTCCTCTATCTTCTGGAGTGGCCGCAGACGCGAAACATTTGCGGCGTTCGACTTGATTGCCTAGCGGCACCCTATTGTGATTTTACCTATGGACTAGGCGTCATGGATAAAAATAAGTGCGTTCCTTGAATCCATTCAATGTTAAACCTTTAACCGAATCATTTTATTTCTTACAGAGATGCACGCGAACTGCGCTATACCAGCTGTGGACTGGCGTTGCTCTCCGTGTTGCGCAGCTGGACGGGCACGCTCGAATTCTGTGATCCAAGCAAACCTTCAGGCTTAAAAGCAATAGTTGACGCTTTATATTTAAATCAAATCGAAGTTAGAGTACGTATGTCCAAACACCTATTCCAGACATTATCTGATGATTGTTTTGTTTTTTTTTTTTTATTGTTGCTGGCACAGAAAGCAATATTGGATTTGCTTTATGAACTATTATCGGTGCCGCAACCTAGCTGGACGGATGATTACAGTGTTGCACTGCAGACGGTTGATCCTTCAGATTTTCAGGACTCCTGGCTATTGAGTAATGGTTTTGTCTCCGCTGAAGGTCGCTCCATATTGCCAAGCCTTGCAGCTCGTGCGCCGAATGTGGTTGAACAGCATTTGGCACTGTTGCTGTACTGTTTCCTGGAAACGGGACTGCTCAATGCACTGGTCGAAGTCGCCGTTGCCTCCGATCAGTTTGTATCGGTGCGCGCGACAGTGCTAATTGCCAAAATCATGCAAATGATGCATACACATTTGCCAGCCGACATATTCAGCATAAGCTCAGCACTGCCAACGCTCGTCGGACATGCCACGCAGGGAAATCAGCAGGCCAATGCAGCGGTGGCCGCTCTGCAAAACTATCAGAAAATGTTACGGCAAAGGCCTGCATCATGTAGTCTATTTCTGGACAGCATTGTTCAGGGTGGTGCGCTCATACAGACACGTCTTTTTCGACGCAACATCAATGCACAGGATTCAAGCAGCACTTTGCAGCTACACGATACCGCTGGTGCGGCGGCTGCAGCAAATGCCGTTGCTTCGTCATCATCGTTTTCGGGTGCCTATAGAGGCGCAGCGACGCTCGACAGACAACGTTTGGACTCAGTTTCGTCCAGCGATGAGTCCAATTCGCAAGCTTCGAGCTCTCTACGCTCGAGCTTTAGACTGAAGCGCAAATTTCTGCCTCAGGTTTTCAATCTTGATAATTTGCGTGCCTTCAATCGACTGCTGCACGAATCGCATGTGCTATCCCAGACAGACGCAAATGCCTGGGACTGGGAAGTGATCGTCACAGTGCTGAGAGTAAGAGTAAATTACAATAGTTCCCAATAAGTCGAATTATCTAAACTGTTTCCTTTTCTCTTTTATTTATTTCTAGTCGAATTGCATACGCAAGCTGGACTATACGCCAGGAAAATTCCTAAGCAAGTTCCTCAAACGTTTGGTGGATTTTTTCAAGCCAAGCAACAATCGTTTTTCACATCAAGATCTAGTGCCGGGTCACCCAATGCCAGCGTATGTCGGCGCCGGTCTCGACTTAATTGATGTGCTCCTAAATAGCAGTGAGGTAATTAACAGTTAATTATAAAATAACTTATGTTGAGTATATAATTGATATTTTCTCTTCTGCTTTTAGTTGGAATGCATGCGCTACATAACAGACTATTTTTCGGACATTAGCCAGCATTTGCTGGCCGTAACTACGTCAAGCCGTGCCCACGATTGTCTATTCAGTCCGCAGCACATGAACAACACAATGTGCCAGCAGTATTTTCTGTACATTGGACGCATGTGCCGCAGCAACAAGGGTATCGAAGTGCTCAAAAATACAACCGTCTTCGAATAGTATGTATAATCAAAATATGAAAGCCGTGGAGCCTAACAGTTCGCCCATTTTGCTTCTAGTTTGATTACGCTGGTGCGGCATACAGATCATGTTTGCTATGTAAAACTGATTGTCTCTGGCTTGAACTACAGCCACGAGAATCTGCCGCGACAGGTGCTGGAGAAGGCATTAACGCTGGCCAAGACGCGCAGTGGTCGTCTGTATGCAACGCAATTTATGGCCGTGCTGCTGCGTGCACGTTTGCCACACTTTGAAGTTTGGGGCTTACCGCTGATCATACAGCAGACCAAGGATGCGGATCGCAGTGTTGTACTGGCCGCAATGGATGTGCTTGAGGAGGCATGTCATGACAAATACTATCTAGAGGAGATTGTCAGCTTGTGGCCCAACTTGAAGCAATTGGGTGACGTGGGTCGCTTACTAACGGCCCGTTTCTATTCATTGTCGCGCGGTCTAAATAGCAGCAAGGCTCACATCGAAGAGGAGATCAAGTACTGGCGCACCGGCTACAACAAGCGCTATGTTTTACTTGTCGAGGCCGAGACACACTCAAGCCTAACGCTGCACGTGCGCAATGAGGATGGCTATTACTCCAGACGCAATTGCAATCAGCGTACCCAAACGGTGCCGCCAAATATAGCGCCGCATCTCTACGGCCAAATGGTGCAGACCACGCAGGGCATGACGGCATTGCATAAATACGCCGATCTACGTCAATTGCTGGAAGTGGTTACGCGCGGCAAGTGCAACGACGAAGCCGAGTGCCTTGAATTGAAAGCAGCAATTTGGGCTTTAAGTCATGCCTCCACGCATTCAAATGGTATCGATTATTTTGTGGAGATAAATGCCAGGTGAGTGAGAAAATCAATTCACAACTTTTTTCACATAATTATAACAATTTCATTCATTCACCAAACTTGTGCAGGCTTTACGAGAAGCTCATATTTCTGGTAACCAAGTGTGAAGTGTATTCGGTGCGTGCAACTTGCTTTAGTGCCTTGGGTCTAATTGCCGGAACTCAGGCGGGGGCCAATTTGCTCTTCAAGCTAAGTAAGTTGTCAGTTGCAGATAGAGGAGGCGCAAGAGTATATATCAAATATTAATGGTTACGTTATGGTCACAGATTGGCTCAGCGTCCGTCATGATCGGAATACCATGTGGCCTGTACATCAGCCGGAGGATTGGATGTCTAATCAATATACACCGGTGCGACATCACTATGAGGATATGCCGCCGTATAATTACACGGGTATCGAAGATCAAATTGATGCCTCCTATGATACGGGCAGCTGTTGGAATCTGCAAGATGTAAATACCACCACGGATAGCGCCCGCACTACTGTCGACGAGGTATAATCCGATAGTCTGTTTTGGAATTCACGTTGTAATTGGCTTTCGTTCCCCTAGCTTCAGTTCTGCCGGCCACTGAACATAAGCGCTGTAGCAGCTAAATCCAAAACTTTGCCGGAAGGCAGCTATGTGCGTCAGGGTAAACATCAGCGTTCGCTTTCCGAATCGAAGACAACGGATGTGTTTAGCCTGCTGAGCTGCGGCGGAGGCGCCGGCGGCATGGGAATTGGAGGCGTTGGCGGTTCCAGTGCACCGGGTGTTAACTTCTGTCCAACGCATCAGCACCGAATACGCTATAACTCCTGCACGGACTCAAATACGTCCGGCGTGAGCAGCTGTGAGTCGGTGACGGGTAGGACAGCGGCCGCCGCTGCTGCCGCTGGCGTCATCAATGTGGCGGACTTTCAGCAGTGTCCACTCAGTCCCATACCAAGTATAACGAATCTACTAAAGATGCCTCCCAACGATGCAGCTAAACTGCTGCGACGAACCTCGCTACTGGGCACCAGTTATCTGCAGCCGGCAATTAGTCCAATTGCCATGGAGGGCTATGCGAAGCTGCGCTCTCTCCGTGCCCGCAGTCGTCCGGTTTTTTCAGAGTCGGCGGCGGAATTATATGACTTCATCGATATAGTGGATCGTGGAGAGATGCAGCCGCGCAAGTACTCCTGGGGCGAATCGAATAGACGTATCAAGGTGCGCAGTTTGGATCGACAGACCATGCTGAATGTATTTACGTAAGTGAGGAGGTCAATCTCTCCTTCTCCCTCACTCGCTTTCTCTCTCTCTCTCTCTCTCTCTCTCTCTATCTCGCTCATTAACTGAACAACTAACTTGCACAACAAAAAAGAAAGAGATAGAAAGAGAGAGAGAGAGAGAGTGAGTTGACGGGAAAGTTGAGAAATTATTTTCATGTTCGCAAACCAATTACTAACGCTCCATCCATTGCAGGCGTCTGTCGTCAGAGGAGCTACAGGTGCCGTTGCCAACCCTGAATACACCCAAGTTTCTGCCGCAGAACGATCTGCAAGGACCATGCTATACAGGCATCTGCTTACCCAAGAATGCGCTCGATTTGTTTCCGTCGCGTAATCTAAACCGTACTTATGTCTCATGTGATATCATTGATCAGGATCTGATGGGCGTTAATCTGATGGGTGTGCGGACGCAGTTTTTAAACTTCCTCAACGATTCCATCAACAACGAGGGCGGTGACGAGTCCTCCGTTATATCCTCACTGTCCGATGTCTCCTCATCGGCCAGCCGGCGACAGCCCTCCAAGTGGCAACAGGGCGGCGCCAAACATGCTCGCAGCCAGTGCCTTTATTGTACGCGCTCGCGGCGTCAGCAACGGCTGCAGACACAGCCGCAGTCACAAACACAGTCTCAGTCGCAGTCAACGGGACAGGATACGAATAGCATTCATAGTCTGGCGTCCTGCGAACTGTATAGTAGTGGTCCGGCGCTGGCCCGAAAGAATGCTAACAAAGCGGGCGGGGGCGGCGGCAGCGGTTCAGTGCAGCTGGCGGACATGAGCTTTCATTCACCGGAAAGTATATTGAGTGAGGATAGTCTGCCGGATAAGCTGACCGCTTCCATACTGTATAATGTACAGCGGATGGCGAATCCGGTTAGTGCTAAGCAGTCGAAGATGTCCTTGCTGGAGCTGAAACAGAAGCATCCGCATGCCTTTCAGGACATCTGTCTGTATTCGGAGTCATGCAACACGCTTGGCCGCAGTAGCTATCGAATGAATGCGCGTCGTTTTCTGCAGGAGCTCTTTCTGGATCTGAACTTTGATGCATTCTATGTGGATCCGCAGCTGATAATCAGTGCACGGAAGCAACCGGCCGATGAGGCGAGTGAATCTTTCTATCACTCCA
>JABVZX010000024.1:648997-666431 GCA_020883565.1 Drosophila pachea
TCTCGGCTGCCGCGTAATGATGATCGGCATAAATCATAATCATGTTGATTACAGCAGGGAACCAAATATGAAAGCATACATACCTTTGCATGATCACAATAATAAAGGTATGGCAAGACAAACAAGTACACTTATAGAGTATATACAAATTTCACGTTATTCATTAGAATATTCACCGAGAAGAGCAAAACTGAACAGCACCATTCACCACTGACACCACATTTCTGTCTTATCTGTTTACCGTTATTCTGTTAATGTAACAGAGTCAATTGTGTAAATCAGTGTTCGAAAATGTGTAAAACATGATCTGTTCGTTAAATGTTAAATTAGTTAAATTACTGAGCATACATTGATTATTAGTGTATATCGTGAGTTCAAAAATGTCCTTTGATATTTTTAATCCTATAAATTATTCTACTCACACTTCGTGCCCGATCATATCAAGAAGTATATGAGGCATGGTTCAGCCTAGTGAACAGGTTTGGGAAACAAATTTAAAATCACATTGCATTGCATCTTTCACTCGCGTTGTTTTTCATAGGCTTGGACTGTCGTAATGGAAGGAATTGCTTAGCCCGGGGATTTGCTGTGCTCGGCAGGCAGTGTGTTCCTGATCATGATCATTTCGCCGTTGGTTGGGCTAATTTTGTTTGATTTTGATCGAATTAGCGTAAAATTGAGCGTTCGGCAACTTTGGGAGCCAACGGGTCGCGAACCGATGGCAAGAAGGTGCTGGCCCAGGCCGAGGACGTGCGCCGGTTGTCAAAGGCGAAGTTCAGATTGCAGGCCGCGTGCGGGGCATTAAGAGGCGTTGATGCCGTGTACTGCTAAGCTAGGCTTTCCAGACAGCCAGTCCGTCGAAACAACTGCAGCAGCTGATGATTTGCATGGCCATCCACATCCGAATTGGCGCGTAATTGGCTAAGTTATTATGCGCTTTCTGCCTGCTCCTTTGCCAAATTGATTTTGCTTCGTGCCTCATCAGCAGCGACAATTGCCCTGGCCCTGGCAAGCTCATCATGCTGTTGTTGCTGTACACGTAGCTACTGCCTCATGTTTCGCAACGAAACAACTTTGGGCTTTGCCGCTGTTGTTGCCGCTTTTGCTGCTGCTACTGATGTTTTTTGCGGTTTCACACTTTGGTTAGGGTTCCATGCCCTTCGCACTCAGGAGGTTGCCGCATTCAGGCAATGGGTCAAACTGCATCTTGCTGGCAGCGTTAACGACTGTTCTACCAGTTGTATGTTTTAATTTATTAATTTGAAGCGAACACAAGGAATAAAAAAAAATGGTAGATGTATTAAACTATTACATTATTATAATGTTGGCTTTGCAATTGGATTCAATTGCTTACATAGATTTTAGCCACTCTTATCTACTTAATATATTTGTCCATAAACTTTTTGTGAAAGTCTGATCGCAAAGCGTCGTTTACGAAATGCGTTTTCTTTTCAGGTGCCGACCGAGCGCAATTCTTAAATACAACATCATCATCCCAACGTCGCTTTATTTTTAGATTTTCGATACCAACGCCCGAGCCACGGCCAGCCGCTGACGCTGCTGTGCCAGGCTCGTAATTAATTAGTGGATTTCCCGACAGTATATTTTCCATGCGTATACGCTCATCCTCCAACTTCTTTTCAGCTTCACGACGTGCCGTCTCCTGCAAGCGTTCCTGTTTGATTTTTTGCAATTCTGCTAGAAGGGCTGCATCGTCGTCTTCTGAATCGCTATCCGAGTCCGAACTGTCGTTGTCTAGAGGCTCATCTGCATCAAGATTGGCAACATACTGCTGTTGCTGCTGCTGTGACAAACCATCCAATTTACTTCTTTTACTTGCACTACTGTTTGCGCTTGCATTGTTAGCCTCAATAGCCTTTCGCACAATGGAGGGCAGCGCTTTACCCGAGCTACTGCCAGAACGTAAGTCACGTTCACGTTCTTCAAGTTCTTTGCGGAAATCGCGATTGCGAATCTCCTCACTGGTTCCTTGACCAGTTTCTCTGTAAGCAATAATAGGACGTTTATCAAGTGCATTTAATCAAGCGTATTTGTACGTACCTGTATTTAAGTTTGGTATGTCCGGGTAAGTCGCGACTCGAATATTGCTTACTGAGTGCACTCAAGTCTTTCTCACCACGTCCAGAGCCACCGCGAGCTGGATCGAAGGTGGGACGCGCTGCTGTAGTCATTTTTAAGTTCTAAATTTTTCGTAAAACTTTGAAAAACTTTCTAATCTAACTGGCTTGTAAAATTTTTGACTCGTATTTTGATGCGTATCAGCTGAACGATTGTGTTTACTGTTGCTTTTCGATAAGAAATTTTATCGATATTTTGAAAAGTCATTTAAATAAAAATTATCACGTCGCATTCGTAAGCTATCTGAAAATATTTGTGAGAACAATTTAATAAAAGCAAATAGCAGTATCACAGCAATTTCTCCAAATACCTTACATTATAAATAACGGACAGATCTATCGAAAAAAATGAATTGCAACTATCGATATCAAACTAAGATGGCATCGCTCTTCGACATTGCCAGACGCTTTTCTAATACCACGCGAATTTCATTTAGCAACATAAATAATTCAGCATGCCACTCGACCCCCAGCGCCACAAATATTATAAGACACAACTAAACGAATCGTTGCAGAGTGCAGCCGCGCTTATAAGAAACTATCATACAGTTTTGCGTACTCAAACACCAGAACTGAATAGTCAAGCGGACCGCATTTGGGAGCTGAACCAACGGCATCGATTGGTCGCCGGGTAAAATCCGCACATCAATCATAATCAGTACAAGCTTCTAGAATGTTTTTATTCTTTTTTTCCCTAGCATTAATGAAGCTGCAGCCGCCACCCTACTCTGGGCGTGTCATGAAGCCTACCAGGCGATCAACCAATTCATGTTAGTTGTAAATTCGTACATAAATTGGACACTTAAGCAGATTACTATTGCAGAAAACAACTCCACGAAACGCTTTCGGAGATTTCAGTCCACATAAGAGATTTCGACCGTGAAAGTCAGGCATTGACCCAGGAGCTTTGTCATTTAGATGAAGAGCTGGAATGCTCACTTTTAAAATGGAATTCATGGTTGTCTGAGGCATTAGCAGTATTGCAGACACAGGTCAAGTTTTTGGAGTTAAACTCTCGTTATATGCTTCCAAAACTAATCCAGAGCTCAACAATCAAACAGTTTAAACAGGATTTAGCCTTGGATGTGCACTATGAAGCTAACATTTGCATGGGATTGGCAGAGGCAGAACGCCAACCGGACCTTTTGCCTTGATATTGAGTACCTGAAAACCATTGTTCAAACATATTGAACAATCACTACACACATTCAGACGCACAAGACCTAATATTTTGATTTAAGCGATGGGCTGAAATAAAAATTCTCAGTGAAACTTTCGTAGCGTTTTTAGCTAATTTCAACTGATTGTCACAAGATCACAACACAAAAACAAAAAAATATATGCATAAACAATACTTGACTTCTTGTTTTTAAGCACTGCAATACTTGAAATTTATTGGAAACCTTTTTTAAATTGGTTTGATGTTCATTTTCTTCAGTAGTTTGTTTACAACGTTAGTATTATCCATTGCCAAGATATTGCCAAATGCAGAAAAACAGCTAGAAAACACAAAGTGCGAAAAAGTTAGGAATTATTTGCGTTATGGGGAAACAGATTATAGCCAGATACTTACGTTACTAACAATCCGAGGTGAATTACACCCCTAGCGCAGACGTCTTGCTTCACGTTCAGATTCGAGCAGCGTCAGAATGTCACCCTCGCGAACGGGTCCCTTCACGTTACGAATGATTTGACGGTTCTGTTCTCCAAGGAACTCAACCTTCACCTGTGTACACTGGCCCTGAGAGCCGGTACGGCCAAGAACCTTCATGACGCGAGCCCATACAACTGGTTTGTCCATGATATTTGTATAATTTCAGTTAGTTTCTAAATAGACTTCACGTGCGAGTTGTGATTCAATTGAGAGACGCAAGCAAAAAGGAAGTAATCTTGTTGTCTCATCAACGTGAAGGTAGCTGCACTAAGTGCCAGAGTTGCTTTGCCAAAAAAGTGTTGTAAAACACTCCGACATTATTTGTTCCAAGGGAATTGTAAAACAGTGCTGTAAAATGCTACAACAATAAACGTCAATATGAGTATTGCCGAACAACTAAAAACTACTATTTTATTTTTGTCAATCCTGAACCCGAGTTATGTATTTTAATGATTGCTTAAATGTGGGACAACTTGTTTAATTGACCAAAAAATTTTAAATTTGTTCGTTAGCGAGAATTTGTCGATAAATGAAAACTTGCAGCAGTACCTGACAACTCTAATCTGTCATTTGACGCGGCACCACGTAGACATTTGACAAGTGAAAGTCGGCACCATTCGTGTCTCTTCGGCTACGCGCATTGTTGCTGGTCCCCATTCGGTTGGTTTCGGTCATACGCGTCGGCTGTAAGTTGTCCAACGGTGTGATTTAGTGCTGTCCGCAAATTTCGTGCATTCGAATTCCATAAGTGAAAGATACAAAATTCAATTAAAATGAAGAACCTTATGTTCCTGCTGCTGCTGGTACTACCCACCATTATTTGTACATTCAGTGCGCGTAAGTAAAAAATTACTGCGATTGCAGTTGTTTGAATATTTGCCGACTGCAACAGCGGAGCGACGGCGGAGGCAGCGGCTACGTGGCAATCTCTCTGGCTATTGTCATTGATAAGCAGAATGTCTAAAGAGAAACAGCTAGAGCCTGTTAGATGAATTCTTTTAGACGTTTATTTTTACTACTTTTTATCCTGAGATCCGCAGTTAAAGAACTGTGCCAAGAAAAAGTGTTGCGTTGGCAAATGAACATAACTATTACTTGTATTTGAATTTGTTCATGTTGTTGTTGCAGATAACAAATTCGCTGTCCATGCAGCCGAAGCTGTTGAAGATGATCTAGTTGATGTAGATAGCGAAGAGGGCGCTGTAACAGGCGAGGATGCCGAAACGGACGATGACTCGGACAGCGGAAGTAGCAGCACTTCTCCAAATGCAGACACCTACCTATTGTTTACGAAGCCCTTGCACACGGCAGGCCAACAGTTGGATTTGCCCGGTGGCAAGCCTGTCGAATTTCTGATTGGCTTCAAAAACAAGGGACAGGAGGAGTTTGTTATCGAAACGGTTGAAGCTTCTTTCCGCTATCCCATGGACTTTAACTATTTCATTCAGAACTTCTCGGCGGTAGCATACAACCGCGAAGTGCTGCCTGGCCTTGAATCGACCGTCTCGTACACGTTTTTGCCATCCGATCAGTTCGCTGGCCGTCCGTTTGGCTTAAACATTGCTTTGGCTTACCGCGATGCCAATGGTATTCAATACAACGAGGCTGTGTTCAATGAGACGGTCCTGATATCCGAGGTGGACGAAGGCTTGGATGGTGAGACATTCTTCCTCTATGTGCTGCTCGCTGGTATTGTTGTCCTGCTCCTGGTCATTGGACAGCAATATCTGCTGGGAAGCTCTGGCAAGCGCAAGCGTGCCGCTGCCAAGAAGGTCATTGAGACCGGCACCGCCAACGATAGTAACATCGACTATGACTGGGTGCCACAGGAAACGCTCCGTGCGCTACGTGAGTTATCAAAATGCGTGACAGTTAAGATCTTTGATTACTTATATTTTAATTTTTTGCATTTGTAGAAAAATCATCGCCCAAATCTAAAACGCCAAAAACATCGCCAAAGCCAGGCAAACAGGCCAGTCCCAAGGCAAGCCAACAGAGCCCTAAGCAGCGCAAGGTGAAACGTTCAGTGGGTGATGACTGAAGACTGCACAGCCTGTAAAGCTGAACACACACACAAACACACACACACACCCTGCACATTAACATTCATTTAAGAACATCCAGCATATGCTCGCAGTCTAATATTATGATTAATAATACTTTTTTTTGGTCAAATCAAGTTGACAACGTAGAGATTGTTAGTGTTTAACTCACAGCGAGTCGAGAGCTGTTCAAATTTCAAAAGCTTTTAAGCGTTCGCAATTGCTTCTTATTTTACATCATAAATCAACACATTTTTTCGATTCGAGCACACATGAAGAAAGGCCCGCTATTTTTGCAGCGCCACATAATTATCTTCGTTTATTGAAGATCTGTGGTAGTATGCAAAAACCCGTTTAATTATCAATTATGCATTAAATGGATATTTTCTTGCATTAATAGAAAGACGCTTTATGTTTTTCCTACGATTATGTTTAGTTAGACGTTGCGTGCAACAAATGTAAAGATGAGCTTTTACAGAACAGAATAAACAAAAACAAATGTGAGAACTTATAAATAAATGTAATACATTTTTTAATTATGTTAAATGTTCACTTCCTAATTACACTGTTTTGATGTTAAAAAAAAAATGATTTTAAGTCAAGGTTGATGGAGAAATTGCGCGCGCATGAATTTGCAAGCTTTGAATATCGATAGCTATCTAACAGCACTCAAACAGCTGGCAATAAGAATTCCACGGAGTGGAATTCTTGAGTCTTAACAAATGTTAAATGCGATGAAAGTGCTGTTAACATACAACCTCATAATCAATGGCTATTATGTGTAAAATGTATTCGCACGATATTCCGTTGCAGCCCTGAATCACTTGATTCATCGATAGCTGCGTATAGTACTCGATATTTCGATAACAAAACAATAAAGATTTCGAACGAATGATGATGACGAACGTTTAATGAGCGATATTTAAATAAATTAATTAATCATTACTGTTATAAACTGTGAAAATTGTGCGTTAATTGCATCCATCACCTTTAAAGTGAATTAACGCCACCGGGCGGCGTACAGTCACAGTTCCGCCTCCATAGACCGTCACGTCGACGTTCTGCACTTGCCGAGCCGGAGGCCATCTCAATTTTTACAATAAAGCATAAAGATGACCGCCTCGGACAAGTATACGTATCAGCGAACTGTGCTCTGCTTAGCGCGCGTGTTGGCTGGCATACAGCCCACCCCATGGGACAAGGTCGGTGTGGGGTGTGTTTTGGTTGAATGGTTGCCCTGATGTTGACAGTGTCACTTTGAAGGAATGCGATAGAGACGGGGTGGGGGTGCTTGACACTGGACGCAAATTGAAAATCGAATTTTCGCGCAACTAACGTTGACCTTGAACGCAACAGACATGCGTATAGTGATGACGTTGCCATGGTGTCAAAGTTCAAAGGGTAGGGTGGAGAGGGGGCAAGTTGTAAATGTTTTATCTTAATGTTGTAGTTGTTGCTGCCACTGCAACTGATGCTTGCAGCGCCAATTAACTGTGCCTTTCTTGTATGCTTGTATATGGCTGCCACAGGTGCAAACACTGTTCCGCTACTGCCCACAGGAGAACGCATCTGGGGTATTCTGCTTGGATTCGAGAGCTCAGGATGCGGTCATTGCATTGGGAATATACTTTTTGGAAGGCGGCTGCCAACATGAATCACAGATTGTGCCCTATCTATTGCGCTTGGCCAAGAGCCTGCCAAGGGCTAGAATCCACGATGAGCGCAATAGTAAAGTGGAACGTGAGTGTAATAAGATATCTAAACGCCCGCACAGAATTCAATATAAACGAGATTATCCATGAATTGCAGGTGTGCGGATACCCGCAGCGGAAAAGTTCAGCTTTTGCCTGAATACTTTGCTCTCCGATATAGCTGCCAAGTGTCCAGATTTGCGCGAGGAGATCATACTGAATCAGGTCGAAACATTGGGCACTCTGGCCAACATTGTGAAGCCCAGCAAGGATAGCAACTCGACACCGTCGCCATTGGTGCTATGCAATGCGACGGTGCCGCTGCTTTTTGGTCTGGCCCGTTCGATGGGTCGCTATGCTAGCAATGATCCGCCGCTGCTCTGTCGTATCTTTCCACCGGAACAGCTGCCGATATTACGTACCAGCGCTGGTGGAAATGGCAATAGCGGCGGTGGCTCATTTAGCAGCAGCGAACGTCTGGCGACTACACAGTTTCGCCCGATCATACCGCGTTCCATGTCGGGCAGCTTGGCGCACAGCCAAGTTCAGGCATTCGAAAGTCGTACCCGTTCAGCGGGTGGCAAACAAAAGCCGTCATTGCAAAGCTACTTCTCAGTGCCGTATGATCCACGCACGCACTTCTTCACACGTTACGGCTCCAGCTTCAATCAGTTCCCACACATGCGTGTCAATCTATGCGATTCACCGGGAAAAAACGGTCCAAAGCCATTATACCGTGTACCACCGTTTCCCATCCAACATCTGCAGACCATCTTTGCCGTGTCCAAGAAGCTGCTGACCAAGGATACGCTAGAGTATTTGGATGAGCTGGGCAGCGATATATTCTCGATGCATTTGAAGAATGGCAATTGCTATAAGAGCTTCTCGGAGATGTTAAATCTGGTTTTGGTGACATTATTGCGTGAACTGTTGCAGCATCAAATCGATTTGCCCGCACCCTTCACCAAGGATGTGCAGGAATTTGTGAAGCGCCTGTTCCTCAACGGCCAGACAGAGCTGCAGAACAAACAGCAGGATCAGGAGCGCGAAAGGCGCGAAGAAAACGGCATCGCCGTGGTCAACAAATACAAGATCAATGTGATGGCCAATGCAGCCTGTGTGGACCTGCTCGTTTGGGCCATACGCGATGAGACGGGTAAGGTTAATCGATCGCTACGCTCGCTCAGGCGACGCTTCCAGCAACTTAATCGACTCTTTAATTCTAAGCCCTATGTAATGCCCGGACAGGTGGGATGTGGGGTGTGTGCCTTGGTCTGATTGCCCGACGTGGTCCGATTGGAAGCATTTTTCTCCGATTTTTCACCCCATCTATATGGAACAAATCCGAACATTTATCTTTATACACATATGTATATATATATATAATATATTTTTAAGGTATTTTTATTTTAATTCGATTTTCTTATCTTTCCCTTTTGATGCCCCATTCCGATTCTCCTGCCTTTGTCCGGGCAAGAGTCGCCGCGGCTTTGCCGTGGAAAGCTTTTATTTCTTAGTTTTTTTTACTTTTGAGTTCCAAATGCGGAATATTTTTACAGTTGACGTCGACTATAATGTGCCGTCCTTGCAAAATGGCTTGCATTTTTTATTGAAGAAAGGTCAGGAGCAAGTCCTGTGACCCCAATCTAACAGTTCCAAAACGATTCGTTTGCTTATTTATTTCTTTTTCTTTTCCTCTTACTTTCGATTTGTTTTACTGATCTTGGTTCGTGTTCGTGTTCGTGTTCGTTGCAATCGCGTGTATCATTTTTGACCGGATTCGGGAGCTGATCCTGAATTCACAGATCATTTGGCCATTGCGCATGCTGCTCAAAACTCTCCCCAATGTATTGCAGATTCTCGTTGTTGTTGTTGCTCCAAGAATTGATTCATCCGCAATCGTATAATATACATTCACTAACTCTCAATCATTTCACAGAGGCGGACAAACTGTGCGGACGACTGTCACAGAAACTGAATCTGGTGCTTAGCCATAAGATCGTAATGGATCATATGCCGCTGCTGATGGTCTGCCTGGAGGGTCTGGGTAAGCTGGCGCAGAAGTTTCCAAATATTGCCGGGACATCGATATCGTATTTGCGTGATTTTCTGGTCGATCCCAGCCCGATATTGGGTAAACTTCATACGCATGCCATGCAGACCATGGCATTGCAGAAGAAGGAGAAGGAGCTGACACCATTCAAGATTGTGGTACAGCATTCTGATTCTCGTTCTGTTGTCGATATCTTTGGTGAGAATCAGAAACAGCCCGGCACCGGACGCAGTGGTTATGCGGCATTTGAGGCATTACGCGATGCGGCCATTGAGAATCTATCGATTGCTCTGCGCGCCGCCCATACCCTAGACCAGTTCTGTGTTCCCGCCCTGGTGGCAAATGTATCCAATCGTCTTTTCACAGCCGAAAAGCACGAAAGGTGAGCAACAACAAAGAATTGCAATACAGTTCCAAGTATATAGAATTAAAGACATCTCTATCCATCTCTCTGTATTGCAGCGAATCGACTCTGGTTAGCCTCAACATAATTGTGATGCTGGGTCATGTGGCTGTCGCCCTGAAGGATACCTCAAAGACAACACAAAACATACTGCAGTTCTTTATACAGCGCTTCTGTAAGGTGCCATCGGAGCAGAATGCCCTGATTGTGGATCAGCTTGGATGTATGATAATCTCACAGTGTGAGACGCACGTCTTCGATGAGATTATGAAGATGTTCTCGCGTGTCACAGTTCAATCGGCATCTCTGGCATATACCTCAGATCCGGAACATCGTAAACAGTTCCATCATGTCTCCGATGCGGTGGTTAATGCGCTCGGCAATATTGCGGCCAATATACAGGGAGATGCCGAAATGCTGGAGCTGTTGGGTAAACTCTTGGAGCTGTTTGTGCAAATTGGTTTGGATGGAGAACGATCGTATGATAATACACCCGGCGCCCAAAAGGCCAGCTCACGTGCTGGCAATCTGGGCATGCTTATACCAGTTATCGCTGTGCTCATGCGACGCCTGCCGCCAATTAAGAATCCGCGTCAGCGTCTGCACAAGCTCTTCCGAGACTTTTGGGCCTACTGTGTGGTCATGGGCTTCACCAATGCCCGGCTGTGGCCAGCCGATTGGTATCAGGGTGTCCAGCAGATAGCCGCCAAATCGCCGCTGCTCATCGCCCAGACGGCACACAAATCGGATATGCGAGAGCTTAATTACACGCTGGCCATCAAAAGTGATTCGGTGAATGAGCTGCGCAGCCAGATCCTGATGTTGCTCGAGAATTCATCGGACAATGTTGCCGCTTCCATAAACAAGCTTAGCTTTGCTCAGTGCACGTACTTGCTTAGCGTCTATTGGCTGGAGATGCTGCGTGTGGAGAACTCGGAGGAGCCCAGCCTGGAGCCGATCATGAGCTACCTGTGCGACACGGCCCTGCAGAAGGATAAAACCGGCATTTGGCAGTGCGTCAAAAGGTGAGTCACGATCAACATATATATATCCATTAATTGCTGCTAATTGTTAGCCTCATGCTTTATCAGCGTTGCGGATCAGGTGTTTGAGAAGTTCCGGAATGTGTTGTACGCCCACGATGAGATCCGTGAGAAGGTGCTGGAGTCGCAGGCAACGCTACTCTTGGTCTACTTCAATCACATACACAAACAGATCCAATTGGTGGCCGATCAGTATCTGTCGCAGCTGGTGGATCGTTTTCCCCATCTATTATGGAATCGTCGTGTGCTGTGGTGCATGCTCGACATCTTGCAGTTGCTGGCATATTCGTTGTCGCTCGATCCGAACGAGGAGACGCCCACGTTGCGTGTTGTCTCCACGCCGTATACGCTGCAATTGATGGACTCGCTGCCGGCCCGTGAGCTCCGGCTGAAGGATTTTGCCGATCGCTGTCAGGGCATTGTGAATGAGGCCATGAAATGGGCACCGCGTTCCACACGCTCCCATCTACAGGAGTATCCCAATCAGATACCCACACCGGTGCTAGCCCATCATAGCGGTCTGGCTCTGGCCTTCGATTCGGTGGTAAACACCAGCACCCTGCATCCGGGCAATACTCTGAGCACGCTCAGTAAACGTCCCAATTGCGTCAACTCGGACACGCCGCGGTTTGTCTCCGTGCTGTGCCTGCGCAGCAAGTATGCTGGCGAGATTAGCGGCATGCTCTCCGTGCTGAACGAGCAGGACAAGGCGGGTCTCGCCGAGCGTCTCGTCAACGATGTGTGGGGCGCCTGTGCGGAGAAGAGCGATGCCAGGCATCGCGGCGCCTTGTGGCGTGCCACCGCCTATCTCATCATCTGTGCCGAGGTCGATCGCAAGCTATTGCATGCGGTGGCCAGCTCGCAGCTAGAGCTCTTCACCGAGTCGGCCATGGAGACCGCTGTCGAATGCTGGCAATGGGTGTTGACCGCACGGCAGGATCTCGAGCTGTGCTTTATACAGGAAATGGTTAGCGCTTGGCAGACAACATTCGAGAAGCGCATGGGTCTGTTCGCCTGGGAGGTGGAGATCACCCATCCATTGGCCGCCTACGAGGGCTGCAAATTGGTCAGTAAACCCATACTGATAGCACCGCATATCATCTGGCTGCAGCTGCTCGCCGAAATGGTGGATACGGCCAAGTATTGTAATCGCGACAAGGTCGAAATGTTTTGCATGCTGCTCCATCGCTGTCTACCCATTATGAAGAGCAGCCGCCAGAATCGGCAGGTGTCCACGGTTGGCTGCCGTTTCAAGCTGCTGCAGTGCGGCCTGTCGCTGCTCCAAGGCAACACCATACCCAAATCTCTGTCACGGAATATACTGCGCGAACGTATCTATTCAAATGCTCTGGACTATTTCTGTGGTCCGCCCACCTGCCCGAATCAGAGTCGCGAACAGCTGTTGGAGGATATATTGATTTTGCTGAAATTCTGGCAAACGATGCGCAGCGAAAAGAAGCATCTGGTCACATCGGAGGTGGGTGATTATGATATAACCAGCACCTCGGTTAGCTCCACACAAATGCTGGCGGTACGCAATAATCCAGAGACGGCATCGCTTATCAGCGGCGGCGCCGACTATGCCCGATCGATGAGCGCCACTGGCAATGCCGCCGGCTGGTATAATACTATACCGCATTCGACATCCACATTATCCAAGCGTTCGAATCGCTCCAAGCGCTTGCAATACCAGAAGGACAACTACGACAAGGATTACATGAAGAAGCGTAATCTAATACTCGAGCTGCTTGCCGTCGAGCTGGAGTTTCTTATCACCTGGTATAATCCCAACAGTCTGCCCGATTTGATTGTGCCCGGTGAGTGTTACGAACTTCTGATTGGAACAACACACTTTCCAATTAGAATATATACCTAATATATATATATTGTATGGATGTCGTGTATATGCCCTTCCCTTTCGATCTGGCGTTGTATGCGCCATCTCTTTTCAACCGATAACTCATTGCACTGATGCGTTTACTTGTTGCAGGCGAGGAGCAGATCACCGAATGGCGCAATCGTCCGTATAAGCCGAACGTTTGGCGGGACTACGCTCGTTTAGCATGGTGCTATAATCCGGCTCTGGCTGTCTTTCTGCCGCAGCGCATCAAGAACGCGGAGACAATTGACGAGGAAGTATCCCGTTTGGTGTGCTCTGATCCGATAGCTGTATGCCATATACCGGATGCCCTCAAATATCTGGCAACCACCAAGAATTTACTGCACGAGAGTCCCGATCTGGTCTATATACTCTCATGGTCGCCGGTGACACCCATTCAGGCGCTCTCCTACTTTTCGCGACAATATCCATCGCATCCGCTGACAGCGCAATATGCGGTAAAGACATTGAGCTCGTATCCAGCGGAATCGGTGCTTCCATATATACCGCAATTGGTGCAAGCTCTGCGCCACGATACAATGGGCTATGTGGTGGAGTTTATTAAGAATATATCGAAGCGTTCGCAAATTGTTGCGCATCAGCTCATTTGGAATATGCAAACGAACATGTACATGGACGAGGATCAACAGCATCGTGATCCCTATTTGTATGAGGCATTGGATATGCTATCCCAGAACATTATTGGTTCATTCTCTGGCGCTGCGAAACGTTTCTACGAGCGTGAATTTGATTTCTTTGGCAAAATCACTGCCGTATCGGGCGAGATACGTTCCTATCCGAAGGGCAGCGAACGGAAGAATGCGTGCCTGGCAGCGCTCAGCCGCATTAAGGTTCAATCTGGCTGCTATCTGCCATCCAATCCTGAGGCCATGGTCCTGGATATTGAGTATAGCAGCGGCACGCCCATGCAGAGTGCGGCCAAGGCGCCCTATTTGGCACGTTTCCGTGTCTATCGCTGTGGCATTACCGAGCTGGAGACGCGCGCCATGGAGGTCTCTAATAATCCGGTAAGACATCCCATCTCTCTCTCTCTCTCTCTCTCGCTCTCTCGCTCTCTCTCTCGTTCATTTTAACGACTGTCTCTTCTGTCTTATGCATGCGCAGAATTCACAAGAGGATGCGCACATGACACTCGGCGTAGAATCATGGCAGGCGGCCATATTCAAGGTGGGCGACGACGTACGACAGGATATGCTGGCGCTCCAGGTGATAACCATATTCAAAAATATCTTTCAACAAGTGGGCCTCGATCTATTTCTCTTCCCCTATCGCGTGGTGGCCACCGCACCCGGCGTAAGTACTCATAGCTAGATTTGAGAAAGTAAATCGAAAAAATGAACTCATGCATTTTGTTGGCAGTGCGGCGTCATTGAGTGTGTGCCCAATGCAAAGTCGCGGGATCAGTTGGGCAGGCAAACCGATTCCGGTCTATCCGAATACTTCCAGCATCAGTATGGAGACGAGAGCTCCAAAGAGTTTCAGGCGGCGCGTGCCAATTTCGTTAAATCCATGGCTGCCTATTCCCTAATTGGCTATCTGCTCCAGATCAAGGATCGTCACAATGGCAACATTATGATCGACAAGGATGGACACATCATACATATAGGTGAGCCCAACTACACACACACACACACATATATATATATTTATACACGGTATTAAAAATGTTGACTTCTTTTTGGAACAGATTTCGGCTTCATGTTTGAATCATCGCCTGGCGGCAATATTGGCTTTGAACCGGACATGAAACTCACCGACGAAATGGTCATGATAATGGGCGGCAAAATGGAGGCGCCGGCCTTTAAGTGGTTCTGTGAATTGTGCGTTCAGGCATTTTTGGCTGTGCGCCCATATCAGGATGCGATCGTATCTCTAGTCTCCCTAATGCTTGACACTGGACTGCCCTGTTTTCGCGGCCAGACAATAAATCTGCTGAAGCAGCGATTTGTGGCCACTAAGAACAACAAGGAGGCGGCCGCCCATATGCTGGCGGTCATACGTAACTCGTATCAGAATTTCCGCACGCGCACCTACGACATGATCCAGTACTATCAGAATCAGATACCCTATTAACTTTTCGGCTGGGAAAAATGATTCCACTCGGTTCTTCTTTTGTTTTGGTATTTTCTTGTTAACCAAATACTGTATTATTATAATAACATAATTATTATTGTTACTTTTTTTAATGTTTTCTGTTTTGTATTTAATAGCTGTTAACATTTTCAAAGTTTTTACGATGCTTACTAAATCAATTATAGGGCAATATGTTGTACAATGTATTTGTTACCTACATATATACATAAGTATGCATACCTATATGCGTACATATATACTTATATGCAATATTAACTATAAATCTCCGGCCCCACCATTCAAAAGTTGGCCGGAATATTTCCATATATACAGAATTAACTTATTTATCTACATATAATAATAACTGTAACTGTAACATTCACATTTTCTCCTCGATTCAGAGAAGGATAAAGAAAAGACAAAAAAGAGAAGAGAAACAAAATAACTAAACATTTGACTTTATTCGTTTTCAAACAAAATAAAATTTGGCGGCGCTAACATTTTTAGAGTAATGTAGTTTAACAGAATTGCTCCTCAGTTAGCAGTTAAGTAATCGATATTGCGTGATTGACAGAGTTGCCTCAAAATTCAGTGTTGGAAGACGGCAATAGAAAAAGAAGAAGCAAACGGTCTGCCAGCCAGCTAGAATAGCAGCAAAGAAGCTAAAAGTACGCCTATAATATCGAATAATTATCGTGCAATGTTCTTTTCGTTATCATTCGTTCTCTTTGGCATGTAATTCGTCTTTTAGTTGCTTCTCATACACGACCGAACGTGAACGTGGAACGCGCGGCGCATATTATTTTTCGTTTAGTGAAAGTGTAAGTAGTGTTGGCTCGCTGTGGTTGTTGTAGCAGCAGCAGCCCAAGCAGTAGCAACGTTTTGTGCACAATACACACACGGCCGCCATATTAAAATGGCAAAAAAAGGTAGTCGATAAAAAGCATATGCATAATATACAATACTGTTAAGTTCTGGTCCGAATGTGGCTAATGGTGTCCAACTACAAAATAACATGAAACTACCAAGAAACGTGTGATGTGAGAACAGCGAAAGTAATTAGAACGAAAACGAAGCAAATGTAAATGAAATGTACGAAAATAAAGCACAACCCAATGGCAATAGCAGCAAGAAGTGTTGCGCGTGAAGAAGCATCAGAGCATAGGTAGAGCGGATAAAGCGAATAAAAAATGGAAAGAAACTCAATTGAAGGAAACCCCGATCGAAGAGTGTCATTCATTGTTGGAAAACTGAAAAAAAAAATAGATGAAAATCGGTGTTAAAGTGCCGCAAGCACACATGAAAATCTTTTACAATTTTTGTTGTACAAACGGCGATTCTTTTTTTTTTCACAACGACACAACGAATAAAAAGTATATACGGAAGCAAGGTGTATAGCGAAAGACGAATCGTAACGAAAAAAGGCAACGGCAGCGGGTCGCGCTCTCTGTATGTGTTGGAGTGTGCGAGAATATATGCATGTGTGCGTTGGTGTGTGTATGTGTATTGTATGAATTCGTGCATGTGGTAGAGTGTGTGTGTGTCGCTACGTGTAGCCGTATGCGTGAGGCAGCGGCGGCAGCCGCAACAGCAGTAGCTAAAAGAAAGCAGTGAAGAAATATGTATGTGAAAAAGAAAAGAAAGAAATGATAGCAGCGCAAAAACGAAAGAAAAGTTATACATCTCATACATGTGAACATACAATATAGACATGTATATCATACGTAAAAAATAAGCAATTCTAGCAACGAATTTTTCTCGTATATTTATTTTATTTTTTGTTTTTGTGGCCAGTGGGCAGCGAATTGAGTAAAAAATTCAAATTAGTACACACATATTCACGTTCACACACATACAGTCATACACATTTCTGCTAATGAAAAAAAGAAAAAAAAAAAAATTGCGTTACACAAGCAACCCCTTCACCACCTCCGCCTCATCCTTGTTTGGCTTTTTGAGAACGAACAAGTGCCTTAATCAGCGTGCGTGCGTGCGTGAGTGTGAGAGGGAATTCGTGAGCGTGCGGGATTATGCGTTTGTGCTATTTAATGTATATTATATACATTAAATTTCATTACTGAGCCTATTTCTTACATTTTTTTTCATATTTTTTATAGAGTGTTTTTTTGTATAAATGTACTGAGCTATGAAGTCGAAATTTTCAATATGTGTTTTCGCGCTGGCCTAAGTACGTCACTGTGGCCCACCACACAGAGTGGAGCGAGATCAACGCTGGCTAGTGTTGTTGCATTAGAATGAACTGTGAAATACATGAAAACGAACTACAAATACACACACATATCGTCTCTATATATAAATGCGTATATTATATATAGACACTTGCTCATTTTTTTTATTGATATGCATTGCAACTGAAATGAAATGAAGTCTATCGAATAAAGGGAATAACCTGAAATGAACAGACTATTGGATGTGT
>JABVZX010000024.1:889831-901676 GCA_020883565.1 Drosophila pachea
AGGTCACAGTTATCCTGGCATTTTTACTGGCTGTGCCTCCCGAGAATTACCTTGGTTACTGTTTCAACATTTTTATCTGCCCCGAAAAATGAGACAGCGCCGCAGAAACATAAAAACTGAGCACCGACCCAACGGCATCTGCAGGTGCTCGGGCCACAGGTAGGTAAAGCTACAACCCGGCCACACGTACATCTGTGCATATATGTGTGTGTGTGTGTGTGTGTGTGTGTGGGTGTGCTAGTCTGGCCATGTTCACGAGTGCGTTTGTGCATAAATCCCAATTTAATCCATCCGGCTTTTAGTTTGTACATTTTCTCGACTCAAATCGTCTGGATTTCCTATCTTTTCCTCTATTTTCTGTGGCTTTTCCGAGCACCCTGGCCAATGGTCGTGCATAATAGCAGATGTTTCCCGAACTGCCGAAATGGGAAAATATTCAATTCCACACACACTCCCTCTCCCGCTCCCTCTGCCTCTCTCTTTCCCTGCCTCTATTCAGCAGGTAGAGTATTGCGTAGTCGGTTTCATGCGTCCGCTATTGTCCAATATTCAATTTTTGTCCAGCATGTGTTTTCCTGTTGCTGCTGCTTTGCTTACCACAGGCTGAGCTTTAACGAGTCCTTGGCCAAGCCGCGTCTAGGTGCCAGATTTCCCAGCAATAACGTTTCTTGATCGGCGACAGACCAGGACTCGAAGTGCACAACAGACAGACAGCTCAATAAAGTCTGTTTCGCCGGGGATCAAATCAGGTACAAGGCAAATACAAAATAATGCCATTTCCTCATTCCCCCGTTGTGCGAGAACAGCTGCTTCGGCAGATCGTCTCACGCGCAAGATCTCTGTTTACCTGGCCGCATGGGAATCTCGGCTCTACCTGAGCTATTGAGAGCGAGATTCAATTCACAAAATTAACACGATCAGGGCAAGTCGTGTGAGAGAGAGAGAGAGCGCGAAAAAGAAGCGTGCGTAAAGGTGAGACAGAGAAGCAGGCGCAATCAGGTATAAACAAAGGAGTTTGCACATGTAGATGTGGGTGTGTGTGTGTGTGAGCGGCAGTAAAATATGAAGAAGAAGACTCAACAGAATATCAGAATATCAGACATAATTAAACACAAAAATCTGGCACATAAAACAGTAAAAAAGTATTCATATATAATTAAAAATCGCTAACGAGTCTAGCTGACTCCACAATACTCTGCTCCCAATTTGCTGAATTAATAACAATCATTCCGACAGGTGTAACTGAGAGTCACGGAACACTCAAGACTCTTCTTCAGACAGCTAATATACTCGTTCGCTCTCCGGAGATGACTTCGAAATTGTTGTTTGTTCACAAAGCTTGGCTTATTTACCAATACACAAAATAATGATAATAAAATTGGTATATATATGTATGTATATATGTATATAGCTGCCCGGGGCATAGCTGCACGAGTCGAGCAAACGTGTGAGACAAAAAGAGACGATCATTTGTTTACTTCAAATTTAAACAAATTGCAGGAATTTTTGCGACTAGGGTTCTCCCATATCTAATCGTAGACCTATTAGCAATCGAATTAATAACCCTCCCCACCATGTACTGCTCATAATTGGGTACTGTCCCAAGGTTCTGAAAGGCGACTTTAAGCTCATAATTATCTATTGGTTAGAATTGGTTAAAATTTGTAACTTTTTATCATCTATCTACTCATATTTAGTAGATACATATGTATGCACCGCATAATTATGTATCTATAGGGCTCTATCTATATAGCGCTAGCTAATATACTTCCATATCTTATATCTAGCGGATACATAAATATTTATATAAACTTTTGTTTAACATTTAACATTTAGGTAAAAAGACATCTAATGCTGCATTAATAATTATGTATCCATTGGATACATATACGTACTCTAGCCGCATGTCTATATAAATACTAAGAGATACATTTTTTAGCTTTGTATGCCTTTTATAACAGCCCACCCCGAAATATTGTCGCGCTGAAGCTTTCCATGCTTTCCATGCACTCTTCAACTAGTCTATATTGGGGTGCCCATAGTGAAAGTTCTGTTATTTGTTTTATGTTTCCTCCGTTTTGTTTCTGTATTTATGCGGCGACATGTAAAGACGTGACGCAGCGAACGGACATGTTCGCACATGTCTATGCGTGCATTGCACAAGCCGCCCGTAGCGTCCGCGCCACCAAGTGCTATGCTGCAAATCAAACTTACCGAACAACAATTTCTTGTTAATCCAGTTGTTGTTAATTTCCTTTTGTTTGGTTTTTATTGCTATTTTATTTTTGTTAAGCTTCTTACTGCTGCTTTTATTGATTTTGTTTAGTCCAACTCTTGAAAATAAGTAAACAAAGAAGTTGGCATACAAACAAATTATATTCGGATATTTATTTGCAAAGCTGGCGAAATTGTAATGGCCATAGATTTCTTCTGTTTTAACACACGCGACGCGATAACGATAAAGAAAGCGTGGCCGGTTTCCGTTAAATTTTCAAACTGGAAAAAAACACACACGAGTTGCGACCCGCGTCTCAGCTAACTTGCGCATTCATTCGTCCGGGGATCGTAGTCAACTGGCGGTAAAATAAATGAGCCACAAGAAGAAGCAGAAACACCTGCACTCATGCACAAAACTTGTGAACGCTGCGACGCATGCGTCGCTGCCTGTGTTCGTTTGCGCTCGCGTTTGCGTGTATGCGCGTGCGATGGTTGCTGGCTGTGACGGCACGCAATCGCTTGCACCGAATTGAATGCGTGCTTGAAATGGTGTTGCAACTGCACAACCTTTTGACTTTATATATATTTGTATATAAATATATATATATATAAATATATGTATATTCGCGTATTCGTATGTATACCAATCAATCTCACTTGTCACTGGAAACAACTTACAAAATAATGCATTCACCGAATTGAGAGAAGAAAAAAATAATAACAAAATTTTACGAAACGTGAAACAAATAACAAACGTTAACGACCAACGGAGCGACGTACGAACTCTAGCAGAAAACCCAAACTGACGATCGTGTGACCCTAATAGAGGAGCAGTAAAATGCCATCCATGAAAATACTAGCAGTGCAAAGAAAATACCATGTGGTATTGTCGATCGTTCAATCTATTGATCGATATACATGACACGAAATCTTTAGTATATCTGAAATACTGCAGAATAAATAAAATCAAATGCTTAGAAACATTTTTAAAATCTTACAAAAATTATGTTAATCTTTTTACAATAATACTTTTTTTTTTTTTTGTAAACTTTTATTCGTAAATATACCCATTTCGACAGCTTAAAAAATGCTTAACAACAAATTTGGCTACGATAAATTGTCTAATGCATCCTATCGATACAATAAATTTCATCTCGTGGGAAAGTAGAAGCGCGTAACTAGCTTCAAATCAAATAAAAGACTATAATTAAGTATCAATTGGTATTCGATGACCCAAAATGTGGGAGAAGAAGAATGTGCACAATATATTTTCCTAACATTGGAAAGGAAAAATTACTTAAACGGATGTGAGCTTAACGCCGACTACTCTTACGTTCACTTCTTTATTTTATCTTTTTCGTTTCTTTAGAGAAAACAGCAACGTAGCATGTGATCCTAATAGTAAATAAGTTTCAGACTTATCCATTTCAAGTTTTACGAATATTTAACCCCTGGGGTGTAGACTCTTGTCGCGGCACTTGTGGCAATATTAACGTGTCCAGATGCTGATGCAAAATCCTTTTTTTATCGCTATCCGCAGTCGTTGCCAATTTTGAATCATCTAAATGCTTCATGTCCGTGTTATCGCACTGCAGCTCCAACAATTTCACATGCGCAATCGTTTGGCCGAAGAGCTTCTGCCTGAGACTTGGCCTTTTCGCCTCTATACGGTGCACCTTGACATCAGCGGATAAACCCAGCTCCGTCAGATTCACCTCGCATTCGCGTTGACGTCGTCTTTGACGCCGTTGCCTCTTGCGATGCTTGCTGCCTGATGCTATTTCATTCATATAATGCAGACTGCTCGATCCACTCGTGCTATTGCTGTCAGTGTGCATATGCCTCGCTCGCGAATGTTTCTCCTCCAGTTCGCACTTGTTTTTCAGTGCCACCTCCTCGATATGCCGTTCCTGCAATTGAGCATACCGCAGTTAAGCTAAAGTTATGTAATTCCAATTAAGTGATACCTACAAACAAGACACGCCTGCGCTTATCTCGTTTCGCCAGTACAACCACCCAGGCACCATAGGACAGCATAATGCCCGCCGGGACCAGCATGCCGGCCAGCGCTGCCTTTTTGCGAATCCAGGCGTGATACACAGCCATAAAGATCACTGCAATAGATGTGCCAAGATCATTAGTAAAATATGTATAGAGTAATTTAAATATTTTGTAGATGAATATTATAGTATTAAGACTTTTAAACGGCCTGTCGTACTGTGTCCAAGCTTACATCAACTCTTAAAGCTTCTATGTATGTATGCAGCTTCTCCAGTGCAGCTCACAGAGCATTTATGTTATGCTTACCAAGAAATGCAACAATCACGGCCACGAGGCGTCCATTCGCTTTTCGTTCTTCCTGGAGAGAAAATAGTTAAAGAAACACAACTTAGCCACAACTATCAGAAATTGTAAAAAGTAAGGAATTCACATGCGATTGTGGAGAAAAACTTGAAAATCGCACATCTAGAATCAATATTATTCAATATCTTATTTCCACTATTTGCATCCGCTGGATATAGTGCGCAGTTAGCGTGCACGTGCTGTTATTTGTTTATGTTTTTTTAATGTATACAAGTGGACTATAATGTTTCCAATATCACCCTTTCCCAAGGTTGTGGGCAACTTTCGCATCCTTGACGATTTGATGCAAATCAAGTCTGATCTCTATTTTTTTTATTTAAATGTAAATATAGTGTAAGATATAAGCAAGCCTTTCATTAATTCTCAATTGGCTTAACAGTAAACAGGTGTGAGCAGCAGGTTCACAAGCCATTTGGTATAGCTATGATTTTCTCTAAGAATGCAAATTGAATTAGGGAGGTAATACCTATCCTATCTATCATTACATACAGATATAAATATATGCGTGAATTAATACGTGCATTCTTTACAATCTTATATATACATGTACATAAGTAAACACAGGCATATATCGATACAAATGTATCGATATAAATGAAAGTGCGAAATTTGCAGGCGCCATGCAAATATTTAGATATGTTTATTTGCGTGTGCATGTGTGCGTGTGGCGTCTTCTGAAGGCACTTTGCAAATGCATGTATATGTGTAGCGTTTATACCTATTCTATACACATTCTATGAATGAGACACAGAAGACATAAAAAGTGCTTTATCTAGGTAGGCTCCTGACTTACTCTCGATTTGATATCCAATATTTCCTTTAGATTCTGTTGAATTATATCGTCGTCCGACATAGACGTTAAACTGCTTCTGCTTCTCCCTGATTCCCGATTAACCGTAATTTTGGGCAACTGGGATGACGTCTTTGCTGCTGCGCCCTGAACTGCAGGCTTTGGGTGGACAGATGTCATCGAGCTCATTATAATTATGTATAATTATAATTTTGTATGATCAGTTTTTATATAGAAGGAGTTAATCCAATAGTTTCAATGGTTCACTCAATCCAAAGGGCAGATCAAGAGAATGCCATTCGGTCCAGACCGTTGAAGAAATGACAATGCTTGCCGACTGACCGGAGAAAAACCAAAGCCACGTAGACTTCGTTTGATGTTATTGTTGCTTCTGGTCTCATCCGCCGATCCGTACCGATTTCATTCCGAACATTTCGGTGGCCGAGCATTTGTTTTTAAGTGTGTATCGCATTCACCAACAGCACACACAGTATTTACTGTTTGTTTATTTACATTACAGTAAATGATTTGGTAGTTTTTGTATACGTCTGTGTGAAAATATACAGGAAAGCTTTATTATGTACATATGCATGTACATATCGACATTATATGTATGCATTTCTGCATTAATAAATTTTCAATAGCTGAATCTTGAACACTCTTTCGCACAGTTCCCTTGCGCAAGTTTGAGAAAATAGAAATTCAATGTTAGGGTTTGACTGTATTTTCTATTTTAAACGTATTAAAATTTATATTAATATACTGATACTATACTATGATACTCTTCGCGTTTAAAAAATATTGCCTCTCCACCTGAGTCGCATGTTACAAGAGCAAAGCTATATAGCTCATGAAAATTATATAAAAACATTGAGCTACATTGGAAATTCCAAATGAGAGCAAGAGCAATTTGGAACAGGCTGTAAAAATGCTCGTCAATGATTCATTCAGCGATGAATTACATTGTACGCATTGGAGGCCTAGGACAGGTATTTTAGCCATTTGTGGGGGGATAGAATGGCCTGTTGATGTATAATATTGAGTTTGGCGGTTGTGGATATATCACGCAGCGCATCAGAAAATAAGTATATCTGATGATCCAATTTAAATGCAACGGAAACTGGAAAAATTCAGTTATTTTGACTGTAGCTTTATACAAAATCGATAATTATGACAAGCGCCACATAGTTAGAGGGGATGTAAGCCTGATTTTAAATTAAAATGTATCGATGTTACATTTGCGGCAAAACAGTGAAAAATACTGAAACTAATAAAAAATACTAAAATCGTATCGATTATCCGCAGCTAACGTTGGGTCATCTCTAACAGAAAATTCATCGCCAAGTGCTATCGATGCTGAACTATTCTTTAAAATAGCGTCGCGAGTGTATAGTCAAGTTTTGCGGCAAATGAAATTGGAATATTAAACTACGGAAACTTAACACTCTTCAGGAACAACAGAATACCTAATAAAGACAATGTCACCGCAATATTAAATAAACAGAAGTATTAAACCAAAATTCAGTAATTGTGAAGACTTAAATCAAAACTTACCGATATAAATAGCCGGTATGAGTATTTTAAATGTTTTCGATTAAAGCAAGTATCGCTATTCACATCAAGCGCGCCCATTTTATTAGCGTCGACAGTCTAACATTCTACATTTTAAAACAAACGTCAATTCGAGAAGTACTACGGTAAAGACGCGTGTAAATTGGTAAGATCTGAAAATCTCAATACAATTTTCTGGGGCACATTAAAAACTAGGTTATGTGTTTATTTTTTCTAATTTACAGATAACGCGAGTGTGTACTTCTTCGTATTTTTGTTTGTTTGATAATTTTTGTTTGTTTATTTATTATTTGTTTCGTATCGCGTCTATATTACCTAGTTAAACATGGAACTTTATGCGTGGAAAGCATTACTTTTACAATGGGTATGTCCGCTGGTTGTGTGATACACCTAAAAATTAAATTTTTACTTACTTAATATATTTTCGACTTTCAGGTTAACAAATGCGAGTTTATTGATGACATTGAACGTCTGGAGGATTCTGACATAGAGCAATTCTTTGCCTCTTACGCACAGTATACTCAAGCTGAGCAATCGACAGTGTCTTCAGTAAACCGCTTGTGTTCTCTAGGCCTTCAGGCATTTATTAATGGTAGATTTCAGTGGAATCTTAATATTCCTGTAAATTAATCCTGTGTTACATTAACAGATATATATCCCAACTTTGAAATGCATTTGGGAATCGATGGTCGTCTATCGCCAGAGGATTATGTTTATGTATACACCCTTCTAATGCACTATACATGTGTCCTATGCCCCAGCGAATATTTTCACAATATTTGTAAACATTTACCAGACAATACACAGCAAGGCATAGCGTCTTTTTTTGAGCTGACAGTTAAGAACCCAGAAATGAATCGAAAACGCTTACACGAGGCCATTCTCAGTATCAATGACATTATTGAAAGCGAATCACACAGCTTTGCCTCTTCCGCGCCAGTTACTCCTAGTTCAAGCGACATCAAAAAAGCTGGCGTTGAAAAAAATACGGCATCAAGAACAAATTCTGAAATACCGGCACAACGCGAGGTGTCCAGCTTATTAAATGGCAGCCAACGTCCATCTCCATCGACACCAAAAACACAGCTATTAGAACAACGTACACGTGAGGTCCTGGGATTACGTGTAAGGACCATTTTGCAAAATATTGTATATCAAGTGGTTATTTTTTTCACACACTTTTTGCAGGCTCAACTGGAAACGGAGCGTTATGAGAAGACTGTTTTGGAGGCACAAATATCAGAAAATGAACATTTAATTAATTCTCTCGTTAAAGGTATACATCGTTTAGATAACACCTATTGAGCGAGGAATTAATTTTATTCATTTTTTTTATTATTCAATTTCATTTGCAAAGAAAACAAAGTGAAGAAGATGCAACTAGCCAAACTTGAGGCTACGCTTGAAAATGAGCACGAGGAGGACAATTATATGAAGACCTATGTTCCCAACGCATTTGACAATGTATGTTAAAGTCGTAAACGGCACAGGTAGACAGTACACAACTACTGTCTACTTACCCACATAGACGATGTATTAATATGCGCTTGCTTCTACCTAAATTACAGTTAAAGCGGCAGCTGTTGAAAGAGATTAGCATGAAGGATGCTCTCCTAGCCGAAAGCAGAGAAGAAATGCAGGAACTACGAGATAAGCACGATAAAATAACTCTCAAGGTTTGTATAAGAGGGTATAAAACTGTAGTTGTGTCCATCGAAAAAGGTTCCGAATGTTAGATTGATCAAATTGAAATTGTCCTTCATATGATCCGTTTTATCTACAGCTCAAAGATTCAGAGAAAAAAGTGCTCATATGTATGGATCAAATAAACGAGCTGGAGCTACGTTTGGACGACGTTGCTCAGGTATTGACAGACAAGACCGAGCAAATCGCTTCTTTGCAGCATGATAAATTTGAGCTGATGCAATGTTTACAAGACGCTCGGGCTGAATTGCATAGCGGTCGTGAGGTTCTCAACGCATCCTCGGATTTACTGGATATGTCACAGTCGGCCGGCAGTATGAATACAACGCCCGAGACTTTGGCTAGCTCTGTTGTAGATAAACAACTGCGTGAGAAGGAACAAGAAAATATCGATTTGCGTGAGCAACTGCAAGTGATCACGAAGGAAAAGAAGGAAATGATGCAAAAACTTTTGACCATTGTGCAACCCGATCAAGACGAAATGCCGTATGTTTCTGATGACTCGCAGGTCTTAAGCCTAGTTGGCAATCGCCTGGATCAGTTGTCCATCCGCTATGAGCATGAGCAGGAACGTGTGAAGGAACTGCAGGTTCAGTACAGCACACTACAACAGCAAAGTGAACAGAATGAAGCCCGACTTCGAGAGGAATTGCAGAAAAGAGCAGCAAAGTTGGAACAGGAATTGAAATCGAATAAGTTACAGCTGAAATGCTTTATCGATACGATAAGTGCTCAAATTGACCATGAATCAAATTCGTATAGCTTGGACCAATTCGAAAATGTACTGACTCGATGGCTGGGATCGATGCGTGAAAAATTAAAAGACACTGAATCCGATAAGATGGTACAAGCTGAACAGCTAAATACTGTAGGCCTAATTACTTTGGAGATAATATGTGCCATTAATCCACATATTGATCAATCAATCGATACGATTAGCACGGAAGCTTTACCAGTCAAGTTAAAATTTTTGCTTAAGCAGATTCTGCAGCTTGTGTCAAAATATGAACAGCTCAACTATGAATGCAATGGGCTGAGGAATGATTTTGAACGCACGGTGGAGAAATTAAAGCAGGATCATGAAATGGTACAAAGCAAACACGACAAAAGCACTTTGAAAATGATGAGGAAAGTTGACGAATTGCAATTGCAGTGCGATAAGCTAGCGGCACAGCTGCAGCAGAAAACCGAAGAATGCGAAGAAGTTACTCAAAAACTGAAAGTACAAAAAGTTTTAACAAACACAGTTGGTGTTAATTGTTCCGATTCTGACTTTAATGTTCGGAAGGGTGTTGTGAATAGTCCATTTAACGTGGAGCAATTGAATTCATCATTTGAAAACCTTGATAAAAACAAAATGAATGATGAAATCGACTACTTGTCTCTGGTTGAGCAAGAGTTTGGATCTCAAAGCGAAAGTGAAGCGACTGATAATACAAATCAACCCCAAAATGAGTTGGTAGAAAAATTGAATATACAGCTCATCGAGCTGCAGCTGGAGAAGGCGCACATTGAACAAGAGTTGAAAGCTGCCACGGAGGAGAGACAAAAGTTGCAACAGGATCTAAAGAAACAAATGGAGTTTGCTCAAAACGGAGAATCCGCAAGGCAGTTACTGCAAGAACAGAATAATGAGCAAATGAAGCAGTTGGAAAAGGCCAACCGCGATATCAATGATGTACAGGAAAAATTGGAAAACTTCAAAAAGCAGCTGGAGCAAACTTTACAGCAGTTGCACACCGAAGAAGAGCTATTCAAGATAGAAAAGCGTAAGACCGCTAGCCTAGAACACGAACAAATGCAACAGCTGGAGGAGAAGCGCATTATCGAGAAGCAGCTAGAAGCAAGTCGACTCTTGTCAGCAAAACGTGAAGATGAAGTGAATCAGATCAAAGCACAGTTGAATACTAGTACCAAACGTCTGGAGAAAATGGCGATCAAGCTTGGCGAACAGCAGGCGCTGGTATCTAAAGCACAACGTGAAATGACCCATGCAAAGGCCAAGCAGACGGAGCATTCGGATCTCATTACAGCATTGCAGAATGAGAAGGAGTGCCTTCAGTCGGAATTGCGCAAGTACAAAGAGCGTGCTCAGCGTTCGGAGGAGAAACAAGCCAGCTTGGAACACCAGCGTTCTTTGATTGAGACAGAACGCAGTGCATATCAGAAACAGTTTCTGCAAATCGAGAAAGAATTCAGGAAGAGCAACACGTTAGTACGTGAAATTGAAAACGAAATGAAGATGATCGAGAAAGAAAAAGTAGATCTAGTCCTTGAAGTCGGTGGGCTCAATTCGAAGATAGGGCAATTGCAAAACCAGACGGTAGCACTGAACACTCAGTTGCAAGAATCCCAAGAGAAAGTGCGTATCCTAACAGTGGAGAAGGAAAAGCATATCTCCAGTGTCGAGGAATTGCAAATAAAAGAACGTAACAATATGGAGAAGCTGAATTCAGTGCAGGCAACGCTAGCTGAAACCCAGAAGGAGCTTGAGCAAATGCAGCATAAATACGATTCAATCCAGGCCGAATTAACGGAAAAGGTTAAGGAACTTGAAGGGGAGCGTATACGAGCGAAAGAATGCGAGACAGCTCTGAGCAAGGAGCTAAAGACCTGCAATGAAAAGATACTCCATATACGCAATAGCTATGATACCTTATTGGAAAAGATAAATAAAGAGACGCATGATGCCACCGAACTCAGTGAGGCATGGGAGCAGATAAAGCTGCGAACAGCCAAGGCACAACAGCGCGAACTCGACTGCCAAATATTACAGGCCAAGTATTGTGAGGCCAAAGAAGAGATAGGACGCTGTGAGCAAAGGCTCAAGGATCAGCGCATCGAAATGGAGGGCAAACTGGAGAAGATGAAATCAAAAATGGTAAGCAATAGTTGGTCCTCCTTTCTCTCCTCCATCAATCGCTATGTACTAGAAACAATCATTCATCTTATACATAGATGCAGAACTTTTGCGATTTGATGCGACTATTTTAAATAAATTAGTTTTTAAAAAATTATAGTACGGTGTATTGTCCTGTTTGCGCTGTGTGCATGTGTATATGTGTGTGTTTGCGTTTGTTGTGCTGATTAGTCCAATCTGGCGATCGGGTGCTATCCTGGATCTTTTTCCGCTAATTCATAGATGTTCAAATAAGTAGATTGATTATAGTTTTTAAACATAGTGTTTTAAATAAATGT
>JABVZX010000024.1:911929-922092 GCA_020883565.1 Drosophila pachea
ATCGGCCATTTGAATTTCAATCTCTCGCCGGGTAGTAGTCCGTGCAACGGTTTGGGCACACGTCAAGATGCGTCCAGCGCGCTCAATAGTCCGACAACAATTGTGAACTCTGGCAGCGGCAGCAGCACCGCTTACGGGATGCAGCAGCAGGCCGCCGCCGGCCTGTCAGCGGCAGCTGCTACGAGTGCACCAAATGTTGTTGGCGGCCAATCGGCCAGCAATGCCCACAATAATGGTGCTGGTTCAGCCGTTTGCCCCATGGGCGGCGGTGTGGGCGGTGTGGGCGGTGGCCTCAATCTGCTGGGCGGAATCGGCGGCCTGGGCATTAGCAGCACTGTGGGCAGCGCTGCCATTACGGGCGTACCGCCGATCGGACTGGGCATCGCCACTGGCATCGGGAACAAGATTATGCTCGGCAGAAAGCAGAGCCTCAAGGGCGGCGAACCATTCCTCGCTGACTACGGCCCGGAGGAATCGCTCAACGAGAGTGCGGACATTGAGTGGGTCAATAAGCTCTGGGTGCGACGGCTGATGCGTCTCTGCGCCCTGGTCTCCCTCGCCTCCGTTTCGCTCAACACGCCCAAGACCTTCGAGCGTCATCCATCCCTGCAGTACATCACCTTCGTCTCGGATACGGCCGTCACAGTCCTCTTCACGGCCGAAATGATTGCCAAAATGCACATCCGCGGCGTGCTCAATGTAAGCACGAGCTCCAACTATGCGGAATCCCAATCGATTTACCCAATATTAACGTGAACCCATTGCAGGGCGAAGTGCCGTATCTGAAGGATCATTGGTGCCAGTTCGATGCCTCTATGGTCAGCTTCCTCTGGGTCTCCATCATACTCCAGATCTTCGAGGTGCTCGAGATTGTGCCCAAGTGAGTCGCTCCCTCTCTCCCTCCCTCTCTCTCTCTGTCGCGCGCGCGCTTATGTGAATGCTTATTCGGATTACTTGCAGATTCTCGTACCTGTCCATTATGAGGGCTCCCCGGCCTCTGATTATGATACGCTTCCTGCGGGTTTTCCTCAAATTCAGCATGCCCAAGAGTCGCATTAATCAGATCTTCAAGTAGGCAAAGAAGCTCTCTATCTCTCCAGCTCTCGCTCTCACCCTCTCCCTCTCTCTCTCTCTTTCTCCTTCTTGCTGCTTGCAGACGCTCGAGCCAGCAGATCTACAATGTGACGCTCTTCTTTCTGTTCTTCATGTCGCTCTACGGCCTGCTCGGAGTGCAGTTCTTTGGCGAGCTGAAGAACCATTGCGTTATGAATAATACAAACTACGATCTGCAGGGCAGGCCGTAAGTATATCATGTATATATATATATATGGTATAATTTCGTTTAATTGTCGCTCGGCTACTCCATCAACAGTGTGCTCACAATCAATTCTCTGGCCATACCGGATACCTTCTGCTCGATGGACCCGGACTCTGGGTATCAGTGTTCGCCCGGCATGCGCTGCATGAAGATGGATTTCTTGAGCAGCTACGTTATAGGCTTTAATGGCTTCGAGGATATAGCGACGAGTATATTCACTGTCTATCAGGCTGCCTCGCAGGAGGGATGGGTATTCATAATGTACCGGGCGATCGATTCGCTGCCAGCCTGGCGGGCCGCCTTCTACTTCAGCACAATGATATTCTTTCTGGCCTGGCTGGTTAAGAACGTGTTCATAGCGGTTATAACGGAGACCTTCAACGAGATTCGCGTTCAGTTCCAGCAAATGTGGGGCGCCCGAGGTCATATACAGAAGACGGCCGCATCGCAGATCTTAAGCGGCAATGATTCCGGCTGGCGTCTGGTCACTATTGATGACAATAAGCATGGCGGTCTGGCGCCCGAGACCTGTCATGCCATCCTACGATCACCGTACTTTCGCATGCTGGTTATGTCGGTGATCCTGGCCAACGGTATTGTGACGGCCACGATGGCCTTCAAGCATGATGGGCGGCCGCGGCATGTCTTCTACGAGAAATACTACTACATAGAGGTGATATTCACCTGCCTGCTCGATCTGGAGACACTCTTCAAGATCTACTGTCTCGGGTGGCGTGGCTACTACAAGCATTCCATACACAAATTCGAGCTCTTGCTCGCCGCCGGCACCACTCTTCACATCGTGCCCATTTTCTATCTATCCGGACTGACATACTTCCAGGTGTTGCGCGTGGTGCGGCTGATAAAGGCGTCGCCGATGCTGGAAGGATTTGTGTACAAGATCTTCGGACCCGGCAAGAAGTTGGGCTCCCTCATCATATTCACCATGTGCTTGCTCATCATTAGCTCGAGCATTTCGATGCAATTGTTTTGCTTTCTGTGCGACTTCACCAAGTTCGAGTCGTTCCCGGAGGCATTCATGAGCATGTTCCAGATCCTGACGCAGGAGGCGTGGGTTGAGGTCATGGACGAGACCATGATACGCACGAGCAAGACCCTGACACCCCTGGTGGCCGTCTACTTTATACTCTATCATCTGTTCGTGACGCTCATCGTGCTCAGTCTTTTCGTGGCGGTGATTTTGGACAATTTGGAGCTGGACGAGGACATCAAGAAGCTGAAGCAGCTGAAGTTTCGCGAACAGAGCGCGGAAATCAAAGAGACTCTACCCTTTCGTTTGCGTATATTCGAAAAGTTTCCGGACTCACCACAGATGACCATACTCCATCGCATTCCGAATGACTTTATGCTGCCCAAGGTGCGCGAGAGCTTCATGAAGCATTTTGTTATCGAACTGGAAACGGACGATCCGTCGCTTGTCGAGAACTGTAAGCGTCCCATGTCCGAGTGCTGGGAATCAAATGTGGTCTTCCGTAAGCAGAAGCCCGTCAGGATCATGAACAAAACCGCAAAGGTTCGGGCCGCCGGCAGCAGTCTCCGTAAGCTGGCTATCACGCACATCATCAAGTGAGTATGAGCGAGCGGGAATACCTGGAGAAGATCTAAGATTAACGAATCTATATTCTCTGGGCTGGATGCACAGCGACAGCAACAATCAGCGTCTGATGCTGGGCGACTCGGCCATGCTGCCGGTGGTGGGCACAAAGGGTGGCCTGAAGTCTCAGGGTACCATCACACACTCGAAGCCCTGGCGGGTCGACCAGAAGAAGTAAGTGAATGTTGCCCGCAGGTGGCGTGATTCGTTTGATGGGTGTACGCTACCAATTCACAGATTCGGATCCCGTTCGATACGTCGCAGCGTTCGTTCCGGCTCCATCAAGCTGAAGCAAACGTACGAGCATCTCATGGAGAACGGCGACATTGCGGCGGCCCCACGGGCCAACTCGGGCCGGGCTCGTCCTCACGATTTGGATATCAAGCTGTTGCAGGCGAAGCGCCAGCAGGCCGAAATGCGTCGCAATCAGCGGGAGGAGGATCTGCGCGAGAATCATCCGTTCTTCGATACGCCGCTCTTCTTGGTGCCGCGCGAGAGTCGCTTTCGTAAGATCTGCCAAAAGATCGTGCACGCCCGCTACGATGCCCGTCTCAAGGATCCGCTTACTGGGAAGGAGCGCAAGGTGCAATACAAGAGCCTGCAGTAAGTGGCGCCTCGACCGATGCTCCGTCCATATCCTTAAGTTCCTTGCCATTTTTTTTTCCCATATTTCCAGTAACTTCCTGGGGCTGGTCACCTACCTGGACTGGGTCATGATCTTTGCCACCACGCTCTCCTGCATCTCGATGATGTTCGAGACGCCGAGCTATCGCCTGATGGATCATCCCACACTTCAGATTGCCGAATATGGTTTTGTGATCTTTATGAGCCTCGAGCTGGCCCTCAAAATTCTGGCCGACGGGCTATTCTTTACACCCAAGGCCTATATCAAGGACGTGGCCGCCGCACTGGATGTCTTCATCTACGTGGTCTCCACATCGTTCCTCTGCTGGATGCCACACAATATACCCACCAATTCGGCGGCCCAGCTCCTGATGATACTGCGCTGCGTTCGGCCGCTGAGAATATTCACGCTGGTGCCGCATATGCGTAAAGTGGTTTATGAACTGTGCCGCGGCTTCAAAGAGATCCTGTTGGTATCCACGCTGCTAATCCTGCTCATGTTCATCTTCGCCAGCTACGGCGTCCAGCTGTATGGCGGCCGGCTGGCCCGCTGCAACGATCCGACGATATTGCGGCGTGAGGATTGTGTCGGTGTCTTTATGCGGCGTGTCTTTGTCACGAAAATGAAACTGACGCCGGGTCCGGATGAATCCTATCCGGCCATGCTGGTGCCGCGCGTCTGGGCCAATCCGCGTCGCTTCAACTTCGACAATATCGGCGATGCCATGCTCACGCTCTTCGAGGTGCTCTCGTTCAAGGGTTGGCTGGACGTGCGCGATGTGCTCATCAAAGCCGTTGGACCGGTAACCCGATAGCCCCACCAGCTAGGCTCCACCTAGTGTCCAATTTATCCAATTGTGTTCATTTGAAATCCTCTTGCAGATCCATGCCATCTACATACACATCTATATATTCTTGGGCTGCATGATCGGGCTGACGCTGTTCGTGGGCGTGGTAATTGCCAACTACTCGGAGAACAAGGGCACAGCCTTGCTCACGGTGGATCAGCGACGGTGGTGCGACCTCAAGAAGCGTCTCAAGATTGCCCAGCCGCTGCATTTGCCGCCACGTCCGGATGGGCGAAAAATACGTGCCTTTACCTACGACATCACCCAGCACATTATCTTTAAGCGTGTGATCGCTGTCGTGGTGCTTATCAACAGTATGCTCCTCTCCATAACGGTAAGCCGTTATCCCTCTCTCTCTCTCTCTCTCGGAGCCACACTGACTGTCTGCTGTCTGCTTCTAGTGGATCAAGGGCGAAGTTCACACCGAGCGTTTGGTCATTGTGAGCGCCGTACTCACCTTTGTCTTTGTGGTCGAAGTTGTCATGAAGAACATTGCGTTCACCCCGCGCGGCTACTGGCAGTCCCGGCGTAATCGATACGATCTCCTGGTCACCGTTGCCGGCGTCATTTGGATCATTCTGCAGACGATTCTCCGGGTAAGCTTTGACTGTAATTACTGGCGCGGCCGGGATTGAATGATTTCTGTCCGTAGAATGATCTGTCGTACTTCTTTGGCTTCATGGTGGTGATTCTACGGTTCTTCACGATCACGGGCAAGCACACCACGCTCAAGATGCTGATGCTGACGGTTGGGGTGTCTGTCTGCAAGTCGTTCTTCATCATCTTCGGCATGTTTCTGCTCGTCTTCTTCTATGCGCTGGCCGGCACCATACTCTTCGGTAAAGTCAATAAATTTCTCCCTCTCCCTCTCCCTAATGGGCTCTCATGGGCAACTATTTATTGCAGGCACTGTGAAATATGGTGAGGGCATCGGGCGACGCGCCAACTTCGGTTCGCCGGTGACTGGGGTGGCCATGCTGTTTCGCATTGTCACCGGCGAGGATTGGAATAAGATAATGCATGACTGCATGGTGCAGCCGCCGTACTGCACCCTGGGCGAGAATTACTGGGAAACCGATTGCGGCAACTTTACCGCTAGCTTGATATACTTTTGTACATTCTACGTGATAATCACGTACATTGTGCTCAATCTTCTAGTGGGTAAGTGGCGCCAGTATATACACACACACATATATATATATAAAGATTACGCTTTGTCATGTCCACATTCCAGCTATTATCATGGAGAACTTTTCGCTGTTCTATTCGAATGAGGAGGATGCTCTGCTCTCGTATGCGGACATCCGGAATTTTCAGAACACATGGAACATCGTCGATATACATCAGCGAGGGGTCATACCTGTGCGCAGGGTGAAGTTCATATTGCGGCTGCTGAAGGGGCGGCTCGAGTGTGATCCGCAAAAGGATCGATTACTCTTCAAGTATATGTGCTACGAGCTGGACAAATTGCACAACGGCGAGGATGTGACCTTCCATGACGTCATCAAGTAAGAGAATCATATATTGTTATCGGTATCTATATTCCCAACTCTTTATTAGCATGCTGTCGTATCGGTCTGTGGACATCCGTAAGGCTCTACAGCTGGAGGAGCTGCTGGCCCGAGAGGAATTCGAGTATTTGGTGGAGGAGGAGGTGGCCAAGATGACAATACGTACCTGGCTCGAAGGTTGTCTGAAGAAAATACGCGCCCAGAATGCCAGCGTAAGCATCCATTCGATCGACCAGCGTAGCCGTGGGCGTGGCTGTATTAACCGATTCACCCCATTCATTTTAACAGAAACAACAAAACTCGTTGATTGCCGGACTGCGTGCGACCAACGAGCAGCTGGTGATGCGGGCCAATGTGCAGGAGGAGAAGACCCCGGGCGGAGGAGTCGACAAGTCGGCGATTAGCACAATAAGCGGCGCAGTAGCTGGCACCTGTCCGCCCACCAGCGACGCCTTTTCCCCAACGCTCAGCTCAACGGAGAACGATGAAAAGGATGGCAGCAGTAGCGCCGTGGTGCCGCCCCATGCCGAGTCGCATATGTCGGCCAGTGCCCGGCACGTTATGGCCGTTGGAAAACGGGCGTATGCGCTCAATCGGAGCGATTCGACGGGCAGCTCGGCGGGCCGAAAGTTCTTGGCGCCCACGTCCAGCGATCCGCAGCAACGCTCCACGATAAGCGATAAGGAGCGATTGCATATAAATAGCCAGCAGCGGAAGAAGAATTCGATGACCACCCTGCCATATGTGGGCCAATTGGGCCAGATGGGCAAACAGCGCGAACCGAATAAATCCTCCAGCTTCTTTTCGCAGCTGAACAACGAGATCGGCCAATTCCACTATCCGGCCATCAATGCCACTGGCGTCAGCTCAGCCGGTCTGCACAGCTACGGCGATCCGCATCATCCCCATCATCACGGACCTCTGAGCAGCCCATCGGCCATGATCAGCCAACTGATTGGCGGGAGCGGTAAACTGTTGCCGTTCAATAATCAGGCCAACGCCGTCTACGAGGTCCACGACTGGTGGCAGGAGCAGGTCCTCTGCTCCCAGACCAGCGACGATGAGGTTTAGTTCTTTAGTTTGTTTGGGCCACAATTAATGGCGCTTCCATTGTTTAAGCCCGCATGCCAAATTCTAAAACATCCGTTGGCCAAAAAGTATCTTATAGATTTGTTGTAGTTTTACGTAAATCCCGAACTATTCCGTTGCGAATCCGGCTTACGCACAATATCAACTTTAGTTCTAGGCATTAGACTTTGTTGTTGTTTGTGTACTTGTGTAAGTAGCTCGACGTCTGTATTTACCTAAATCAAATAAATATGATTTTGTTAATAAGTATTCCATGGACTCGCTGAGCCCAGCCCGCTGAGAGTTACGGAAGTCTGCTCTGCGATGTGCCGTGATTGTTTAGCACATTAGCGGTCTGTAGTTCAATAACTCTATATAATATAGGTATTCACCTCTTCGATCGGTCTATAGTTCAATAACTCTATATAATATAGGTATTCACCTCTTCGATCGGTCTATAGTTCAATAACTCTATATAATATAGGTATTCACCTCTTCGATCGGTCTATAGTTCAATAACTCTATATAATATAGGTATCAGCCTCTTCAAACTTCGACCCGAATCTTAGGCTGAGGGCAACTGTGAGCTTAGGTAAAATCGAGCTATAGAATTGAAAGCAGACAAATATTCTGAATGTCGAGTCGTTTCTTCATAGCGCTTACTCTGCGAAATATATATATATATATATATATATATATATAACCGTATATATGCTTAAAAGTAAAGCAGCAATATTTCAACGCGCTTTGGAGCTCTTTTGATGCTTCGCCCAAAAGTATGCAACAGTTTTGTTGTGACGCTCTAAACTCTCAGTATTATCGCGAGTAGAACAGTGGAACCTCTTTTGAGCAAACAGCAAATCAAAATGTATATGATGGGTTTGTCCGTACCTTTAAGGTATGCATTTAATGAACTGATTGAAATTAAATAATTCTGGATTTTTGATGTATTAAATGTGTTATATTCTCGTGCCTAGTTTGCGGCTGTGGGGGAATTTGTAGGCCTCTTTGTTTGCATGAATGAAATCTATACTAGCCAGGGGCGCCCTCTTGCCCAGTAGCATTCCACAATTGGCCAAATGCGTGCTATTTCGTGCAGGTGGTCACATGCGGATCGGTAAGAGGACGTAATGCGCAACGTTCCATTTTTGGAATTTTGAAGAACAGTTTGCGTAGTTCGTGCCTGTAAGGGGCACTCGACTCTACGTGCTGGCCCTTCGAAAGTGTATGGTTATGCTGGTAGGTTGAGCTTAGAATTCGCCGCTGACCTGTGCAACTGATAGGTTGCGTAAGACGCCGACCCGATCCGAGCTGAATGGAATAAGCGCGTGCCTCAGTTTAACATTGCCATCCGTAATACTCAGCATTTGAGTGTGGTATTATTTTTAGCCGCCGAAATGTGAATTCTTGCAATACCCGAAGCGAGTAGGTACAACTGATGATGACTTAAATAGTATTCAGTAAATGCGCTACAAGTTAGTATCCAGGGTGGCATCAAGCTGTGCGGACGCCGTTCAACCCGACAGGATATTTTCGTAGAGCTGTAGCCGGGATATTGCCTACGACACGATGAGACTCTTCATAATCTGCTTGCTGATCGCCACGGGCGCAGCATTTACTCTATTCGGACCGAACATACGCATTGCTCCCGGTTACAAGCCCAACGAGATAATATTGCATTTTCGCAATCCGTGCAATAACAAAACCAGCTACACAACCTTGAGGCCGCCGACCCCACCATGCAAGTACCATCCCACAACACCGAACTGCGAGCATCAAGTTACCAGCTCCACTTCATACACCTCAAAGGCGACCACCGCAAAGCCCACATACAGAACCACTCTCACCACCCCAAAGGACACCACTCCTATTCCCTCACTTCCCACAACGAAACCAACCACTGAGAAGCCAACTACGAATGAATCCAGCACCACGACAGCCAAGCCAAGTACACCGCAGCCAATCACGCAAGAACCAACCACACCAGAGCCAACCACACAAAAGCCCACTTCACCTGAATCAACTCCAAAGCCATCCACTCAGAAGCCAGCTGAACCCAGCACCACTACAGTGAAACCAACGACTGCCAAGCCCACCACAGCTAAGCCAACCACTGCTCAACCCACCACAGCTAGGCCAACCACTGAGCAGCCAACCACAGCTAAGCCAACAACTGCCGCGCCCATAACAATCGAGCCATCGACTGCAAAGCCAACGACAGCTAAGCCAACCACTGCTCAGCCCACCACAGCTAGGCCAACCACTGCTCAGCCCACCACAGCTAAGCCATCCACTGCTCAGCCCACCACAGCTAAGTCAACGACAGCTAGGCCAACCACAGCTCAGCCCACCAAAGCTAAGCAACAACTCCTCAGCCCACCACAGCTAAGCAACCACTGCTCAAACCCACCACAGCTAAGCCACAAACAGCTAGTAGAAGCCAACCACAGCTAAGCCCACTGCCGCGCCCATAACAATAGAGCCGTCGACTGCTAAGCCAACCACAGCTAAGCCTACCACAGCCAAGCCCACCACAGCTAAGCCAACCACTGCTGCGCCCATAACAATCGAGCCAACGACAGCTAAGCCAACCACTGCTCAGCCCACCACAGCTAGGCCAACCACTGAGCAGCCAACCACAGCTAAGCCAACAACAGCTCAACCCACCACAGCAAAGCCAACGACAGCTAGGCCAACCACTGCTCAGCCCACCACAGCTAAGCCCACAACTGCCGCGCCCATAACAATAGAACCGTCGACTGCTAAGCCAACCACAGCTAAGCCCACCACAGCTAAGCCCACCACAGCTAAGCCCACCACAGCTAAGCCGACCACTGAGCAGCCAACCACAGCTAAGCCAACAACAGCTCAACCCACCACAGCAAAGCCAACGACAGCTAGGCCAACCACTGCTCAGCCCACCACAGCTAAGCCCACAACTGCCGCGCCCATAACAATAGAACCGTCGACTGCTAAGCCAACCACAGCTAAGCCCACGACAGCTAAGCCCACCACAGCTAAGCCCACCACACCTAAGCCAACAACTCCTCAGCCCACCACAGCTAAGCCAACCACTGCTCAACCCACCACAGCTAAGCCAACAACAGCTAAGCCCACCACAGCTAAGCCAACAACTGCCGCGCCCATAACAATAGAGCCGTCGACTGCTAAGCCAACCA
>JABVZX010000024.1:985999-998033 GCA_020883565.1 Drosophila pachea
AGCTCGCTCCAGCCGAAACCAAACTTGAGGTTGCTCTTGAGCCGCTCGGCGGCGGGGCGGATTCCGCGGAACGTGTTTTGCCCAAGAAAATGACATTTGAGGCGCAGCAGAATCTGATGCGAGATGTTATCAAGACGCCCGACGAGGTGGCGGACTTACCCGTTCACGAGGAGGCCGACTTGGGTCTGTATGAGAAGGACACACAGGATGCTGGCGCCAAGAGTATTTCGCACAAGGAGGAGACGGCTAAAGAGGAAAAGGAAACCGAGGACGAAAAAGTCGTCAAGGATATTGAAGTGGAGCCAGCAGTCGACTTCCTTTCACAGACCATACCCAAGCCAGAGATCAGCGAGAAGCCGGAAACAGAGGTAAAAGCTGTTGAAGAGGCGATCGTCCAGGCGAGCGATATCATAAGCAAAGCGCAATCGGAAATCGATCTCGATCAAGCTGCAGATAAGCCAGAGAAGAAATTGGCCGCAACTCCAGAAGAGAAGGAAGCCAGCGACATAACTTCTGAGGATGAGTTGCCAGTGCAGCTTGTCCAGCCCACCGTTCTGCCCACAAAGGTCAAGGACCGCGAGGATACGGCCTCTCTAGAAAGCCCCGCAACCATTGAAGAAGCCATTGAAGTGGAAGTTCAGATCTCGAAAAAGGACCATCAACAACAAATTATACCAGAGAAGAAGCCAGAAGTGATGGAACCTATTGAATTTTCTCAAGCCCAGTCATCGACAGGAGCTCAGACGGCAAAGCCCGACACAGTGCCCCTCACTATGGAAGCCTCCCGACCCAGCTCAGCTGCAGGCAGCGTGAAAGACGAAGCTGAAAAGCTGGAAAGTGTAAAGGACGAAAAATCTGCAGAGCCTTCCAGGCGCGAGTCAGTTGCTGAGAGTGCGAAGGCTGAAAGCGCGAAGGATGAGAAGTCCCTGCCTGTCTCTAAGGAAGCCTCAAGACCAGGCTCTGTGGCAGAGAGTGTGAAGGACGAAGTCACAAAACCTGATAGTGTAAAGGACGAAAAGTCTGCAGAGCCTTCCAGGCGCGAATCGGTTGCTGAGAGCGCGAAGGCTGAAAGCGCCAAGGATGAGAAGTCCCTGCCTGTCTCTAAGGAAGCCTCAAGGCCCGGTTCTAAGGCTGAGAGTTTGAAGGATGAGGCTGAGAAGCCAGAAAGCTTAAAGGACGAAAAATCTGCAGAGCCTTCCAGGCGCGAGTCGGTTGCTGAGAGTGCGAAAGCGGATAGCGCAAAGGATGAAAAGTCCCTGCCTATCTCCAAAGAACCATCAAGGCCAGGCTCTGTGGCAGAGAGTGTGAAGGACGAAATTGCGAAGCCTGATAGTGTTAAGGACGAAAAGTCTGCAGAGCCTTCCAGGCGCGAGTCGGTTGCTGAGAGCGCGAAGGCTGAAAGCGCAAAGGATGAGAAGTCCCTGCCTGTCTCTAAGGAAGCCTCAAGGCCCGGTTCTAAGGCTGAGAGTGTGAAGGATGAGGCTGAGAAGCCAGAAAGCTTAAAGGACGAAAAGTCTGCGGAGCCTTCCAGGCGCGAATCGGTTGCTGAGAGCGCGAGGGCTGAAAGCGCAAAGGATGAGAAGTCCCTGCCTATCTCTAAGGAAGCCTCAAGGCCCGGTTCTAAGGCTGAGAGTTTGAAGGATGAGGCTGAGAAGCCAGAAAGCTTAAAGGACGAAAAATCTGCAGAGCCTTCCAGGCGCGAGTCGGTTGCTGAGAGCGCGAAGGCTGAAAGCGTCAAGGATGAGAAGTCCCTGCCTGTCTCTAAGGAAGCCTCAAGGCCCGGTTCTAAGGCTGAGAGTGTGAAGGATGAGGCTGAGAAGCCAGAAAGCTTAAAGGACGAAAAATCTGCAGAGCCTTCCAGGCGCGAGTCGGTTGCTGAGAGTGCGAAAGCGGATAGCGCGAAGGATGAAAAATCCCTGCCTGTCTCCAAAGAAGCCTCAAGACCAGGCTCTGTGGCAGAGAGTGTGAAGGACGAACTCGCAAAGCCTGATAGCGCAAAGGATGAGAAGTCTGCGGAGCCTTCCAGGCGCGAGTCGGTTGCTGAGAGCGTTAAGGCAGAAAGCGCGAAGGATGAGACATCCCTGCCTGTCTCCAAAGAAGCCTCAAGGCCAGGCTCTGTGGCTGAAAGTGTAAAGGACGAAAAATCTGCAGAGCCTTCCAGGCGCGAGTCGGTTGCTGAGAGTGCGAAAGCGGATAGCGCGAAGGATGAAAAATCCCTGCCTGTCTCCAAAGAAGCCTCAAGACCAGGCTCTGTGGCAGAGAGTGTGAAGGACGAACTCGCAAAGCCTGATAGCGCAAAGGATGAGAAGTCTGCGGAGCCTTCCAGGCGCGAGTCGGTTGCTGAGAGCGTTAAGGCAGAAAGCGCGAAGGATGAGACATCCCTGCCTGTCTCTAAAGAAGCCTCAAGACCAGGCTCTGTGGCTGAAAGTGTGAAGGACGAAATTGTGAAGCCTGATAGTGTAAAGGACGAAAAATCTGCAGAGCCTTCCAGGCGAGAGTCGGTTGCTGAGAGCGCGAAGGCTGAAAGCGCCAAGGATGAGAAGTCCCTGCCTGTCTCTAAAGAAGCCTCAAGGCCCGGTTCTAAGGCTGAGAGTTTGAAGGATGAGGCTGAGAAGCCAGAAAGCTTAAAGGACGAAAAATCTGCAGAGCCTTCCAGGCGCGAATCGGTTGCTGAGAGTGCGAAAGCGGATAGCGCGAAGGATGAAAAATCCCTGCCAGTCTCTCAAGATGCGTCAAGGCCCGGTTCTGTGGCTGAGAGTGTGAAGGACGAACTCGCAAAGCCTGATAGCGCAAAGGATGAGAAGTCTGCGGAGCCTTCCAGGCGCGAGTCGGTTGCTGAGAGCGTTAAGGCAGAAAGCGCGAAGGATGAGACATCTCTGCCTGTCTCCAAAGAAGCCTCAAGGCCAGGCTCTGTGGCTGAAAGTGTGAAGGACGAAATTGTGAAGCTTGATAGTGTAAAGGACGAAAAATCTGCAGAGCCTTCCAGGCGAGAGTCGGTTGCTGAGAGCGCGAAGGCTGAAAGCGCCAAGGATGAGAAGTCCCTGCCTGTCTCTAAAGAAGCCTCAAGGCCCGGTTCTAAGGCTGAGAGTTTGAAGGATGACGCTGAGAAACCAGAAAGCTTAAAGGACGAAAAATCTGCAGAGCCTTCTAGGCGAGAGTCGGTTGCTGAAAGTGCGAAAGCGGATAGCGCGAAGGATGAAAAATCCCTGCCTGTCTCCAAAGAAGCCTCAAGGCCCGGTTCTAAGGCTGAGAGTGTGAAGGACGAACTCGCGGAGCCTGATAGTGGAAAGGACGAGAAGTCTGCAGAGCCTTCCAGACGCGAATCGGTTGCTGAGAGAGTTAAGGCAGAAAGCGCAAAGGATGAAGAATCACTGCCTGTCTCCAAAGAATCCTCAAGGCCCGGTTCTGTGGCTGAGAGTGTGAAGGACGAAATTGCGAAGCCTCATAGTGAAAAGGACGAAAAGTCTGCAGAGCCTTCCAGGCGCGAGTCGGTTGCTGGGACCGCTGAGGATGATAAATCCCTACCTATCTCTCAAGATGCCTCAAGGCCCGGTTCTGTGGCTGAGAGTGTAAAGGACGAAATCTCGAAGCCTGATAGTGCAAAGGACGAGAAGTCTGCAGAGCCTTCCAGGCGGGAGTCGGTTGCTGAGAGCGCGAAGGCTGAAAGCGCCAAGGATGAGAAGTCCCTGCCTGTCTCTAAGGAAGCCTCAAGGCCCGGTTCTAAGGCTGAGAGTGTGAAGGATGAGGCTGAGAAGCCAGAAAGCTTAAGGGACGAAAAGTCTGCGGAGCCTTCCCGCCGCGAGTCGGTTGTTGAGAGCACGAAGGATGACAAATCTCTTCCTGTCTCTAAAGAAACCTCGAGGCCAGGTTCTGTGACTGAGGGTGTGAAGGACGAACTCCCGAACCTTGATAGTGCAAAGGACGAACTCCCGAAGCCTGACAGTGCAAAGGACGAGAAGTCTGCAGAGCCTTCCAGGCGCGAGTCGATTGCTGAGAGCGCGAAGGCTGAAAGCGCCAAGGATGAGAAGTCCCTGCCTGTCTCTAAGGAATCCTCAAGGCCCGGTTCTAAGGCTGAGAGTGTGAAGGATGAGGCTGAGAAGCCAGAAATCTTAAAGGACGAAAAGTCTGCGGAGCCTTCCAGGCGCGAGTCGGTTGCTGAGAGCGCGAAGGATGAGAAGTCCCTGCCTGTCTCCAAAGAAGCTTCAAGACCAGGCTCTGTGGCAGAGAGTGTGAAGGACGAGCTCGCAAAGCCTGATAGCGCAAAGGACGAGAAGTCTGCAGAGCCTTCCAGGCGCGAATCGGTTGCTGAGAGTTTGAAAGCGGAAAGCGCGAAGGATGAGACATCCCTGCCTGTCTCTAAAGAAGCCTCAAGGCCCGGTTCTGTGGCTGAGAGTGTAAAGGACGAAATCGCGAAGCCTGATAGTGCAAAGGACGAGAAGTCTGCAGAGCCTTCCAGGCGCGAATCAGTTGCTGAGAGTTTGAAAGCGGAAAGCGCGAAGGATGAAAAGTCACTGCCTGTCTCCAAAGAATCCTCAAGGCCCGGTTCTGTGGCTGAGAGTGTGAAGGATGAGGCTGAGAAGCCAGAAAGCTTAAAAGACGAAAAGTCGGCGGAGCCTTCCAGACGCGAGTCGGTTGCTGACAGCGCGAAGGATGAAAAGTCCCAGCCTGTCTCTAAGGAAGCCTCAAGGCCCGCTTCTGTGGCTGAGAGTGTGAAGGATGAGGCTGAGAAGCCAGAAATCTTAAAGGACGAAAAGTCGGCGGAGCCTTCCAGGCGCGAATCAGTTGCTGAGAGTTTGAAAGCGGAAAGCGCGAAGGATGAAAAGTCACTGCCTGTCTCCAAAGAATCCACAAGGCCCGGTTCTGTGGCTGAGAGTGTGAAGGATGAGGCTGAGAAGCCAGAAAGCTTAAAAGACGAAAAGTCGGCGGAGCCTTCCAGGCGCGAGTCGGTTGCTGAGAGCGCGAAGGATGAGAAGTCCCTGCCTGTCTCCAAAGAAGCTTCAAGACCAGGCTCTGTGGCAGAGAGTGTGAAGGACGAACTCGCAAAGCCTGATAGCGCAAAGGATGAGAAGTCTGCGGAGCCTTCCCGCCGCGAGTCGGCTGTTGAGAGCACGAAGGATGACAAATCCCTGCCTGTCTCCCAAGAAGCCTCAAGACCCGGTTCTGTGGCTGGGAGTGTGAAGGACGAAATCACGAAGCCCGATAGTGCAAAGGACGAAAAGTCTGCGGAGCCTTCCCGCCGCGAGTCTGTTGTTGAGAGTACGAAGGATGACAAATCCCTTCCTGTCTCTAAAGAAGCCTCGAGGCCTGGTTCTGTGGCTGAGAGTGTGAAGGATGAGGCTGAGAAGCCAGAAAGCTTAAAGGACGAAAAGTCTGCGGAGCCTTCAAGGCGTGAATCGGTTGCTGAGAGCGCGAAGGCTGAAAGCGCCAAGGATGAGAAGTCCCTGCCTGTCTCTAAGGAAGCCTCAAGGCCCGGTTCTAAGGCTGAGAGTTTGAAGGATGAGGCTGAGAAGCCAGAAAGCTTAAAGGACGAAAAATCTGCAGAGCCTTCCAGGCGCGAGTCGGTTGCTGAGAGTGCGAAAGCGGATAGCGCAGATGAAAAGTCCCTGCCTATCTCCAAAGAACCATCAAGGCCAGGCTCTGTGGCAGAGAGTGTGAAGGACGAAATTGCGAAGCCTGATAGTGTTAAGGACGAAAAGTCTGCAGAGCCTTCCAGGCGCGAGTCGGTTGCTGAGAGCGTTAAGGCAGAAAGCGCGAAGGATGAAAAATCCCAGCCTGTCTCTCAAGAAGCCTCAAGGCCTGCTTCTGTGGCTGGGAGTGTGAAGGATGGGGCTGAGAAGCCAGAAAGCTTAATGGACGAAAAATGGGCGGAGCCTTCCAGTCGCGAGTCGGTTGCTGAGAGCGCGAAGGCTGAAAGCGCAAAGGATGAGAAGTCGCTGCCTGTCTCCAAAGAACCATCGAGGCCAGGCTCTGTGGCAGAGAGTTCGAAGGACGAAATCACGAAGCCTGATAGTGGAAAGGACGAAAAGTCTGCGGAGCCTTCCCGCCGCGAGTCTGTTGTTGAGAGTACGAAGGATGACAAATCCCTTCCTGTCTCTAAAGAAGCCTCGAGGCCTGGTTCTGTGGCTGAGAGTGTGAAGGATGAGGCTGAGAAGCCAGAAAGCTTAAAGGACGAAAAGTCGGCGGAGCCTTCCAGACGCGAGTCGGTTGCTGAGAGCGCGAAGGCAGAAAGCGCGAGAGATGAGACATCCCTGCCTGTCTCCAAAGAAGCCTCAAGACCTGGTTCTGTGGCTGGGAGTGTGAAGGACGAAATCACGAAGCCCGATAGTGCAAAGGACGAAAAGTCTGCGGAGCCTTCCCGCCGCGAGTCTGTTGTTGAGAGTACGAAGGATGACAAATCCCTTCCTGTCTCTAAAGAAGCCTCGAGGCCTGGTTCTGTGGCTGAGAGTGTGAAGGATGGGGCTGAGAAGCCAGAAAGCTTAAAGGACGAAAAGTCGGCGGAGCCTTCCAGACGCGAGTCGGTTGCTGAGAGCGCGAAGGCTGAAAGCGCGAGGGATGAGACATCCCTGCCTGTCTCCAAAGAAGCCTCAAGACCTGGTTCTGTGGCTGGGAGTGTGAAGGACGAAATCACGAAGCCCGATAGTGCAAAGGACGAAAAGTCTGCGGAGCCTTCCCGCCGCGAGTCTGTTGTTGAGAGTACGAAGGATGACAAATCCCTTCCTGTCTCTAAAGAAGCCTCGAGGCCTGGTTCTGTGGCTGAGAGTGTGAAGGATGGGGCTGAGAAGCCAGAAAGCTTAAAGGACGAAAAGTCGGCGGAGCCTTCCAGACGCGAGTCGGTTGCTGAGAGCGCGAAGGCTGAAAGCGCAAAGGATGAGAAGTCCCTGCCTGTCTCCAAAGAACCATCGAGGCCAGGCTCTGTGGCTGAGAGTGTGAAGGACGAAATCACGAAGCCTGATAGTGCAAAGGACGAAAAGTCTGCGGAGCTTTCCAGGCGTGACTCAGTTGCTGAGAGCGCGAAGGATGAGAAATCCCTTTCTGTCTCCAAGGAATCCTCAAGGGCTGGCTCTGTGGCCGAGAATTTGAAAGACAAACACGAAAGCAGAATGGACGAAAATTCTGCAGAGCCTTCCAGGCGGGAATCCGGCGTTGAAAGTACAAAAGTGGAAGGCAAAGAAAAGTCCTTGCCAACTTCTCAAGAACCATCACGTCCTTGTTCTGTGATAGAAAGCGATGAAGATAAACGAGAAAGTCTGATCTACAACAAATCTTTGGAGCCTTGCAGTCGAGACCCTACAACTGAGATTACAAAAGCCGACATCGTGAAGGATGAAAATTCTCGCACGGATGGGGAGCTACCTGAGCCCGAAACAGTGAAGGATAAAGCAACGTTACCTGCCTCAAAAGAAGTATCACGACCTGCCTCTGAGGCGGGGAGTGTGAGTGAAGAAAGGGAGGAGCCGGAAAGAAAGTCCTCGGCTCTATCAAAGGATGCCTCACGGCGAGAATCCATGGCCGAAACGGCTTCATCACCAATCGATAAAGCAAAAGATTTTGGACTCTTAAAGAAAGATGCATTTGTTTTAAATTTGGAATCGAAGGGCGATTATCCAACACTTTCCAGCCCTATCGAAGTGGCCGAAGGGGACTTCACAAAGAGAACGTCCGTCTCTGAACAACCAGTTGCTGCATCTAAGTCGGAAGGGCCACAAATTGTTGGCGAAACTGCATCTTCGCCAATCGATCAAGCAAAGGACTTTGTGCTATCGGAGCACACAAAGAAAGAGACACTTGCTCTATCGCTGGAGTCCAAGGAGGATTTCCCAACCGTTTCTAGTCCGATTGAAGTTGCTGAGGTGGCCACAAAGCTATCGCAGCTCGAGACCGTATCGGAGATTGTGAAAGGATCAACGGAGCCAGCAGGAGAGCAATCACAGGCAGAGAGTCCTAAGACCGGCAGTCAAACTTCTCCGATCCTTTCTAAAGAACCATCGCGTCCAACATCCGTGTCTGAGGGTGTGAAATCCAAGGAATCTTCCCGTCCAGCTTCCGTTGCAGAAACGGCCTCAACACCCATAGATGATGCATCCAGGGAGCCCCTATCATTGATCATGCCAGCGGCTGAATTTCAAGGAAGCTACCCAACCGCATCGAGTCCTGTCGACGTTGCCGAAGGCGAGTTCTCCCACACAACGTCTGGTGCACTTGAATTTGATAAGCCTGCCGAGAAGACCACCGTTGCAGCTCTACACACGGCCTCTAGTCCTGTAGACGAGGCAGCTAGTATTTTAGACACGATAACGACTATTGAAGAACATATCAGCGCTCGGACAAGCCCCAAGGAGTCTGACGCGATCATCTCCATTTGCGAAGATAAGCTACAATCGCTGGGCGACTCTCTGGTGGAGAAAGCAGAAGCTGTAGTGGAGACATTGACCCAGAAGGTGGACAGTGTCAAGGAGCTTGTTGCAGAGTCCTTGGAGCAAAGCACAAAACTATTAACGGAACTCGCTGCTGACAAGGAGGATAAAGCCTCCAAAGCAGAAACTGAGGATCAGAAAACTGAGGCTAAGCCTGGAGAAGAGTCTCCAAAAGGAAGCCTCGATCTGAGTGGATTTTCGGAGCTGCGGGAAACTCATATTACCACAGTCGATTCACCCGAGTTCACAGTAACGATCTGTGAACGCGATGAGAGTATATTGCACGATATCAAGGAAGAGGACGAAGAGCACAGATTCTCGCCTCCAACTGAGAAGGGGGCCATTCCCACAGAGCAGCCAGTGCGACCGCTTTCGCCGCGTGAAGAAGAGGTGTTCAAGATTGTTGCCGATGTTGCCAAGGTCCTAAAGTCTGAAAAAGATATAACTGATATTATACCAGGGTTTAGCGAGAAGCAGTTGGAGGAGAAGCTCAAGACTACGGCTGAAAGTGATGCCGAATTAGAGTTGAGCAAATTGGCCACGACGAGTGATCTGTCGTTGGATGAAAGGATTCTAGAGATTAAGATGATGAAGGTGGACATTGAGTCGGAAAAGTCCTCGCCCGATCAGAAGTCGGGCCCAATTTCAATTGAAGAGAAGGACAAAATCGAGCAGTCGGAGAAGGCGCAACTCCGCGAAGGAGCAGCAAAAGGTGTAGAGATTGAAGTATCCAAAGACATCTCCCGAACAGAGTCTGCCTTGAGCCAGCTGGAAACCATTGAGTCTGCGCCGTCTCGCGCGGAGTCAGCAACAAGCCAAAAGGATGACAAACTGGAGGAATTGATAATTCAGTCAAAGGAATCGCGACCCGTTTCACAGGCCAGTTTGAAAGATGGTTCCGATGAGAAGGATGAGAAGTCGCCGTCACCAAGCGAGCACGTCTCAAGGCATGATTCAGTTGCCAGCCATGCTAGTGAAAAGTCAGCCGGCGTCGAGAAGTCCGACCAGCCGGATGCAGGTCGTCCAGAATCCGCGGCTAGCCATATCAGCTCAGAGAAAATTCCCAGCCAGACAGGAGGAGCTGAGAGCTCCCGACCAGCATCGAGTGCCAGCCAGAGCAGCGCCAAGGATGAGCAGGCCGCAATGCTGATCTCGACAACTGAGAGCAAAAAGGAGGAGAAGTCAAGTGAGTTGACAGCGACTTCAAAGTCGGATGCAGTACGTCCAGAGTCCGCGGCCAGCCAGGGCAGCGAGCAGAAAATTCCTAGCCCGCCAGGAGCTGAGAGTCCGCGACCAGCATCGGGTGCCAGCCAAATCAGCGCCAAGGACGAGGAGGCCACGGCCTCTGAGCGGCACGAAATACTAATCTCGACGATCGAAAGCAAAAAGGAAGAGAAATCAAGTGAGTCGACAACGACTTCAAAGTCGGTCATTAGTCAGTCACATGTCATAGAGGAATCGATCAGTGAGTCCTTGAGCAGCAGCTTGAAGGTGGAGGACAGCTCGCGGCGTGAGTCCTTGTCCAGCCTGCTGACCGATAAGGAAATCACAAAGCTGGCCAGCTCGAGCGTTAAGGAAGAGTCGGAGCGGATCACAAAGACAGTGGAGAAAACCAGTACATCGCAGCTGGAGGAGCTGCTTATACAGTCCGAAGAGTGCTCGTCCGAATCCATAGTGAGTGAGATTCAAGCCACAAGTACTCAAAAGCCAAGCACTCAAATATCAAGCAAGGAGATCAGCAGCTCCAGCGTGCAGGAGTCCGTCAAGGATAGTCTCAAAGAAACGGTTGCTGAATTCCTGGCCACAGAGAAGATTGTCTCCGCCAAGGAGACCTTCAGCGCAGAGGCGACTAAAACGGCCGAGCAATGCCTGAAGAAGGTGTCCAGCGTCAGCACATCCCAGAAGCCACTGTTTGTTGGCACGGACGAGTCGCGTCGCGAATCAGTGCTCAGCCAGGGCAGCGAAGGACGACAGACCCATAGTGATGCTGAGGACGAAAGCGACGATGATGGCCATGGAATTTTAAAGGAGGGGCGCTCCAAGTCCATTGCTACCATCATGATGACCAGCATCTATAAGCCCTCCGAGGAGCTGGAGACAGTTGAGCAGGCCATCACGGAGGAGGAGCACAAAGAGCAGGAAGAGCATGAGGCGGCCAGCAAGGAGACAAAGACCACTCAGTCCACAGACACAACAACTAAAACAACAACACTGCTGGAGTCCTCTGAACAGAGCAGCAGCAGCACCACAACCAAAACCACAACAACATCAACCGATCTGAAAACTAAAGTCGAGTCCATTACACTGTCACAAACACAAACACAAGCTGAGCAGACAATGGATACCACAGACCGGAAGACACCGCCAACAGCTCCGGTGAGCCCGAGTGTTAAGCCAGCGGCCGCTGGCACAGCACCTAGCTGCACCAAGAGTGAGTCTAGTGCTGCCAGTGTGGCGTCCACATCGGGCCCGTTGTCGCCCAAAGACATTAGTGGTAAGTCTAGTCCCGGTGCTTTAACATCTGAAAGTCAATCCATACCAACACCGTTAGGGCGTGAATCGCACACGGAGACGCCAGAGTCATCACCGAAGCCCACTTCGCCGTTTCCGCGTGTCAGCAAGGACGAGCTGAGATCCCTGGGCGTGGTGGCGGAGCCCGACACTGCCGAGGGTCTCGCCGACTCCAGCGAACTGTTGCCAGAACTGCACGAGCTGCGAGGCATTGAGAGCACCACGGCGCTCAGTGGCAGCACCGAAAAGATCATAACAACAACGATAACGACCGTCACCAAGGTCATTTCGGCCGACGGCAAAGAGATTGTGACCGAACAGAAGACAGTCACCACAACCGACAGCTCGGAGCCAGATAGCGAAAAGGTGGTGGTAACCACCACGCGCACCACCAGCGAGAGCGAGAAGAGCGAGAAAAGCGATCGCGAGCGCGATCAAATGCTGCCCAAGGAGGTGGCAATGCTGCGGGGCATTTATCGCTCCAGCACGCCCGGCAGCGACGACGAGCGTCTGACCGGTGCCATGAGCGACGACGAGCTGCCCGGCACGCCGCGCAGCACTAGCTACGACCTGCAGCGTTCCAGCTCGGGCGTTAGCAAGCGATCCGATCTGGAAGGCGATGATAGCCAAGATGATATACCGCCACAGTATGGCAGCGAGGAGCATTCGACGGCACGTTCCATTCTGCCGACCCGCGCCGCTGATCCGATGGCCACATCGTTCTATGGCGCACTGCCCGACAGCTTCGATGGCAAGCCCAGCACGGAGCCCATACCCATAAAGGGTGCTGCGGTGCTGATGACCTACACGGAGTCGCCGCCGGCCAGTCAGTCGTCGGAGAGCGTGGAGAGCACCAGCCAAACCTGGGCCGGTCACAAGTTCCTCGATGAGGCCGACAAGGACTTCCAGAAGGCGCTCGAGGAGCATGTGCAGGCGCGCGGCGCCGAAGTGATGTCTTCCGTGACCGCCAAGTACTCCTACTCGCCATCAAAGGCCGAGGAGGTGGAGCAGATTGTCAGCAGCACAGCCGAGCGCCAGCGTTTCCCCCTGAGCGATGTCCAGAAGGTGCGCAGTGGCGACAACCTCTTGGCCAGCTTTAGCACCCTGAG
>JABVZX010000024.1:1003120-1013364 GCA_020883565.1 Drosophila pachea
TTGACAACTATATAATCATTAGTAAAAGCAAATGCATGCAGCAAAATTGTTGAAAACAAAAATAAAAAAAAAAATACGAAATTCGGGAAATACAAAAAAAAAAAAAAACGCGAAATAAATTATACGCCTCCAGTGCGCTATATTCGATATAGAAACTACACACAACACAAACACACACACACACTCACACACACATAGAAGTGAGTCCAGTTTGGAGCGAATCAAGTGCAAGGAAGTAGCGAGAAAGAGACAGCAAGCGCTTAAGAGAATGACAATGAGAAATCGAAAGCAAGCACAAAGGAAAGTAAGAAAGTAGTGCACACACACACACACACACAAAGACATACACACAGCGAACACTCATACTGCAAATTGAATGCAACAATTAAAATTACAAAAACTCAAAAAAAAAAAAAAAAAAACAAAAGTACATATATGTATTACATTTTATGAACAAGTCAAATCAAGCTTATCTCAAGAACTATTTCCAAAGAAAAATAAAAGTCTAAAAATTATAATAAAGGTATTTATGTGAAAGACAAAAGAGTTTTAATTCACGCGGCGACTGCATAAAGGCAGCCAAATGGAGAGCAAGTCCATTGGCCCTGAAATGTATGCTACACTTTTTCCTTTTACTTCCCACGTACGAATGGAGCTGTCTCTGTCTCTCCCATGCAAGATAAGTACTTAACGCGGCTCACCTATTTACCTGCCAAACATGATGTAGTATGCCGAGTCAGCACATATGAGCCGTTTAACATATTAGCCCGTTGACAGTGAAATGCGTTAACCGTTCCATTGATTATGATTGATTATGATGAAGACACGGAGAGCTGGGCGGGTCGGTATCTGTGCCGTAGCTTACCAGTCGCCCAGTGAATGCAAATCGAATTGCAATTAACTGATTAGATTAGAGCGTGATAGCTGGCAGGTGAAACAATATAATATCGCTGCAACCAGGCAGCCCAATCAGTTAGCATGGACCTGCTGGGCTCGTTAGCGCCGCTGCAGCGGATTAGCCAACTGTGCGGCCTGTGGCACTGGCGCACAGACAATGCCACACGGCAGCTGAAACGCTCGCGCTGGCTGCAGCTGTACGGCATCGTCGTACTGCTGCTGTCCATCGGGTACTTCATGTACGGCCTGTTCAATGTGAGCCGCAGCGTCGAAGCGAGCAGCGAGTCCGGCCAGGGCACAAGGCACATTGGCCACACGGTCGACTCCATCCAGATGGTGGGCATACGGCTGGCCCATGGCATAGCCATCTTTGAGGCCCTTTGGCAGCAAAAGGCACAGAACGAGTTTCAACTGCAGCTGCAGCAGATCGATCAGGACTTCAGCAGCCTGCTGCAGCTGAACGTGGACCATGGCATACTGCGGCGACAGCTGGGACGCGCGGCGCTCTGGATGCTGGCCGGCTATGCGATCAGCCAGGGCTTTATACTGTTCACCAAATTGATGCTTCCGGATATCCTGTTCGTGGCCTATTGGCTGAGCTACTTGCTGCCGCTGCTGGTCTGTGGACTGCGCTACTTTCAGATCAACACCGCCATCCAGATCGTGCAGCAGCGTCTGCAGCTGCTGCACCACATGCTGCAGTCGATGCAGGTAAACGAGGTGCAGCCGCCGCAGCCGTATATTTGCACATCCGTCAAGGAGGAGCTCGAACTGGAGGCCAAGGGGGCGGACAGCATGCAGCGTCTGACTGCTGCCAGGCAGCTATATCAGCGCCTCTGGACGCTGGTCGGCCTGGTGAATCGCTGCTACGGCATGTCCATGCTCATCAATCTAGCCAACGACTTCCTGTCCATTACCTCCAACTGCTATTGGATATTCTTGAACTTCAGAGAGTTCGCCTCGTCGCCGTACGATTTTCTCCAGGTCCTGGGCAGCATACTCTGGACGGCACCACATTTGGTCAACGTTCTGCTCCTGGCTCTGATGTGTGAGCGTGCAGCATATTTTGTGAGTGCCTCGCAATACGATATATTGCTTTTATCTATATCCGAGCTCAACTATGCCCGCAGACCACCCGCTTGGCCCTGAGCCTACACCAGGTGCGCGTGGACCTTCGAAGTGACTCGCAGAATGCACTGGCAAGTAGATCCTTGATCTGACCTTGAGCACCCGTTGAGCTACCTCTGCTTCACAGATCACGCAGTTCTCCCTGCAGCTGCTGCACCAACGATTGCACTTCAATGCGGCCGGCTTCTTCAATGTGGACTGCTCCCTGCTCTACACGGTGAGCCTGTCCTTGGTGCTGTCTCGCCGACTCACTGTGTTTTCCCATTCCAGATTGTTGGGGCGACAACAACGTATCTGATCATTCTGATTCAGTTCCATATGAGTGAAGGCAGCATAGGCAGCGAGCCGCCCGCCGGTGGATAGGACCCAGAGGGAGCTGTGCCAAGATCCAGGACATGCGTATTTAGTAATCAATTCACTTACATTATTACAGCAATAAAATCGAGTAACCTCTGACAACAGATGTCTGAAATGTCAGTTGAAACCAACAAAAAAATACAAAGTATTAACGTACAAGCGAGTAAGCTAGTAGCACCCATTTATAGACAGCCGACCCTAGTCCAAAAAGCCGATCGCAGTTGCGATCAAAAGTGGACACCCTTAGAGCCAGTACTTCAAATTGCAACAACATGGAATGCAAGGGCAAGGACCACGACAAGATCCCCACAACTGACGACGAAAAGGCTCTACTCAGCCCGTCCATGTCAACGGCTGGACCAGCGATCGATGAGCTCAGCAGCGAAGATGAACTACTTGGGTATAGGGAGACATCCATTGGTGACAGGCACAAGCTAACGACATGCACCACTCCCTTGAGCGAGAGCGAGGAACCCAGGGCAAGCTCCTCGTTCACCCTTCCCTCAATCGACGGCCCTAGCAGCGATTCCAGCAACAACCTGGTAGCTGTGGTACAGCGCACTGAATTCGTTAAACTACTAATTCGTCTGGGCGAAGAAGGTGACGGCGATGCGAATCAGATCGTCATGGAGCTGCTCAACTCGCAGAAGCAAGCGGAGAAGGCAACGTCGGTTATCGAGCGTGTCTCGGAGAACCTTATGCAGGTGCTGCGCACTCAAACCCTAGTCGAAGAGGGCATTATAACGGGAAACGAGCGCTATCACTCCTTCAAGTCTGTCCTACAGAACTATGCAAAGCTCTACGCGGCTAAACGATTCATCGAGCAGCTCCCTATGCTGGGGCTTTCGGCGTCACCATGCCAGGATCATGAGCAAGGACAGCAGGAACAGGACCAGAGGGAGAACGAGAAGACACTGGCTCGCATGGTCGCCAACGAGGTACTGCAGATACCAGAACTACTGCGCCAGCTCTGGGCCTCCCTCGAGAAAATGGAGTTCTTCAACGAGGACACTGCCTACAAAGTTTACTTGGAAGCACGCCGCCATCCACAGGCCAAAATTCTCCGCGAACTGATGTTGACCCGCATATCGCGTGTCTACCTCTGCATTGTCGGTTCCGCATCCTTTCTCGACTTTAGTGAACACGAGCTACTCCACGTGCTCAAAAACTGCTACCTTAGCGTAAACTCCGAGATAGAGGTAAGTGCGGCAATCGTCTTCCTTGGCTCCATATGCATTGATAGCGCCTCAGATATTCCTCTCGGTCATTCTCTGGCTGGAACACAATTGGTACGAGCGCCAAAACTGCGCTGAGCGAGTCATGAGTGGGGTCCGATTCGGCCTGATGCCCACCTGGTACCTTTATACTCTGGACAGGACCAATCACTGCAGCCACTTTGCCAAGATCGTCTACAGTGAGGGTGTGCAGGCGGCCCTGCGAAAAGGTCTCGAGTAAGTGGACTACCTGGCAGAGCCACCTCCCACTATCACTGACCCCCCGTATACCCTGTGTCTCTTATGTACAGGGAAGCTTTGGCTATGCAAAAGAGAAACGGTCGCGTCTCCAGTTCGTCGGGTCGCTTTGAAGCCCCTTTGCCGCGTGACTGGGTTGTGGACCCCGAGTGTCGCCACCATCACAAGTGCCACTGCGAGCGCTTCATTTATCCGACCTACGACGTATTCAAGGACTACCTGGCCAGGATTATACGATCCGCACCGGAATATTGGCGCACCCTTCGCCCTGCCCAGGAAGTCTACCGGATGGTACTCAAATGCTGTGCACCGCCTGGTCCGACACAGCCGCGCATGTAACCGCATCAGTTGCCTGACGTCTGTACACCAGTTCTCACAGCTGCCAAATTTATTGTTGTAACCATTCGGGCATGCTTAAATGCAAATCGTTTTCGAGTGCTTAATAAATGTTCAAAATGTCGAAGCCACAACCCCGCCTCATCCTTTCCATTGCTCTGAGGCCGAAGCCGCGCAGAGACGCTAGGTAAGTCGACTCTTTCCAGAGTTTCAGAGTTCCTCTTCCGCTGCAATAAAGTTGCTGCAATGCACGGCCTTCCAACTTATCCCAACTTTTATTCAACACTTAAAAATGATTTGCAGTTCAGCACGCCAGAAATAGATAAAACAATAAATTTCGGAGCTGCTTTGATCGGTGTAAAGAGGTAAGACAACTGAGATCAACGATATCGTCGGCGTCCCTGGTAGGGCAGTGCACAGCACTTGAGTACCATCCGGTAGACGTCCTGAGCAGGGCGAAGGGTGCGCCAATATTCCGGTGCGGATCGTATAATCCTGGCCAGGTAGTCCTTGAATACGTCGTAGGTCGGATAAATGAAGCGCTCACAGTGGCACTTGTGATGGTGGCGACACTCGGGGTCCACAACCCAGTCACGCGGCAAAGGAGCTTCAAAGCGACCCGACGAACTGGAGACGCGACCGTTTCTCTTTTGCATAGCCAAAGCTTCCCTGTACATAAGAGACACAGGGTATACGGGGGGTCAGTGATAGTGGGAGGTGGCTCTGCCAGGTAGTCCACTTACTCGAGACCTTTTCTCAGGGCCGCCTGCACACCCTCACTGTAGACGATCTTGGCAAAGTGGCTGCAGTGATTGGTCCTGTCCAGAGTATAAAGGTACCAGGTGGGCATCAGGCCGAATCGGACCCCACTCATGACTCGCTCAGCGCAGTTTTGGCGCTCGTACCAATTGTGTTCCAGCCAGAGAATGACCGAGAGGAATATCTGAGGCGCTATCAATGCATATGGAGCCAAGGGAGACGATTGCCGCACTTACCTCTATCTCGGAGTTTACGCTAAGGTAGCAGTTTTTGAGCACGTGGAGTAGCTCGTGTTCACTAAAGTCGAGAAAGGATGCGGAACCGACAATGCAGAGGTAGACACGCGATATGCGGGTCAACATCAGTTCGCGGAGAATTTTGGCCTGTGGATGGCGGCGTGCTTCCAAGTAAACTTTGTAGGCAGTGTCCTCGTTGAAGAACTCCATTTTCTCGAGGGAGGCCCAGAGCTGGCGCAGTAGTTCTGGTATCTGCAGTACCTCGTTGGCGACCATGCGAGCCAGTGTCTTCTCGTTCTCCCTCTGGTCCTGTTCCTGCTGTCCTTGCTCATGATCCTGGCATGGTGACGCCGAAAGCCCCAGCATAGGGAGCTGCTCGATGAATCGTTTAGCCGCGTAGAGCTTTGCATAGTTCTGTAGGACAGACTTGAAGGAGTGATAGCGCTCGTTTCCCGTTATAATGCCCTCTTCGACTAGGGTTTGAGTGCGCAGCACCTGCATAAGGTTCTCCGAGACACGCTCGATAACCGACGTTGTCTTCTCCCCTTGCTTCTGCGAGTTGAGCAGCTCTATGACGATCTGATTCACATCGCCGTCGCCTTCTTCGCCCAGACGAATTAGTAGATTAACGAATTCAGTGCGCGGTACCCCTGCTGCCAGGTTGTTGCTGGTCTCGCTGTTTGGGACGTCGTTTGAGGGAGTGGTGAACGAGGAGCTTGGCGTGGGCTTCTCGCTCTCACTCATGGTTATGGTCTCTTCACTGGCACTGGTAAATGGTTGGTGTCTGTTGTGTGGAATGAATTTAAATAGCTCTTCGATTGATGCCGAATCCGTCGTCAGTGATGTATTTATGGATGTGGACTTCCCCCCTGCTGCATCGGGCTCCACTGCAGGGTCCTTGTCCTGACAGTCCATGATGTTGATACTTGCAACGGTAAGTCAGCGTATATTCAATTTCATTGACTTCTATTTACTATAGCGTGCTTCCCCAAATACTTTCTAAATGAGCACGTTTGCTATAGTGTTTTACCTATTTATATATTTATTTGGAATTGATGTGTTTTTTTACGTAGAAACACTCATTTGAATCAAGGACGCAAGGCCTGGTCGATTTTTATTTAGTCGATATCCCTATTTACAATGAGTATGCGTCGACATTAAATGCCCAAATCATGACTGGTTAGCACCGATCTCGGCACAGCATCACAGGACTAGCTCTGATCAAATAGTCGGCCAAAAATGGCACTCGCTCCCTGAGGTGCTCCAGGGCTTACTGGGCTTATTACCTCACCTCAGCTATACAGGATGATGGTGCGCAAAACGAGACGAACGAGCGCGAACGATCTTTCATAAAATCATTTCATTTTTTCATCATTTAATAAGCAAAGTTTTTTTTGGCGAACTGCTTAACTGACACAGCCCATTCGCGCTACACAGCGCACCGCAAGCAGTTCAGCAAGTGGTGCAGCAAGCAGTCCAAATGCCCTCCTGTCAAGCAAGACAATTATATATCGGCAATTTGTTGATTAAATATCTAACTGCCTTGGAAGATCCACACATTGGAATGTCGTATATTATGCTATCAGATTCGTGATATTTTTTGAAAGAGCTATCCCGGCCTGCTTCAACAAATGGACTGCCAAACGCATTTCTATATCGTATGTAAATTTACTTACATTGATTGAAATAAAAAAAAAAAAAAAAAAGGAAGGAAAAACTATAACAATAAATCAGGTGTTTAGCTATATAATAAAACGTTGTCCTATCTTATCTGAGCACGCATCGCAATGCTACTGGGAATCTCGATATTATTCACTTGCAACAGCTTAACCAAATTGCGAATGAACTCCTGCGACACTTTGAGCTCATCGTCGGCATGCAGGCGTTCGTAGAGATCTAAGGCACCTTCATAGTTGTTACTCTTGGCGAACTGGCCCAACAGTAAGTCGTAGATCCGCTGCTCGTCGATGGTGCGCTGCAGTCCCCGAACGCCGCGCGCCAATCGCAGCAACGTGGCCACGGAACCCTCCTGGCCCAAATGCTCACAGTTCTTTAGCAGCAGCTCGTGGTTTATCCGGAACTCCGGATTAATGATAAGTCGACGCAGTTGAGTCTCCGTGCCTGATTCGGCCAGCGCCAAGAGGAGTGCGCTGTTCATGTTTGCTGCTCCATGGATGCGGCTAACTGTCGTTGTAACTGTGACCAGATGTTGCTGTGCCGACTCCTTCGTTGTGCCTGGAAACCGTGCTAGCTCCTTTTCGTCACCGTTGCTAAGCTTCACCAGCAGCGACAGCAGCTCGAACTGCAGCGGTGTGTGACTGTGCCGGTTGGCAAGACGCTGAAACTCTGCCACAGCACCGTCCATATCGCCACGAAAAAGCCATTCCCGCACCACGGGTCCCAGCACAGCATTGTGCGTTTTGCAGTAACCAAGCTTGCGCAGAAACTGAAACGTTTCAAAGGTAAGACTAGGCGCAGGAGGTTCAGAATTTGTGTTTGATTTTGCTTTGGCCACAGATTCCTTCGCGGCCGTTTTGGCAACATTCGTGAGCAGCTGCCAAACATTCTTAATTACATAGTCGCCCCCAATGACCTTATGCTGCTTGGCACGTTGCTGCAAAAGCTCCTTGGCCGCCTCCAACTGACCGTCTTCCACGAGAAGTGCCGCAAAGTCAATCAGCTTATGTTCATCTATCAAAAAGCCTGTGCGAACACGAGCATATTATAGAATTATAGTTGCCTTGATGAATATGAGAGAGACTTAATTACCTGGGTATGTGGTTTGCAGACGCTGCAGACTCTGTTGAGCACGCGGCAGATCCTTGCGTTTGATATGAAGATCAAAGATAGCGGCCAGCATGCCAGGACTTGTCTGAACGTTCAGTGCCACACACTTTGCCTCCAGCTCGAGAGCGCGTTCAAGACGGCCATCGCGCACACTCAACTGCAGCAGGCGACGCAGGACACCGCGTGTATTCATCTTCTTCGCCTCCAGCTCGATCAGATGACACTCCAGTTCGTCCAGCGACATATCACGTGGATGCTTGATAAAGCCACCAGCTATTTGAGCTGTATCCGCTGGCAATTTCAGTTCCACATTGCGCATCTTATGCAGGCAATTGGCTAATGTCTGCCTAGTGTCCGCATCGATGTTACTCACCAGGCTTAGAAGCGACTCTGCCGCTGTCGGAGACAAATGAAGCTGCAGGCGCTGCATTTCGTGAAGGAACCTCAAAAGTGCCGTCGGGTCTTGGCGCAGACGCGTCTGTGCCGAGCACATCTGCAGCAGCAGGGCGCCAACGAAATCTTCCTGCCGTTGCAATGACCGCTGCTGCAGGGCCTGCACCAGCTGAGCGAATTGTTCGTATCGCTTGGTGGCCCGCATATGTACTGCCAGCATGGCCAGCGGCTGTAGCAATTTGGACACTTGCAGGCGGGTCGGATAACGTTGAAGCAGGTCCAGCACTTCTTTCACTTGCTGATGCTGTAACATTTGATTTATCACATGGACAAGCGCTTGCGAGGGACGTACTCCTACTGCGTCGAGCTGCTGCAGTGCTTGCAGCGGCTCCTGCAGCGTGTGCCATAGGTTGGGCAACACGTAATTTTGCAGTGTAACCTCATCGCATTCCACGTGTAGACGTTGCATATCCTCCAGCACCTGGAGCACGCCGCTTTCTCCCTCGCGCTCATGTCGCTGCAGCAATAATGGCCAAAAGTAATGCGGACGCAGTGGCTCGCCTGCTGCATCTAGTGCCTCCAGACAGTTTAATGCAACCGAATGCTGACGGCGCAGTGCCAACTCTGTAAGCACTTCCAATGCACGCGTATTCTGACCATTCTGGCGTAACTGGGTGGCGAACTTAAGCATCTGGTCAAGAGGCGTATGCGCACGGAATAGTTCCTGCAGCAAAAATGCCGCATATCCATCGATATTTTGGTTCTCATTATATTTGGGTGCTGGCAGCAAGCCCACCAGCTGAATCATTTGCTCCACTTGATCCCTATATACTAGCTGGATGCACAAGCTTTTGATTGCTGGGGGCACATCAACGTCATTTAGATACTCAGCTGGCAGAAGCTCCACCAGCTGGCGCATTAGCTCTTCATCTACCTTTTTCTGGCTAAGCACGGTTCGCAACATTTGCACCAGCTGGGACGCATTGAAGCTGCTCGCGTGCTGTTTCAGCAAATCTTGTGCCTTGGTCAACTCAGAGTTTTCCACATAAACCACAAAGCATAGGGCCTGGGTACTAGCGCTGGGTGATATGCCGGCTGCTAGCATGCTGTTCAGGACTGCTTCTGCGGCGGGTACATCCCCCATTCGCCCGTGTCCCAACAATAGGGCATGAAAGTTACGTTCTGAGAGCGGAAAATTATGCTCACGCATTTCACTGATCAGCTCGGTGGCCTGTCGCATATTGCCACTGGCACCGGCCACGTCCAGCATAGCACTATAGAGCGCGGCATCTGGGGCACCATTGTAGGTGGCGATCTCGGCGAGCAGTGTTCGGTGATTAAGGAGAGGTAGCTGATTTTGGTACAATACCTGCAGCTGAGTGTAATAGTGTGACATTGAAGGCTGCTCTACTTTCAGCAGCTGACTCCACAAGCGCTGAAACAGCTCCAGACGTTCTTTGTTGGTTTGCACGGGCAAAAGCTCCGGCACACAAGCGCCGAGTAGAAAATGGAGCTGACCCGCATTAAGTGTCTGGGATTCTTTACTGTGGCTAGACTCCATTATCTTCAACAGACGGTCACAGTGCTCGTAACGAAGAATATTATTCTGTTGATAATGGTGTTCTAGCTGTGCCCACAAGGCGTCGATATTCACAGTTGGCAGCACGCCTTCGCTGGCTTTTCCAACGCGTCTTTTTTGAGTTTCTACCCGTCCAGCTGCTGTTCCTGATGCTACTGTAGTATAGCTGTTCGCAATGGCGAGCAGCACTGAAATCCTTGGACTTCCAACAGTTAGCATTGCATAACGCAGACTTCCACGTGCCAACGGCACCGCAATGGCAGGTGCGACGGCAGCGTAGTGCAGTGGAAATCGCATGCA
>JABVZX010000024.1:1189281-1203191 GCA_020883565.1 Drosophila pachea
CACATCAAAACACACGTCCAAAGGCACGTCAAACAACAATGCCATGATTTAACTTTCAAATGTGCCAGGGTATTTTGTAGTTGAAGTACTCGGACTCTCGAATTTACTAATAACAATTGTTAGTCTTGTTGTTTTGCCTTCTGCGTGCGTCACATAGCTTAACCAAAAGAGGCGTGGCGAAAAGTGCGCCATGACTGCGAACCCAATTCATCGTATCGAATGCCAGCCATCAAGAGCCGAAACTGAGACGGACACGGAAACAGAAACGGACGCAGAGACGGAACAGCAGAACGAAACGGATCTAGAGCCGATGCAACATACCGCTGGACCGGAGACGACAACAGCAAGATCAGCGGACACAACGGAACTAATCGGCATCTTCTATGTGGAGAATCACAGACGCAAACAGAACATCAAGATCGTGGTGAAGCTTTGCCCGGATGGCGTCTATTTGCGGCGGGAGACCACGAACACGGATCACATCAATGAGCAGCTGATACGCATCGACGATATCATCGGCTCCAGCTGCGGCAAGCGACTGAAGAAGCGAGCTCGCGGTGGCCTCAACTCGTGCAAGAGCGCGAACAAACACGCCCAGCACCAGCCGGAGCACCAGGAGGAGCAGGAGATGGGTGACGGGAACGAAAAGGAACGAAAAGCTGCTCAAACGGATAACAGTGCATATCTCTATATTTATGCCTATCTGAGAAAGGAGAGGCCCCTGCGACGCGTCCAAACGTTGCGCATCCTGCGCTTTCGCACCAGCGATAACTATGCAGAGAATCTAGCCACCGCCCGGCTGTGGCATCGCACGATACGGGAGCACAAACAGCGAACCGGCGGCTTGGTCGAAATAGGCCGAGCGGCGGGTAAAAAGATGCTAATACTATTGAATCCCAAGTCCGGTTCGGGCAAGGGACGCGAGCTCTTCCAGAAGCAGGTGGCGCCATTGCTGCGCGAAGCGGAACTCCAATACGATCTGCAGATCACAACGCATCCGCATTACGCCCAGGAGTTTGTGCGCATGCGCAAAGATCTGATGGACAGATATGTGGGGATTATTGTCGCCTCCGGCGATGGCCTCTTCTTCGAGGTGCTGAACGGCCTGATGGAACGCCTGGATTGGCGTCGCGCCTGCCGTGAACTGGCACTGGGCATCATACCTTGCGGCTCCGGCAACGGCCTGGCCAAGAGCATAGCCCATCACTGCAACGAGCCGTACGAACCGAAGCCCATCCTCCATGCCACACTCATCTGTGTGGCCGGCCGATCGACGCCGTTGGATGTGACGCGCGTCGAGCTCAATTATCGGGATAAGTATTTTGTGATGTACTCGTTCCTGTCCATCGGCTGGGGTCTCATCGCGGACATTGATATCGAGAGCGAGAGACTACGTTCGATTGGAGCGCAACGTTTCACACTCTGGGCCATCCGGCGGCTGATCACCCTGCGCTGCTATCGCGGCAAGCTTTACTATCTGCCCGCCACACGAGTCGCCGAACCAGCGACTGAAGCGAATGCAGCACCTGCCCAAGCCCATCCTGCCCCGGTGGCGGCAGAAACAACGCCCAATCAGAACGCAACTCGCCAGTCGGTGCCTCGAGCCTTTAATGAATTCAAGGACCTGCCGGATGATCTGGATAACGATGTGCAGCTGCGCGGCAATCACTCCGATCTGGATCAGTTTGCCGACGCCCTCTCCATGGATCGTTCGATCTATCAGAATGCCGATAGCTGGCATTCGGCCGTGTCACGACGTACCGCCTACTATTCGATCGGCGGCCAGAGTACACGCTCCAGTCGCAGCCGTCTAAGCGTCGCCCAGCGCATCGAGGCGGTCAACGCGGAGTACAATAACCTCTTATTGAGCGGCACAATACCCGGACTACAGAGTCCGTTGCCCGCCGCCGATGGTTGGCTGCAGGAGGAGGGGGAGTTTGTGATGGTGCATGCGGCGTCGACAACGCATCTGGCATCGGATTGCTTCTTTGCGCCAGAGTCACGTCTCAATGATGGACTCATCTATCTGGTGATCATACGAGCTGGAGTCGGGCGCTCACAGTTGCTCAACTTCCTGCTCAGCATGCATAATGGCACACATCTGCCCGTGGAACCGGATCCACATATTCAGGTGCTCCCGGTGCGCGCGTTTCGCATTGAACCGTGCGGCTCGAGCGGTATTCTAGCGGTCGACGGCGAACGCGTCGACTACGGACCCATTCAGGCGGAGATCTTTCCGGGTCTGATCAATGTGATGACCAGTACGGATCAGTGAGCAGGTTTCTATATGTATCCACATATAGATATTCATATGTAGTTCGGCAATCTTTGTTAAGACTGTAATAGTTTTTTTTTTTTTTTTTTTTTTCTTTTTTTGTTGTGTATATTACTTTTTCTTTTTACAAGTACTATTGTTAAATATTATTAGAAAGTAACGCTTACACGCATATAGATGGCACAATAAAAGAGAGCAGGCAAGACAACAAAGACACAGACACGCACACACACACACACACGCACAAACGTAGCTCGAATTGCTTCCATAGATATTTGTGACTTCAATTAACATTTAGTATTAACAGCTTAATGTTTTCATTGATTCAATTCACACCTCGGGTTCTGCGAAGCAGTTAACAGTTCATTTGCAGAGTCAAGGCCAAACGCACTTCTCGCTAACATCTGTAAATCAATTAGGCCACATAGATAACAGAGCGAGATAATGTTAATGTTAACAGTGTGCAGCAAATTGACAGTAAATTCCATTTAGATAACTGTCAACAACTCTCTCTCTCTTTCTCTCTTTGTGATCGATAATTGTTGAGCTAAGTATGGGGATTTTCGATTTATGAATATATTGAATTATTATATACCCTACCGATATTTAACATATGTATGTAGGTATTGTCGAGTTCTGTATATGTTCGACCATATCGTTCGCAGCTGACAATGCAACTCTTTTATTATCTTCAACTTTTGATTAGATTGGCTTTTATATGGTCCAGATTGGACCGCTATGCCTAAAGAAAAATATTTTAGGATTTGCTGGCGATCTACTGAGCTTGACTAACGGCCTATCTTTATAATCATTACATAAATGCACACACACAAGCACATAAGCCAACCGATATGAAAGCAGGTGGGCAATGTTCGAGTGCCGTTTATAACTGTACACAATGTATTTAGCTAATCGTTAGAATTGCGAAAATTTTACCAAAAGCGACATTTACAGTAGCGTGAAAAAGCAATTAGTGTAAAATCAAGGCAGGCAAATAATTGCCGCAGTGAACTTTAATTGTAATGTTCGAAAAAGAAATTAAACAATTTCAATAAAAAAGCTACGCGCTATGTATATATATATATTTATAATTTCGAGATAAGATTTCTAGTTATTTATGACTGTCATTTGTCTTGGCTGAAGCAGCTAAATGCTATTCATCTATTTTGGACGCCACTGTAGGCACCAACAGCTCGTTGAGTGCTTAAAATGTGTAGCATACGTTTAGGCTGAGCGCTGTTAATAGCTGAAAAAAAACTTCTATGCGCCCACGTGCATATGCAGTTGCTAATAGTAGCTAATTAATGGCACAAACAAATTGTAGACAATAATTAAATGTCTGCCAACGACAGAGTAGTTTATTAGCAACTGGCTTGTGTGTATCTAATTGTCGTAATGCATGTGTTTGTTTGTATAAACATATGCACACATCTCTAGATATATAATATTCTTTCGACCATGTGGCAACACTGCATATATGTGAGTGTGTGTGTGCGCATGTAATGCATGCACTTGTCTAGTTGTTTCCACTCTGATTCATTCATAAAATACGTATGCATGTGAATGCATTTAGAGGTGTAGGCCTGTGTATGTGTGTCTGTGCGCGTTACACGCACGCGTGCGCGTGTATGGGTATAACGGTCACATTAGCAGCAGCCAAGAAGCAATCCAAGCAAAAATGAAAAAAAAAAGTCTTGAATTCATTTCGGATGCGGTTTCAAGTGGTCACTCGAGCCAGTCAAGTAATACAAGCACACGTAAAGACATTCACGTATACCGTTAGCAGACACACACGCACACACACCCACAGCTGGAGATGAAAATAGCTTTTGTCACTGTATGGGCCGGCCAGCATTATTGCTTTTATTGTTTTTACAAATTGCATTTTATTTCTGAGATACCTCTTTCTAAATACGAGCCCAGTTCTGCGCCTCTCCCTCTTTCTCCATCTCTCTCTGTATCACTCTCACACACACAGACGAATCTCTCTCACTCTGTGTGGAGTAGACGAACGCAGATTGTGCGAGAATTAGTCAGAAACCTGCTGGCCGCGGCCGCAACGGCTGAAGCTGGCTGTTTGCGTTTAGTCATATATTTTTACGATTTTTTTTCTGATATTTGAATCGGAATTATTTGTTGGGTATATATACATATATATATTTAACAAATTTGATTTCAATTTTAAAAATGTCCTTTTCAAAAGACAAAACTATATAGTTCAAAGAACATTATCCATCAACTAATTCGTAATTACAGGGTATCTTCTGATCATCAATTAGGCTGTTCGCAGTTGCTAATTTGGATGAATAACGCAGTCGATTTGTGGTGACATTTCGCATATCAGGTTGTTCAATTTGCAGCTCTGCATTTAAATAATGAAATATTTTGCAAAATTGAATTATCTCTGAGAATGTTAATACAGCGCTGCGATTCGCTTATTTATCGAATATCAGGATAAATGATTAGCGACTGTCCTGGGCTTGCTCAAAGGAGCGTCTGGTTCATAGTATTTTAACCTAATTAAAAGCAAACACTAACGGATGAAGATGGGTGGAATGGCGGAATGATGGAATGGCTGCCTGACGTCCTACAGTGACATCCGCGTGACTCTCACGAACGGAAGGCCACGCCCCATAGAGGTCATAGGTTCGTAGGAGGTTTGGGCGAATGTACATTAGCATAATTCCATTTCGCTGCACTCATTCCCGCCCGCTCATTGTTGTTAAAGAGAATGAGCCACAGCCAAGCCCCAAAAATTGTCAGTGCTTTGTAACTGTATCTGTTATTTGAGATTTCCATGTGCTTGTTTCGTGCGGTATGGCAACGCCAGGATATTTATATATGTAAGTAGTAGCACATTAAAAACACTTGAAAATGAACAAAAAAAAAAACCACGCTAATGAGTTGCGTATCAGTTGAATAGGATTGGGCAGAAGAGTAAAAGGGTAACAGTTTCATGTTGTTTCATATCATACAAGTGTGTGAGTGTGAATGTGTGTGTGTGTGTGTGTGCATGTATGTGGTCAAAAGCTCAACACAAATGGCTATTGATAGCAAAAGCGAATGGAAGGCAGATGCAGACACAAGCGACAGACACACTTGCACCCAGCGATTTATCATCTAGCGGCAGAGTAAAAGCACGCGCCGCCCAAGTTCTATTTGTATACAATCATGTTTTATCGCTTCCAGATGAATAGTAGTGCCATAAAGAGAGGGAGAAGCAGCGAGAGAGTGAGAGAGAGAGAGAGGAAGGGGAAAGTAATGGAGCGTGGGTGCATATAGGCATTAATCATTTTATTGGGGGCGGCGCTGCGGTCAATGGACAACGCATAAACAGGGCTTAGACTTTTCAATTTTTAATTTACTTTGATGAAAAAAAAAACACATTAAATAAAAGCTACTTACAACTCAAAACTATATTAAAAACACACACACACACACTGAGAGAACAGAAGAGGCTGAATCAACAGAAAAGCAATTAGGAAATGAACCGCACAGGTCCCATACTCCATCTACTGCTGTCTCGTTCTCTCACTTGCCAATCGCATACACAGACACACGCATGTTTCATCATCTACGCTGACTGAGAGGGAAAAGCTTTCGCCATGAAATGGGGCGAAGTAGCAGAAACAAAATTGATCATCGAAATGAGGCCAACAAAAAATTGTAACGGTGTTACGACAACGACAACCAACAATATAGCAGGCTGATGGCAGACAAAGAAAAAAAATGATAAGGTACAAAAAAAAAAAAAAAAAAAAAAAAAAAAAAAAAAACAGAAATTCACCTGAGAAGTGCAATTCATCAAAAGCAAACTCCTAAATGCCGGCACGTATCGAAATTGTATGTCACACATTCACACACTCAAAGATGTATGAAAAGAAAAATACATCAATGCATATGTATGCATGTCTGCATTTATGCTCGTGTGCGAATATTGGTACATACTGCATGATACGTATGTGCTGAATTGCAAGTGTTGCCAGAAGTCGAAACTGTAAACAACGTTTTGAAAGTGATTGAAAACAAGCGAATCCAGCGGGAGAGGGGGCAGGGGGCGTTTGAGCGCAACACGCTGCTATTGTTGTGCTTTTTTGTATTGCTGCTCACTTTACATAACGGTTTTTTTTTTTTTTTTGCAACGGACATTGGGACAAAGAGTGAAGGCAATTATGAGCATTCATACATGTGTATGTCTGTATATACGTACTTCCATTTATATAAATAAAAATACATATGCATATATCTTATTTTGTGTACTCGTGTTAATGCTAAGCATTAACAAATTGTTGTTTAAATACACATATACATATAATGGACGTGGCTTACTTGTCAAGTGTAAATCATTATGAATATATTTTCGCGGCTTTTGTAGAAGGTCAAAATGCTTCAAAAAGCAGCTTCAACAGCACAAAATAAAAATTCATAAAATATTAAAACAATACACCTACACACGGAGAGCAAAAAAAAAAAGGTATTGTGTGCATGTACGTGTTGGCACACACATATCAAAAGGCTGCACAACTTCTAAACAAATTTACTTTATTTATATACATTTATGTACGGAAATACAATTGTGCAGATATTTGCTGGACGTGCTCTATGTGAAGCATGAACATAAATAAATGAAGAGAATTATAACGGAACTGGGCCTGGGTGTTGGGTACATAAATGTACATATGCACATACACCCCTGCAAGGTGGTAACGCTGCGCACAGAGAAAGAGAGAGCGAGAGAGCAACAGCAGACGTTAAGAAGTTGAGTTGGAAGAGACAAGGTTACAACAACAAGACAACAAAGCAGCTGATGTGGTAGGAAATGGGCATGAAAGTAAACGAAACGCAGAGAATTTTCTCCAGTTGGTATAATGGGCGGCTGCTGGCACTTGTTGTTGTTGTTGTCATTTGATAATATTAAATGGCGATGATAAAAAACTGTTGACGAGGCATTAAAAATCCGCAACGATGTTGAAATTGCTAATATCTACTTATATATATAAAGACATTGAAAATAACAAACAGAGCAAAGGCGAAGTATAGTTAGAAAGTTTTTATTTGTTACTCTTTGATGACGGTTTTTATTAGTTAGTGGTATGAATATTACACATGTGTGCGTGTACGCACAGTATGTATACACCCTATATAAGAGTAAATAGTAAACACACCTGCTCAAGCACTCACCGTTATTGCTTCTTATTGGTATTCTAAGCGAAGATGGCGAATTTTGCAGCGAAGACGACGAGCGAAGCGACGTCGTCGTTTCAATCAGACGTGCATCCAACAGCCATTAAAGAGTTGTGAATAACTGGACGTCAACGACGGGTTTTTTTTTGTTTAATTTCACTTCAAATTTTGACGAGACCGACTTTTTCGATGTAAACGTCACTTCTTCGGTTTGCCCGCAGACACAAACACACACATACATACATACACACACTATTCGTTTTCTGATTGGAGTAAATTTTCAATTGCTAAGCGGCAATAGCTTTTATTTGAATGCAATATCGCTGGTAGCGTAACGTTTGTGGCTATTGCGGAAAAATACAAAACAAAAAACAATATCATTCGCAAGCTTTAAAATCAATTTCTTTGGCGTTTGAGTTTTTAATGTTTGCTGAATTTATAAACTGAGCTTCCAGTGTGACTGCACTCTGCAAACAGTGTGACCACATACAGCCAATTGAATAATGTTCAACACAGAGTGCAACTGCAAACGCTCTTAACAGCGATATATTATACTTAGCATTTCCAAATGTAACATAACATTCATAACAGAGACTTTGAATCTTATGAACGTGTAAGGCTTATACTCATCGATCAATTCAATAATTATTTTAAAAAACTTTTACTGGCACCTAACATTTTAAAAATATCTTACGACAGACCTATTTTTTCTGACTTTATTAACTGCGTCATTCTTGAAGATTTACCCTCCAAACTATATATCGCCAAAAGGTGGCAAGCCTGTTAATCGGACTCGATAAGTTATCGCATTTACTGTTGATTCCCAAATGCATTTCAATTCATCGTGAACCGAAAGTTTTTAGTTATTCAGAAGTTTATAGAATATAATAATAAGATGCCGGAAACCGAACATTTACCAGAAGGTTGGGAGAAACGTACTAGCCGCTCAACCGGTAATGAATAATTCTATATTTTTGCAATTAGCACATTTGCAAACCGGCAACTTCCAATAATGTCAATATCTGTCTTAGGCTTGAGCTACTATCTCAATGTGCACACGAAAGAATCACAGTGGGATCAGCCTATGGAGCCAGCCAAAAAGGCGGGCGGTAATGGCTCCTCGGGCGATAGTCCCAGTGAGGTGCAATGCTTACATTTACTGGTCAAACACAAAGGTAGTCGCAGGCCCAGCTCATGGCGTGAGGAAAACATAACACGCACCAAAGAGGAGGCACAAATGCTACTTGAAATCTATCGCAACAAAATTGTCAATAACGAGGCCACATTCGAAGAACTGGCGCGCTCTTACTCGGACTGCAGTTCGGCCAAACGTGGCGGAGACCTGGGCAAATTTGGACGCGGTAAGCCACCATGACCGCTACTTTTAAACCATGGCTATGCCACTCTGCAACCCTGTTAATAACCAATTCTTGTTTTCTTCTAAACTAGGTCAAATGCAAGCTCCCTTCGAAAAAGCGGCATTCGCACTGAAGGTGGGACAATTGTCGGATATTGTCGACACCGACTCCGGCCTTCACATCATCCTGCGCAAATCGTAAACCTAGTCGTCTGATAAGAAATAGGTAACTTCATTAACTCAATAGAAAAAAAGAAATTGAAGCCATTGAAAATGAACATTTTTCTCTGATAACTCCTAAAAAAAATTTGAAGTCATAATGAAAAATCACTGGAATTATCAGTTTGAACAAGATGATCTACGTGTCATATTAAAAAAAAAAACTTTTCTAATATTTAAAAAATACATCTTTGACTCTTTAACACTTCTAAATAAAGATTTATATTATAAATCAGTGAACTCATTCTGATTATCGTTTCTGCGATTTTTTACTATATATTTAAATATTTTATATAGTCATTTAGAACTAACCAATAGTTAAATCGTACACTAGATGTTGTTAACTGGCTACTTTTCCTCCAGTTTGCTGGCCAACATCTTGGCGCCCGACGTCTGTTCACTGAGAAGTAATTTGCGAAGATCATTCTCATCGAGGAGTGTACGGAAAGTGTCGAGCAGGGCCGTTGCTTTCTCCACCAGATTGACGAGCACATAGCAGGCACGATTAATGCCCAACCAGGACTTTAGCTGTAAAAATTTGATGAATGAGGAGAAATTTAGAAATTTCAGATACCCCATTTAATTACCACTTCGCTGGACAGATTTTGCAACAACTGCGCACAAAATGGGGTCGCCTCATGTTTCTGGTCGTTCTTGATTATCTTCTTAAGCACGTGATGCATGCCAGCATCCTCAATCCCCACCACTGCAGGCAGCTCCTCGACTGCTTTAGACTGGTCTTTTTTTGGTTTTTTCGCCGACGATTCCTCCTCCTCCCCTAAATCGCTTTCATCGTCCGAGCTTACGGGTGGCGGTGCTCCGGAATTGAGCTGGTTCTTCTTTCTCCGCTCCTTGGTGGCCTGGGCAATGTAGTCTTCTACATCATGCGGCTTTTTCTGAGATCCGCCTTCTGTTGCCACAGCAGAAATTCGCCAATCGGCAGCGGTAACAACTGGAGCTAATGCTGTGACAGCTTTCACATAGTTTTCGCCAGTTACTGAAATACCAATATTGTTAATGAGGATGATTTCCACAAATGCTATGTAACTTACTGTGTTTGAGTACATCAGCTGTAACCAGACCAATGTGACTGTTCGATAACCAAAAGGACGCATCCTCAGCAATGGCTAATGCAATGGGCTCTTCAATCTGTGTCAAAATCTCATGACGCCGGGCCAATTTGTCCTTCTTGCCATAGACCAAGCCCTCTTCAATGGTCTTGATAAAGCCAGGATGGAAGCAAGCTGTGTCGCCAGGCGCCACCAGCCATTGCACCACACGACGTCCATATTGATTGGACACGAGCGTCTTCAAGTCTCCATGCAAGTGATCAAAGATAGCCTTCTTCGTGGCTTTCGTATCATCGAGGGCGTTCAAGAGTGCAATGATGAAGACATGTCCATGCTCATGTGTGGCTATTTTTAAAAGATGCTCCTTGATATTCTTAATGATAGCCTAAAACAAATGTATGCCGGGTGTTTAGTACTATAGACACTTAAGGTCTGGTTGACTTACTCGACGGTTCTTGGGCGTAGATTTGTGGAAACATATAATTGCCGCTTGGGTGCCATCCTTGGTGGTTAGCATGTGCGGTATGAGTGAAGCTAAAGCTGTAACGGTTTCCTCCAATTTTTCATCATCGGTGGCCTGCATAAATTCGAGTATGACGGCATGCACCAGAGAGTTATCCACCAGATTTTTATTGGCAATATGATCCAAGTTTGCCTTGACGGCTCCCATAATGGAGGCCTTCATATTGGCTGCATCTTTGTAAGTATCGCTCAAAGTTTTCACAGTATCGTCTTTGGACTTCTTATACAGATCACTGTAAAATTCCTGACGCATATAACGTCGTTGCTTTTCGTTGCCATTTAAATAGATATGGTCCAATATTTTGCTCGCTATGTTGTGTCCTGATAATCGCACAATATTGCCCAAAAGGCTATCGACCAGCTTGCTTTTGGTAGCTGGTGATCCATACTTAAGCATGCGCTGGACACAGAAATGCGCATATTTCGACTGGCACATTTCCACGGCGTGAGGCATCAGTTTATCGGACAGTTCTTCACGCAACGCTGGTGTTGCGTGCTTCAGCATACATTGGAGCACACGGGCGGTATCATGAGCCTTGGCCACTTTGGATATCGTGTCGCCAACATTGAGAATTTTGTACATTTGCTCCACTAGCTTATCTTTGTTTTGAGTGCGACGGCTGCGGAAGCAGTAAGTTGGTTCGTAAATTATTGGGTAATAGTCAATAGCCCTCAGCAACTCACCATTTCACCTGTTCATAGATCTTCTTTACTTCCTGTGTGATTTCGTAGGTGTCACGGATACTTTTGCGTTTTAGTTTGAGTTCCTTCTTCTCTTTCTTAAACTTATTCCAGTCTTGTTTTTCGCCAGCATTTGGTGTACCTTGTCCAGGAGGCTGTGCCTTTCCAGTTGCAAATTTATTATTTTTTCCACCGACGACGTGTTTTCCAGCAGTTTTGAATTTATTAGGAGGCTTACCATTTGCAGTCACAGTTTTTTTCAATGTCCGTTTGACTGATGGTTTGCCTTTACTATTTGATGTGGCCGGTGGCTTGGAATTATCTGAGTTTAGCATGTTTTCCTTTGTAAATTTTGCAGAAAAAACGCAGTGTAAAAATGTTATGTTTGTGTTCAGCGGCAACACGTGCCAAGTGATTGTAATCGGGAACAGATAATGGGAGGTATCGTTATCGATACTGTTATCGATATAAGAAACAAGAATAGCCTAATGCTAAACTTCAATAAAACATGAAGGTAACCCTCAAGGATAACTATCGGTTAAAAAAAGAAATGAAAAGTAAGCCTGAAAATAAAAATTATATCCTTTATAAAGGACTCTAACAAGGGATATATTGAAGCACTTTTATAAAGGAGTAATTTCAAGAATTAGTATGCTACATATAGTTGCTGAATGAGTATCGCATACCAACAATAGTTGATTATCTCATCTCTATTGTACAGTCGCCGGAGTCGTTGGATATATAAATGTATGTTGTGTTTTTTTCCGCGGCAAAACAGTACAGATCTTTCTTGCAGCGCTGCAATTATTAAATCGGTGCAATACAAATAACAAATTAAATGGCGAAGTTAGGCAAAAAGAAGTTGGCTGAACTTTCAGAGATAAGTAAAAGAAAATCAGCGGCTTGCTCTGAAAGCGATGAAAATCCAGAAACAAATGGAGCCAGCACTTCCAGCGATGAAGCAATCGAAGTGCATAAGCAATCCAAAAATAAACACGAAACCAGTTCAAAAAAACATAATTCTTCTAATTCATCGTCAAAAACAACGATAAAGGACACCGATTCTGATGAAAGCGATGATCTGCCCCTTAACGGCAATAAGACATCTAGCTCAAGTTGCCCACCGCGCAAAAAGCGAAAAAAGACGCCCATTGCAAAGGTCAAAACGTCAACTACTGAAAAAAATCGAAACAAAAAATCTTCAACTAAATCCAATGACACCGAACCAGAGGATAATGCCGAGATTAATGATGAAAAGGATGGGGATAATGAATATGAAGTATTTATGCAATATCGATTTAGTAATCGTGCAGTTATTTATAAATACCTTATTTAATTACAGGTGGAAGCCATAATGGGTCATAAAGTAGAGGGCGGTGAATCGTTTTTCCTTGTGCGCTGGAAGGGCTATGGCAAGGAAGATGACAGTTGGGAACCCGAGGCAGAGTTGAATTGTGAGGAATTGATCAAGGCGTACCTCAAGAAGGTAAGTGGTCAAAATGAATAACTATTTTCAACCAAACTGAATTGGATTCTTGCTATAGCCTGGAAGTAAGAAGAACACGCCTATTGGTAAAAAATCCGCAGCATCTAAGGCCGGACGTGGTCGTAAAATAAATAAATCAACCGAAAGCGATCCTGATAAAGAATGGGCAGTTGAACGTATAGTAGACTATGTCGATGATGATGAGCACGGCTGCCTGTATCGCATTCGCTGGAAGGGCTTCGGTGCCAAAGAGGATACCTGGGAACCGGAATCCAACCTATCCTGTGAAGGCCTGATAGAAAAGTTCAAGAAGAATCTACGCGAACAGCGCAACGTTGATGTAAAGCAATTACGCGAATCGCCGAAGAAAACAAAACGTTTAGTCAACGAGACAATTCCGCGATCCAACTTACACAATCGTATCGAGCGCTCGTCTAAACGTGCTGCAGCTAGGAATCGGTAAGATAGCTCCCTCTCTTTCACCTTCAGCATAGGCCTCTGTCTCCCTTCTTGTTCGATTGGTGGCAATGTATTAATGCCTTCTCTTTCTCGTCCACAGTGTGTTTTATGGAGAGGAATGATAAATACAAAGTTACCAACACACACTCACTCGTTAAAGTGTGTAACCGAATTTGAATTTGAATAACATCTAAACTCAATGAGATCAATGCAATTCATCATAGGAACAGGAAACATATAATTTTCCATTAATACTAGCAATTGTTATTTAATTATCATTCTAGGAGTACACTCGATCAAAGCTTGATAGGAAAAACTCATTTTGTATGTTATATGGGTATGATTATGTATTAATTGGGTCTATATTTTATAAAAGTCCCGATCGGAACGACATTCCTTGTTAACAGAGCAGAAGAGAAAGCTAATAATCTGAAATACGTTTGCAAATCCGAGAATACCGCCCACCAGTCAGACACCGAAGGTGAATATCGAGCTGCCCAAGGTGCACCCAAAGTATTTTATGCCCGTGTCGACTTTTTTAGACCAGGTAATCAAGTGTCAATAAACAGACACATAAGGAACACATATCAGAAACATAATTCACCAATTGCGACATTACGATGACTTCGATTGGGGCCATGTGAGATTTGCACTTCT
>JABVZX010000024.1:1520287-1531287 GCA_020883565.1 Drosophila pachea
TCGTCCACACTGTCCGTCAACTGAATGCAGTGGTTTTGCGGAATTTTCCAAAGCCCAAAAGGAAAAACGACAACAAGTCACACACACACACGCACGCACACACACGAAAATGATTGCGTTCGTTATTTTCGTTTGGATTTAATTTATTTTAGTTCTAGATTTTAACTATTTCGCTGATTCTCGCTACTTTGGAATTTCAATTTCAATTCGTTAAGCTATAAAATATATAATTTATGCATTAATATATGCTTATATATTATAGATTCGATGAATTTACACCGGCTATTCGTAAAATTCGAACTTGTTTAATGCGTATCTCCGCCGTGCGATGATAGCGCCTCGATATACAAAGGGAAACTACCCAGCAGCGTTTAACATATTTTTCTTTATTTAATATATATATATATAAATTTAATCTGTATGTGTGTGTATGCGTGTGTGTGCTCCTCACTCCCGCGCATAGAGGGCCCGAGTGTGTGAGATCGTGTGATGTGAATTGGCTTCGTTTTTCTATATATTTTTTAGCGGCTCTTTTTGAAACTTTGGCCGTTTGTCAATTGTTGCCAACTCAAACAACACAATGGTGGATCAACCACCCACCCAAACACCCAAACACCCATCCACTGATCCACTCAGTTACAGGCGCAAACGCAGTGTCAACAGCCTCAAATTGAAATTGATCGAAAACTGTATAGACGGACGAAGAGCATAGAGCGCCCTTCGCCAAACTAATAAAAACGCTAACCTCGCTCTATCGCTCTTGTTCTCTCTTGTCCGCGCCTCAACCTCCTGCTCTCTCTCTCTCTCTCTCCCTCTCTCTCCGGCGGTCTACGTTTCGGTCTGCTCTTGCTTTTGGGCAAACCTGTTGCCCCGTGTTGCTACATCAGTGACAGTTGATTCTTGCGTGTTTACGTGCATGTGTATGTGTGTGTGTGTGTGTTTGTATGTGTTGTTTATAGATAGTAGCTAGACTATAGCGTAAACACACAAAGGTATAAAATCCTATAGACTTCGTTTCGTCACCGTTGATAAACCATAATCACAAATTAAAGCACAAAGGTCATCATACATTAGACAGAGTCAATACTCTGCTCCAGCGAACAGATCAGATCAGACAGCTGTGACAGGTTGACACCCCCCGCCCATCATCAATTTTTGCCGATGTCACATATTTCATTCCCATTTCCAATGGTCGAAATTCAGCACATTGCTGCCACCTGGACAAAATGTATACTTTTAACACTTATGTCAGTTACACAAAAACCAAATTGTCCAACAGCACACATATGCGCACATACATGCATATATCGTTACATTCTTTTTAAAAAAAAAAAAAAAAAAATGTTTGAACGCTTGATGCTTGACTTTGAACTTGCAATGAGCGTCACACAAATTGCTCCCAACTTCCATTCATATGGAACATATTTGTCTGCATATTTATGCATGCACATAACATCTAGTTTTCGATAGCCAATAAATCGAGAAAAATCCCAACTAAATTCACAAGCACATGGACATCTTTTGAAAGTATGCCCGTTTGAGTATAATTGCGGATGCATAGGCAAATTGATGACACATAGTTACGCACATATTTCAAGTGACAAACCAACCAGATGCACCGAAGATCTGTTTTATTTTGTCTAAAAGTTTGCCCTTCCCTTACCAAGACTACATCTTTCTCTTTCCTTTGGCATTTGCTATAATCTTGGCAACGTGGTTTGCGATCATATGCTCTGAGGCGACGACACTTTTTAGTGTATTGTATAACCGAGAAGAATGTGTGATATTTTGATTTGGTCTTTTTTGCCCTCCTTCGCTACAAGCGTTTGTAAGGGCGCAATCTTTTTACAGTGTTACTGTTGTTGCATGTGGCTTATCAGCATTATTATTAAGCATTTGATTGAATGGCGTATTTGAAGCTCTTAAGCAAATCAAAATAATATATCAATTTGAAGAAGGTTCTATAGAATTCTTTATACACATGCATATACTTGTATCTTTACGTATATATGTATGTATAATTCAGTTTATTTTGTATGTATGTTCATAGTAAAAATGACTTGGACATACATACGCACACATGTAGTCATGCAGCAACTGATTGTCATTGTGTAATCACAGAAAATAAGCATAAAATTAAACAAGGACCAAATATGCATTGATCCTACGATTACACCAAAGACTCACACATATATACACGCAGTTGACAGGCGGCACAAATAAAATGCCGCATGTGTTAGCAAGCGGACTGCGAAAACAACAACAAGGTGTTGCCACCTATTGATTATGTTGCGCATTTTTTGCACTCTCACAGAAAAAAAATTAAAATTGTATTATGAAAAAAATATTTTAAAAAAAGATGAAAAAGTATTTCCTTAATTCCTTTTAATATGTTTTATTTTGCATTATATTACGTTCGCAATGTACATGTAAGCAATATGACACAATTTTTTTGCTTTACACAAGCTTTATAGTCTGAGTGTTTTGGCAAATGTTTTGTAGTAGGTTATGTTTTGCGTTGTCAAAATTGAGCTTACCTTTTTAGACCAGTAGGGTGATTAAATTGTTTTGAATCGCTTTTGATCAAGCTTTGGTAAACTTTATTGTTTTTATTATTTTCACTTATTTTTATTTGACTTAAATGACACAAATTTGTAGCCAATTTTAAGAGCACAAATTAAACACGTGTCTACGTCCACCTTTTACATATCATAACATGGCCGGCGTATGTAGTGTTGCCATCACTGCAAACACAAGTCGATAAAACAAAAGACACATACGATGGGTTATTTTTTTCTTTTTGAACCACAATAATTTGACTCATAAATCCCTCGTCATAAATATTAAGGTGGTACTACAGTTGAGCTGTGAGCAGAAAATATTAAAACGCGTATAAACACAGTTCATCAGACTGAATGACAACACATGTATAACCAGTGCAGCACGAAAAATAATCGCGGCAGTCGATGACCTTAATGAGAATTTGAATACATATATTTTCCTAACTTAAGTCCTTTATCATTAAAATCTCACAAACCATATATTTTCACCTCTTTTAATGTATATATTAACTACGTTTGTTAAGTATTGCCCCAAATTTTTATATTATATTATTATATATTATACACCTCGATAGGTCAAATACAGCCCTTTTTTTAAATTTCTGTGAAAATATCAACTCTGGCATTGTAATTTTATTGTTTTTGCTGATACTTTGCCACTTTTATAATTATTTCAGCTATACAAGATCAGTTATAATGTCCATATGTTGTCCAAATCATACATAAAAGGAATAAATATTGGAAGGCGCAAAATTTTAAATTAGAAGTCGTATCGTATGAGTATGGCCTAAAATGACATAGTCTGGCAACTCGCTGCTAATGTCAAAGCTAAAACAACTTCCTGTTTGCTTGCTTTGACAGCGCTCTTTCTACCATTTGACAGCAACTGAGGTAGGTCGGTCGCGAATCCCTTGTTTGTTAATTCCGTAATTATTGCAAACATCCTTAAGTTCAATATGCAAATTATGTTCGCAATAACTAACTTTAATATCTGTTTAAATTATAACATAATTGTTGGATATCCTACAACAAGTAAAACGAACTAAAATCTCTTGACAATTTGTTTTTCCCAGTGACAATGGCAGTCCGTTACGAGTTGTGTATTGGTCTAAATCGAGGCCATAAAACCACCAAAATCAAGAATGTTAAATATACCGGCGACAAGAAGGTCAAGGGTCTGCGTGGCTCCCGCATGAAGAACGTAAGAATTTAGAAAAATCAATATTGTCAACATTGTTTACAAATGCATTTTGTTCTCATTTACAGATTCAAACCCGCCACACAAAGTTCACCCGCGATCTTGTACGCGAGGTGGTTGGTCATGCGCCCTATGAGAAGCGTACCATGGAATTGCTTAAGGTATCCAAGGATAAGCGCGCCCTCAAATTCTTGAAACGCCGCTTGGGCACACACATCCGTGCCAAGAGGAAGCGTGAGGAACTGTCCAACATTCTCACTCAACTGAGGAAGGCTATGGCTCATGCCAAGTAAACGGCATGCAACAACTAACAGCACAGCTAAAAACAACAGCGGTGTTTTTTATTATTTGGCGCGGTGTCAACTATAATTGCTAATACGTGTAAAAAATAACTGAAACCATAGTCGATGAAGCCACAATTAAAAAAGAAAATCTTACAAAAGTTTCTGATCAGTGTATATATTTTTTTTCGAGTGAAGAAAGTTTTAACCCATAGCGAGACTGCACAAGCTCTTTTTACACAAATCAATCGATCGATCAATAAAGTGTATTCCACGGGATGCTGAAATATCACATTGGAACGTACGATTTAAGGGTATAGGGGAGGGGTGTGGTGAGGAAGATTAGTTGATATCCAATATGTAACGTGCATTCCTTCATTTCGTGATAAATATTCATTTATTTGTGTCGAATTTAAAGACATGATATTAATATTATATGCATTGTTTGGTTTATATAGAATGCTAGTCGTTTTGTTCACTTTTCCGCTTACTACTAATTTCATTGATTGATACATAATGTGTATGTATGTATGTATACATCGATAACATAAATTGTATATGAATAGGAATAATTGGTTGCTATTGATAATGCCTCCACACATAAAATTGTGCTTCATCGGTTGCAACCCAGGAATAGGGCACACCTTCATAGAGGTGTGAGTAAGGCAAAAGGATACTTAAAAACTATGAGTACTTGGCGGTGCATTTGTGGAAGGGGCAGCACCATTTGCGAACACAGCCATTTGTGTTTGTGTTTATGTAAGTGTGTGAGTTTGACTGAATGTGATAGTGCGTTCAGAAAGCATCGTCATCATTTAGGCTGGGCAGTGAGATGGTTACCTCGCCTATGAGATGAGCTTCGTCAGCATCGTTGGAAACAATAACGCGTTCGTAATCCACGCCAATGGGATTTACAATTTCGTAGCAGCTGCCCGCTAACGGGACGCTCGTTTCAGTCTCTTGCTTGATATGTGGCGCAAGGATCTGTTGCGTAACCTCAAGGCTCTCGATGCGCGTCATTTCCAAACGATAAAATCCATTTTCATCCACTCGATATGAGAAGCGCTTGTGGCCCGAAGGCAGACGAAAGTCATGTTTCTTAATCAAATGAATCGATAGCGATTTGCCAGTCTTGAAGAATCGCTCGCAACAGTGGCACGCATAGAAGATCGGATTGTTTCCGTGCACTTCCAACAAATGCTGCAGTAGAAGATAAGTATGCATATAATATAGCAAATATTTATAGGTAATCTCTGGTTGTTATTTTACCCGACGCATTTGCGTGTACGTTCGCACAGAGTATTGGCAACCGGGTTGATCGCACTGATGCACCATCTTTGAGTGAACAATTTGAACATGCTTAGCCAGATCCGATTCGCGTACACAGCGTGTATCGCATTCAGTGCATTTGTAGGGCTTGTCCTTTAAATGTCGGTATCGTATATGGGTGGTTAGTGAACTGGCTGAACTGCAGGTCATGTCGCACATACTGCACTTGTAGCAGTTAATATGGCGGACCACATGGCCACGCAATAGCTTCTCCGTGGCAAAGAACTTGAAGCACTGTCCACATTGAAATTTGTGAGCTAGATCAAAAGGAGTAAGCTGGAGTTTTCGGACTATCATTGCATATACGTTTGGTCAGGCAATACTTACTATTGTTATCCGGCTGGCGGCGCAGATGATCGAACAGGGTAGTCTTGGTGCGGAAAAGCTCACCGCAGTGATAACAAGCGACATGTTTCTTGTTGGAGTGCGTGCTTATGTGTTCGATGAGACGATATTTGTTCTCGAGCAATTTATTGCACAGTGTCCAGTTGCATTGAGTCTTAGGCCGCTCATCGTCGGGAGACTTTTGTATTTCGTACTCGAACGAGGCATGCTGCACGATGTGGTCCTGGAACTCGACAATTGAGATAAACGAACGATTACAATCACTCCAACCGCATTGGAAGTTTTGCTTCAACTCTGGCAACTTGTCTCCATTGCGTGCTGGCGCATAACAGGCAGGTATCTCAGGATGCTGCTCGCACTCATGCTTGCCCTGGAGCAGCAAATTTATGTAGTACCCATGGTAGTAACTGTGCCGTTCAAACTCGTCGTGACAGTTTGTTTCAAAGTTACATTCATTCCAAACACAAACACATTTCTCCTGATCCTGCCACTCCTGCTGGTGTGCCTCTAGATGCTTGGCAATATGGCTATTGAGCAGCCATTCTCCATCACAAACCACTTGGCAGCCTCGCCAACCGCAGGGAAGTTGCAAATCCGTGGACTTTTTTCTTTTGCCCGATGGTAACTGTTTCATCATAATGTGCGTACGCGTGCTGCCCCTTTAAATTAATTTGTACCCAACAAATGCCCGTCAATAAATTGCAGCTCCCAAGTAAAAAAAACGCTATCGCAATGGTATCGCTACAGTGGTGAGAATTTTCAAAGTGCATTCGCATCGATATATTCTTAAGTGGGTATCGATAGGGGTGCAGTACCAACCAATGGAAGTGATGTTTAAATATATTGTTGCAGTTGAAAAATGTTCAAATATTAGCAACAAAAAGGCTGCAGTCCATCTACCTATTTTAACTATTTATCCGCAGATATCGGATATTAACGATAGTTAGATATAATAACTGTATCAAAATTGATTGCGTCTATATATACATACATACACATGTACCTATCGATGTAGTGATAGATTTTCGTATAATAACCGCTTTCCCTCCAATAGTTTCCTTTGATGGTTTTTTCCATTGTTACTTATAACTCTTTCTTTTTGTTTTTTAGAAAATTAATATACAATCATTTGTTTTTATTAAAAGTATACATTATTGTTTCTATATTAATTCCGCCTAAAGCAAATATGCTCCTGCACACTTCATCTCTTTACAATTCATGTTGATGAAATATTATACTTACAAGGAAGTAACTAAATTACTTATTCTCCTGTACAGCCATGTGATAGTGGCTTAGAGACCTGGCATTACGTAGGCGATGTTATCTAGTGTTGCAGCCAGATTCGTACTTAGCTGCTTCTTATTTTCCAAACCGGGTATTTGAGTTGTCATGCACAGTAGCGGGCCCATTGAGCAAAGTAGACTATCCAACAAGACGGACAGACTGCCCGATAGCGCGACATGACCGTTATGCTCCTTAAGACGTTCCCCAATGACGGTCAGACTCTCACCGAGCAGCTTTAGGTGAGCGGCTGCATCGATTGCCTCGATACTCGAAGTGCTACCCTTGCCACTGGTCGATTCCACATCCATCAGTGCCGTGTTTTGTCGTGTGGGCAGCGTCGTCGATGGTCCCGGCTGGCTGCCCGCAGCGACGGGACTCGTTTTGGCACGGTTGTTGCTGCGCTTCTGTCGGCTTTGTGCCCAAGTAGATGGCGTTGCAGTCAGCTCCGGTAGCTGACGTCGATCTGCGGCTAATTTCTTGGTGCGACTCGTTGTGGCCCTGTTCACGAATGTATCTGTCGCATTTGTTGTTAAAGTTACTGCTGCAGTAGATGTTCCATTACTTGTCTTTGGAGGCATTGGCGTAGCAGCCACATTGATTGGTGAGCTCTTATCACGGCTGCGGGCTTTTGTTGCCAGGATCTTGGCTTTTCGCCGCCAGGCATTTTTCTCTCTGTTGGAAACGTTTGCCCATAATTCACTCAATCTTCGTGCAGCACTGGCAAAATCTAATTAAATTAAGTTTTAGTATAAAATATGAATTCATATTTGTTGAGTCGCTTACCCAGATCTGCGAAATCCCGCTTACGCACCTCACGCGCCCACAAGCTGTACGCCGTATAACGTACGCGAACCTTGTCTTTTCTCTGCAGTTTGTTATTGATAAGTTTACGTTTGTTGGACTTTTCGCGCATATAAAGACTCTGTCGGACACGGGAATCGTTTGTGTTTGACGCCTCTGCCTCTACACCTTCTACCAAATCCTGTACTAATGTATCCACCTCATCATCTGAGTTCATGAGAGCTCCACGTAAATCGGCTGCGCCACCAATTGTTGGCGATGTATTCTGCTCATTGGAAATATTGTGATTGTGCACCAAATCATCATCGTCATCCTCATCATCTTCTTCGTAGGCCAGAGCCAACTCCTGTTCACGTTCTCGTAACGCATTGGGTGGTCGCCCACGACCGGGATATCTGGCGGGTTGTCTGCCTGGACGTTTGCTTCGCTTTTCAATTTCCTCGGGCGATTCGAAGTCCAAAAGTTTTGATGATTTTTTGCGTACGCGTCCACTTCGTGAAATGCCAGCAACCTGAAAATCTAAGCTTTCGTTAAGCCTGGGTTTACATTCTTTTTACACAACATACCCTTTGCCGCAGGATTTGAAATGGGAGATTCCATTGTTTTGAACTAATGTGTATCAATATTGTTAATTGTTGTAAAAGACGCGATGAGAAATTGTCAAACAGCTGATTGCTTAAAAACGGTAACACTGGATGAATTCGATAGTTGACGGATGAATGTACGGACTTAGAAGATTGAGTTCGTTTATCGCCATACCGAGTGCAATGCAAGAAAAGTGACATGGGTAAAAATTTATACATCAATTTAATTAATCAATACATCAGAAGGAAAAACTTGAAAACTAAATAAACCAAATTCAATTTCTTTGCACTTAGTATTTAAAAATAGTCTCATCTATAACTTATTACACTTAGTGACGTCACATCTGTTGATAAAAACAAATTTGAACCTGCTAATCGTGGCGCCATGCGGCGATACCTTCTAATTTTCTCTGCTATGATACACTTAGCTTCGATAGATTCGATAGCTACGTTTGCATTTTATGTACTTTTTGTTATTGCTTTCATTTCTGTTGATGCGCAGACGGTATCGGCTTCAGCATTGAGTTGGTGTATTATTGATTACATATGGAAAACTGGCGTTTGGCACGCAACGCCGGCCCCCAGCCCAAGGACAAGACCGACCCCATATGGACAGGCGAAATTAACTTGTTTCGTTAGTTTTTTGTGTGTAATCTTTTTGTTGGTATTGTTGTTTTTGTAACTGGCAAATCAAGACCAAAACGACGGTTGAGCCGCTCAAATTGTGTTTGTTTTAGCTATCCCGGCGGCCATTCACTCAGTGCCAGGCATTTGAAAAAGCTGTATTTTACCTGCGTGTGACTAATCAAAAACATCTTTCATTAAGAAATTTCATTTTTAATACATCACGACTTTCAATAAGTTATCGCCATTATTAAAAATGTCCAGTGCAATCAATAGCACCGAATCAGGGCTCAACGGTCGTTCTGAAAACGACCGCGTTTCTGCCCTTGAGCTGCAATCGAACAAACGGATATTGTACTTTAGTGATGGAGTCATGGAGGAGTTATCCTCCAGCGACAGCGAGGACGAGGCAGACGTGCCTGATAAGTCATATGACGTACAATTGGAGGTATGTCATGCTTGACATCCGCTTATAATATTGATAATATTGTAACTAATTCGCATGCATTGTTTTTCGCTTTGGTGACTCAGCGCGAACTGCCGTTGGGACCGCGCCTACGCTACAAGGCCACCAAGGTGGGTCACAATATATTGGCCGGTATTGACTATATAGGTGGCGGTCTGGCTTCGTTCCTGGGCATCACGAACTCCAAGTATGCCAGCGAACTTAAATATCATCAGCGCGCCAAGGCGCAGGCCGAGGCCATTGCCGACGAAGACCTTGACAATTGGCAAACAGAGGCAAACAGCAACAGAAGCAACAACAACAATAACAATAACAATACCGATACAATTGTAGTTTGTGAGCCTGAACGTCGCGACGAGGCAGGCGCAGCGTTGCCACCCAGTCAGCAATAGTAATTAAACGGGCAACGAACTCAACACTCAAATTATAAGGAACACGAAGAGAATGAGAGAAAACGACAGGAAAATGCTCATCAGGTAAAATTGTATACACCTTATAGGATACTGTATATACCAAAAAAACATGAAATAAAAATGCCGAATGTATTAGGAAAACAGCATTATATAATTTTGGACACTTTATTCGCTATAAGTTATAAAATAAAAATTACATATTTATACAAATGATTTGTAAGCGATTGTTTTATTTTACAAAAAACCGTGTGGGAAGACAGCACGAACAATATTTGTATATATAAATATATAGTTGTAAGTGTAATTGGGTATAATACAGTTGAAGCTTTTGCCAATTTATGGCTTAAAAAAAGATGAAGTACTTGAAAGTGTTTTTCACTTCTCTTAAATAGCTAGTTAGTTAATGCTTAGACTAATGGCACAACGAATACAGTTATTGTTAATAGTTAAGTACACTTGCGTTTCTCAAAATGCCCTCAAATCGGCTTTGTTAAAATCTTTTAAAGTATGAATTACAGTATCACAGAATTTGTTGCTGCGTAAAAAAACACATAGTATATAAATTTATATATATGTATGTAGGCATTATTAACATGCTGCAAACTGATAAGAAAGGGTTTTATGCACGGCAAGAATGTTTTTTTTTTTTTTGATAATGCTGTTCGTTTATGTTTTTAGTGGATTGTACTTTGGTTATGCCGCAGCAGCAGCGACTAAATAAAAATAATTGCATTAAATCGATCACTACGATGCGGACAGAAAAATGGGGCCATAAAAAATTCTAATTCCAAATCCAAATAAATTCAATACCAGAAATAGGAAATGAAAACTGTAAATGTATAATGTAAATATAAATATCTAATCATTTTCACTCTTTTTGAAAATATTGCACCAATCTGTAGGACTTAGCCATTGCACTTTGTAAATGTGAAATCTGAAATTTTGAACTTTTGATCGAATTGTTTCATGGCACCCGCGGGAAAACAACATAAAAACAGAGACATACACATACACATACACAAAAGCAAATTATTGTTAACTAATACAATTATAGAAATACGTTTCAGTGGCTGTCCAGGAGTCAGCGGATAAGTACGATATACACTAAAGCAGA
>JABVZX010000024.1:2152518-2165418 GCA_020883565.1 Drosophila pachea
CCGTGACGAACTTTAGCTTCGAGTAGATGAGATTATCGGCGGGATGAACGATCTGGGCGAGGCGTGTCTTAGTGCTGGCGCCCAAACGTCTCTGCTCTGGCACCGACTTTTCTATGAACTCGACAACCAGATCGGTGGTCATGCAACAGCAATGCTTGAAATTCTTCTCAATCAGCTGCCAACTGGTCGCCGTTTTGTTAATGTAACGCAACCAATCCTGGATCATAGGAATGAGCAAATGATTGATGCAATAGAAACCGAAATCAATGCCCGGACTGGAGAGTAGATTCTTGAAGAGCTTGAATATTGTCTGCAAGATGGGCGCCTGATGCGAATAGGGGCAGACAATCAACGAATTTGTCAGGCCATCCAATAAGAGGAACCACACTTTCAATACACCTGACGGTTTGTCCATTTCATCGATCTTCACAATTGTGTCCTTGTCAATGTGCAACGATCTATAGGATATCATATACTGCTCGTTCTTCGTCTGCAAATAGTCGTTGCCAAAATATGTAAAGTTCTCCATGGAGCTAGGTATATTGGCGTCTATGATATGCGTATACGAGATGCCCTTGATCTTGTACGTCGAATGGAAATTTGGGCACTTGGGCATGCTGTACATGAAGCCCAAAATACTGGAGCAACGCTCGAGGAAACGCAACGTTTCGTGTAGGAAATCTGTAGGCCGGAACGTATTCTCATTATCCTCGTTGCAGGTATTGTTATTGGATCCTGAGCCAGTGCCGCCGCCAGCATTACTGCTACCACCTGATCCGCCAGAAATTTCCAAATAGGATAACAGACACAATATACAATCCAGTCCGGCATTGGCGAACACAAGCGTATTGTCCGAATCGAGGAAGACGCGAAAGATATCGATGATATTACTCATGTTGAGCATGCGACTCCGGGCATTCCGAAGTGTACCGAACAATGGGCGCCAGCCGGAGCGGATTTCGGTGCGATGCGCCTCAACAATCTCATAAAGACAGGCCACAATCTGATCCTGAACATCCACATCGCAGGTGTCCATACTGAGCAGATTCTCGAACGGCTTTAGCAGTGCCTCGTTGAAATGAAAATAGGGCAATTCCGATTGCTCCACAAGCAAAGCCGTGATTATATCGTGTATATACTCAATGGCACGCTTCGAAATCATGCGATCCCGATGACAGGCGGCCTAAAACATATGGAAAAACATATCTGTATAGTAGAATCTATTAAATTCAATATCCACTTACATCCATCAGATGTGGCCCTGTGATGGCCCACACTTTGAGCACGTGCAGCAGAGGTCGCGAGCTGCGGAATACTTTAAGCGTGACATCGCCAATGCGATGCAAGAGCAAGGACATGGGCAGCGAGTCGAGCTTCTTCCACCCCTTACTTGGCCACCAGATACGCGTGCCGCTGCCCTTGCGTGCCACCTGGCTCTTGTATAGCTGATCACGCGAAGCACGACACAGATGCTTCAAGAATTGGCACAACGATGGCAGGCTGAGTCGCTCGGCGGCATCACTGAACAGATTCTCCGCCTGATGGGAGAGAGCACAGAGTACCTTCGACGTATCCGCTTGGCTGAGCAGCACTGTCTCATTGGTGCCGGAATAAACCTTTAGAATAGACGTTATATTCGTATTGGGGCTCTGCAATGGCGCCTGCAAGAAGCTGTAGACATCCACGCTGTAAATGAAAAAGACAAGAAATGGATGAGTATGACTGTGGATTGTCAATGAAACCGCAAATCGCAAATTGTCCACTTACCAGGTTTCGTCGTCATCAATGGGTATCGAGGACAGATTTAGTTTATCCTGCGCATTACCATTGCTCAGCTTCTCGCCTGTCTCCAGATCACGACGACTGCTTCCCGGCGATGCGGCAATCGATGGATTCTGCATACTGAAAATCTCATGCTCCAATTGGCTAACATGGCGACACACGGCAAAGATGCTCTGCCAGCAGTCGGCACTGTAGCTGCCCAAATTGAGTCCACCCGTCAGAACCACATCCATGGACATGGCCTGGCTGGCCGAGATGCGTGGCCCACTCGTCTGGCATACATTCGAGGCCAAAAGGTTGAGTATTTTTCCGGCCAAATGCTGTAAATTGAGGCTATTGCTTAGGGTGGCCGCCTGCAAAAAAATAATAGTCCAGGGATTAGCTCCAATATATAAAGCAAAGATTTTCTAATTGTCTCACCGAATGCAGTCCATCCAGACACATGGCATAGAGCGCTTCGCCATTGGACTTATTGGTCTTAGCCTTGACGCGCAGCGTACGCTTGGAGAGCGCCACAAGTTTATTAGAAGCGGTGCTCTGCAGATCGCCCAGTCCTGAGCTCAGAACTATGACCATCGAGTCCCAGCAGCAGGTGAGAAGGCGTCGGCATAACTTCTTGGCCGCCTCACGACGTTTATCGTGCTGTTCGTCATCGCTGTGCTTCACTGTGGCTGTCTGCAACCGTTGCCATTCGGATAGCATCTGTGTGCTGGCCAAGCCGCCAGCATCACAGAGCATATCGACCAGGGCACAACGTGGCCCAGTACCCTCTAGCTGCTGGCGTGTCATAGCCTCCAGGACATTCGAAATTATGACCGATTGATAGAGCTCACATAACCATGGCGAGGAGAGATAGACAAGTACGCCCGTATTCTGAACGGATGTAACAAATTGCTGCTCCGACATGGGCACCAATATGCTCTCCTTCACCGAGTGCTGATCGTAATAGCCGGCGCGCATTAGCTGCAAGCTGAGCAGAAGCGAGGAGTAGATGGCCAAATAGATACCGTCTGCATTGATGGCCGTTAGATTGTAATCGAAGTCCGAGAAGTTCATGCTATTCTCCTGGCATACGGCCGAAGCGAACTCCTGCATTGCTTCGTCCAGTTCGACGCAACTGCGCAAACGCAAAAGCTTCGGCACTAAATCCTGCCGCAAGGCCTTTGCAAAGTCTCGCGCATGCTGCCGATCATTGTCACTGTCCGTTCGTATGGGTATGACCGGTGCCTCTAAGTGCGAGTATGGCCAGCGATTTTCGACGCGGGATGTCTCATCGCTGGAGCTGCTTGGCTCATCGTCCTCGGGCCCCTCTGTATCCCCAGAGCCATTCGAGGCGGCGTCCTGCTCGTGCGGCGGCTCACATTCACTCTCCGAACCGGACGATGTCTCAAACACGTTCTGCCGAAACTCCACAATAGCATCCCGATACGGAGCCGGTAGCCGTGCCATGCTCTGATATGTCAACGGGCCCGAGTAGTCGGCATCCTTAAGCAGCTCGTGCCGTGAATTAACCACGTGCACAATCTGATCACTGATCATCGACTCGGTCAGTTCACCGCTGCAGAGTACCTGGAGGCTATCCAGCAGCGCGACCATGCACTCCACACTCGCCTGAAGGCTGGCCTCCGAGGCGCTGCCCGCACTGGCCCCATACGCACACTCCTCCATGGCATCCACAAGCCTGCAAGCAAATCAAATGTTTCACTTATATTCAGATTCATTTCAATTGAGCTTACGTACAGTCGGAAAAGGGCCATCTCATCGCTGCAGCCCTGCGCCGTGTTTTTGTCCACATAGAGTATGACCGCCAAATCGATAAGTCGTTCGGGGCTCTTGAATATCTCGCGTACACAACGCAATGGCTCGGTGCGATTCAATGGAGCTGGCAGCAATACCATGCGATGAAACAGCGCTTCCAACATCGGACGCAACGATCCATGAGCGCCAGCTATGCGCAATAATTGAATTGCCGTCAAGTAGACGCACCGCGCCTGTGGCCCATCCAGGCCAGGTCCAGTGAAAAAGCCACGCGCTTCGTTCTCAATCATGTGCAGTGCATCTCTGTTTCGGTTAGACATAGATAAGATAAAGGTAAAGATAATTGCTGCGAGATAACAAAATCAACTCACTTGTACGTGAACTTCTTATCCAAGTTGATGCGACCCGGCGAGCCCAGTGCTGCGGCCAATGTCGGACAAAACTTTTGCCAGAGGAACGAGGTGAAGTGCGGATTGGCGTGAACATTGCGAGGCAACGCTGAGCTGAGCGTCAGGATGCATTCGGTTAGATATAACGAGCTGGGATTTTCGCATTTTTTGTTCGGCGATGCATTGTTGACATTGGGTTCCACCAGACGACTGCAGAGCCACTGCATCACGGGTATTACCTCGTTATAAACGGCCGATGCCTGTGTTTGTGTCATCAAGCCAGCTGGCGCTGTCTTCTTTACCTCCTCGGCCTCCTCGATGAGAAAGGCGCAAAATGTGCGCAGACACTGTGAGGCGGCTGCCAGCGAGGCAGCCTTGATGGCCCGGGAGCCCAGCTCCCAGCACTCGCCGCATCGCGAGAGTATCTCAATCAGCAGTCGGCCATTCAGTGTGCAGGCTGGCGAGCAGGCCATTGCTAGGAACAAGCGCAGTACATTTACCACGGTATCCTCGCTGCTCGTCGACGGCAGGATACCGTTAGTGGCACGCAGCAGCTGCGATGGCAGCCACACGGAATCATCCTCCGGCTCCAGGCCAATGTAGAAGCGTTCATCTTTGATGACGCGCTGCAATGTGGAAACAAATAAATAACAATGAAACGAATGCTTCTAAATCTGTTCCTAGCAACTGTTCCCGCTGAAAAACACCCATGTTAATACCTTATTTTATGTGCATTTAAGTGCAATTGGAAATACTGTTTTAGTTTCTCCTAGCACTGATTGAAAACTGCGCCGCGAGCGAAGTGCGTGTGATTCAGCCGTTAGCCTTGGCCTGAAAAATTCCAAGCAATTCCCCTTGATGGATGTCCGACGAAAAGGTGGGGTCCGTCTGCCTGTCGGCAATTAGCTAAGCCCATTTCACAATTTTCACAAATTCGTCTGCCTGTTGTCAGTTTGAGCATTTCCGATGCGGAAACAGGCGGACAATTGCCTGGAAACCCGTTCGATAATTGACTTGTCCGCCTCCTTCACTGCTTTTCATACTGATATTTTTGCTTTTATTTTTCTCTTTCCTTTTGTTTGTTTTTTTTTTGTTTTTTTTTTTTCTTGCCCTTTGCCTTTTCTTTGTTTCGTACTTACATGCAAGCCATTCAGGCCCATTGTGATGAACTTTGGCCGCTTCGTGTCCAAGGCCATTTGCAGCGCCGTAAAGCAAACGGAGCGCAGCTCATGCGACGGATCCCTGTGTATGCCATGCTGTCGATAAAGTTTATCTGCAAACACATAAATGGTCAAACAAAATCGAAACGTTTTAAGTAAATTATCAGCATAAAACGCAGCCGACTATGGCCAGCCCAACAATTGGCCACCATAATGACTGATGGCTGGAATGCTGCCACGGAAACAGAATACAGCCAACTATCCACAAATTGTTGCCTACTTTTATGGTGCTGCTGCTGCTGCTGCTGTGTCCAAAGGCAACATCGAAATCGGAGAGGGGCAGGAAGGAGTCGCGAGGGGTACCGACTAGATACAGCTCTGCTACAGCTGCCTCTTGCAGCTGCAATCAAAACTTCATCAAAAATTTAGAGATAACGTAAGCTCTCTCTCTCTCTCTCTCTCTCTCTCTCTCTCTCTCTCTTTCTCTCTCTCTCCCTTACTTTTCATGTTACATATTAACCACTTACCCATTCCGCTTTTCTACAGGGTATTCCGACAAAGGAAATGTCAGCGGATGTGCAAAAGGGCGGACACGACAACAACACGAACAACAACAATGACTACCACCACAACAACGGTAATGAGTAGCAAAAGAAGTGGAATAACTGTAAAGGCAAGAACGCTAAAAAGGAAATTGCGTTCTTGCATGTTCTCAATGCGTGTTACCGTTGACTTGACTTATTGTTGAGGTTGTTGTTGTTATAGCAAAACTTCACACACCCGCACACACACACACATATATATATATATAAACATATTGATACACTTCTGTTAAAATGAGTTACACATATACAAGCATTTACCGTAAGCAATTTGCGCCGTTTGTCGTAGCGCGTTGTGCTTGGTGCCCGTTGATTCCTTGATAATTAGCAGAAAAAGGTCTTCCATATTGCACACAGCCACACATGCAATTTCTCGCTTCGCGTGCCAACTTTCTCTCTCCCTCCCTCTCTCTTCCTCTCACTCTATTTGCTGGCTCCGTCTGGCGCCTGAGTAATTCGCTTGACGCTGTTGCTCGCGTCTTTTATTTCGTATGTGTGGGTAGTTGTTGTTGTTTATTATTATTGTTCCCTTTGTGTGCGTTCTGCGCGTTTACTACTGCTTCGCCTTTTGTTTCTGTTCGTATAGTTAATGCTCAGTTATTAAAGCGAACGGCAGGCGCGAACGATTCGCCTTTGCATGTCATCAACATCAACTCAATTAGCGCCAGCGCCTGTTCAAAAAAAAAAACGTATGGTAATAAGATTGGAGTAAAATCAATAACATGTAACGGATACGAAATGCACTGCAATGGGATATATTTTTTATAATGCCGACGTCCCACCATATGTGTACATGCTTGTAGGTCTTAGCAAGCGGTTTGCTGTTGCTCCTAGCGACCACTTGCCACTCTGAACATGAGTCACACGCCCCCTTAAGCGATAACAAAACAAAAACAGAAAAAACAACTAACGAATAAAAGAAAAGTGGAAACTTTACTCGTGCATTTTGCTCCTTCAAAAAGTTCAAACCGTGTGTATCCGTTTTCCTTGAAAACTTTTCATACATTTAAAGGCGCACATACTGTGACACACTCGCACACGTATATATACGTACACACACATGTAAATTAATGTATGTGCACTGCTGCAACCGTACGGCATTTAAATTTGAATGTCCCTTTTTTGTTCCATATGCTACACACGAACACAAAATCCCTTCACACAGTACTTTCGATTGCTTTGTAAGGTGCTGCTATTGTATTTTTTCTTTTACCATTTCGGTTATTGTTCACCTCTTGTCTACCACTTGTGGTTTTTCAACACTTGCCCACTAATTTTTTTTTCTTTTGCGTTCGTTTAGTTATCTTTCATGTATTGCTTACAAAAAAGTTGCAATTGTCGTCGGCTGCTTGCTGTGCGACAAATGCTGACAGCAACTAAAACCGAAAACAGTTTCTTTTCACGCTGCTACTGCTGCTGACGTACAATACATGCACATACTTAAGCGTACGTACGTCGCATGAATTTGCAGATGAACCGTTATTCGCGCATGCGATTTAACCATTTTTAGTGTGCTCTCGCATGGCGGTAAAAAAGAAGATTGTGCAAAAAATCGCTGCTCCTCCTTGCACATGTATGTATGTACGTAATGTTTGTGTTGAGCAAAATTCTACAATTCTTTATATGTTAAATATAATTCGAATTGGTTTGTTAAAAGCAACTAGTTTATTTGCAGAGCATACATATACATATGAGCGTACTTATATGCATATCATAGATTGTTTCTAATAATTTTAACTGCAGCTGTGACGTCATAATATTATCGTTAAACAGGAGTAGATGTCGATTCTCATTATTATTCCATCCACAGCTGATTACTTTGCTTAAGGGATTGGAAAAATCAATAAGTTAAAAAATGTAATTTTCCAAAATTTCAAGAAACATATTATCAACATAGCGTTAACAACGTCAGACATCCCATTAACCAGCGTCATCGATTTGAGCTATGCTTCCAGGTTACACACACAACAACCATAGATAACTGGCCATCATTGTCCTTGCCACAGGTGGTTGTCCTGCAACATGCAGCATCAACAGCAAAGTACGCAAGTGAACGTGCATGCTGACTCTCAATTTTTTTTGAGTGCAATTTTTAATTATATGTATTTCGACCTGCTTTTAAGTAGTTTAACTGGCATTTAAAATTACAAAAATATTAGATACATTCAAACTTGCATATGGAAATAAGTATGCAAAAAAATATTTAAAAACAAAAACATAGACCATTCTTTTACTCTCGAAGACTATGTAGGACGAGTTCATGGCAGGTGCTGCTGCAACCATGCCCGGCACGTCATCTACTTCACGGGTTTTGCTTTCCAGAGGCCATCATTGAGGAAATGATACGTCTCAATGCCGATCCCTTTATTGACTTTCAAACTAAAATTGAAGGGATAAAACACATAAGCTTTAAACGTTCGCAAAGGGGAAGCAAGCATTCTTACATATCTTCTGTCGATAGTGTGAGTAGGCCAATCGCTAACGCATGCTCTTTGCCTTCAGCCATGATAGCAACTACTGTGCCCTTCTCAGCCGGCGTCATACAAGCCCCCGGTGATGTTAGGCCGGGACACATAACATTGGCGCCACTTAACACAAATCGTATAGCCCCCTTGTCCACCTGCTGCATCGTCACAAAGTATGGGAATTTATGAAGCAAACGCAATGTGGGCATCCAAGGACCATCACGGTGCCTAAAAAATACCTGCTCGCCGGCACCATTCAGTAGTAGTTCGATGTGATCGTGGCTGGTATAATGTTGGTATTTTATTACTAGAATTTACGGTTAAAACAAAAACTTACCATTTCGCGATACGATATGAGTCCTTCTTAGGTAATATTAAATCAATGTGCGTGTTCAGGTTTGGATATGCCTTCAATAATGTCACCCGTATGCCTTTCTGTACTGACGATTTAAGCTGCTGTATCGAAGAGATACTATCCTTTTCTTCGAATCTAGATATCCATAAATGTTAGTTGCCAAATATCATGCATTTTGTTGCATACATACTTCTTAAACATTTCGTACAAATTGCTTTAATGGCCTCAACTGCTTAAATGTGGCCGTATATTGCCATGAACAGTATGCGAATTCGACAAAAAAAAACCGGCGCTGCCACACGCTCTAGAGAAGTGAATTTACCATCCCGAAATACATTGCCAACCGATAGTGAAGAAAGTTGCAATAATCGATATTAATTTCCGATATTCTAGTGAATATCAATCAATGAAAGATAGAATATCTAATTCGATTCATATTTATCGATCTTCAAAAGTTGTTCAATTATATCTCAAAATATTTGAAAGTAATAGATTTTTTTAATATCTGAAAAGTTCATATCGATAGCCTCCTATCTGATGGCTCTGTATGCCTATCGATATTCGTTTAAAACGTATAAGCGTATGTTTTAGTTGCCATTATTATTAGTAAACAGTCCAGAATGGTAATATAACATATACGGTCAGAATATATCGGCTTATACGGTAATTATACTGCAAGCATGTCGCTTTTTCCAGCATACGGAAATGACGACAAGCATGTCAATTCCGAAGAGGAGCAATTGGAAACAACGGGTAAATTTTGTTTCTTCTTTGTATGATGTAGATTTATTTATTTGTTATTTCCACAGTGAATGCAAATGCCACCTGGCAAAATATTCAGAGCTTCACATTGCCAGCCCAATCTAAGGATAAACAAAACGTCACCTCCGATTCTGATCCTGACTCCGAGTCTAGCTCCGATGCCAGTGCTCTTTCGGATTCAAGTAGCATCCCTTCCCCGCCGAGATCCAGGGAAGCTGTTGCGAAACGTACGCTGGACTTCGACGGTTCCGTCGAATACTACGTGGACAAGGCAGCAAATAAACTTTACCTAAAGTGGGACACGTTACCTCCATTAACGCGACCCAGATACACAATAAATTTGCGCCGGTTGGTAGACCCGAAATGTCCACGTTCCAATTTGAGGAAATCCAAGAAGCGTCCACGCCTTAGCAAATATGTACAGAAGGCGGCGGAGCCAAAGATTACTGCGGCAGAGTCTGAGAAAAAGACGCTGCGTATCCAACAGTTGCAAAGCGCCGTGGCCAATGTGCCGCAGGAACTGAGCAACTGGATCGAGTTGCATGAACTGTTGGGCCACAATGTATCCAAAAGCAATCGTCTGGCCGTTGCCGAGCAACAGCTACACAAGCTGGAAATGGCCCTCCATCATCATCCAGGCAATGAAAAGCTGCTGAAGCTATATGTAGACACAGCTTGCGCCACATATCCAGATAGTCAGGTGATTAAAGAAACAGTTGTCCAAGATGATTGATAATAGTATTAACCTATCTAAAATCTTTTCAGGTGGCCACAAAGATTGAAAAATTGCTGGAGCGTACACCATACGAGTATACTCTGTGGACTGCTCTGATTATGACCACTCAGGGCACAATGGCGCGTTGTAATGTTCCCGATGTTCTGCACATATACGAGCAGTGCATGCGGCGTATGAATCTGGGTCCCAAGAACAAGTGGCAACACACTGATGACCTGATGCTAAAGCTCTTCCACAATTGTGTACTCTTCCTGCGTCAGTCTGCCAATTTTGGCCTCATGTTTGCGCTGCTAAAGCTAGCTCTGGAGTTGAACTTTCACAGCCTAAGCTTCGACTGCTTTGAGGCGTGCGCCGCCAAGGAGTTGCCGCTGGTCGAGTACGAGGAGATGGTGTTACGGTCTGGCATGCCCATGCCAGAAATATGGACACGCATCGAGCGCCTTCGTCAGGCATACAATTTTCTACCGTATCCACAGCTGGCACGCGTGGACCTGGAAGACAACACAAATCTCGATTCCCAGCGCTGCATATACACCGAAGATGTCTGCCACTACATATATCCATTGAAATCCATGGAGAACACCATGCAGCTGTTGCTGTTGACCGTGCAGCTGACCAAGCTGCCCTTTGTGCGCACCAATTGTCTGGCGGAGCGGCTGTGCGCACGGATCGATCAGATTGGTGACTCTGAGGCCATTGAGATGCTGCATGCTGGTCTAACCGAGCGGTTTAGCTATGCTCTGCCGGCGCACAGTGCTGGCGAGGATTACACCAAAGCCATGCTGCAATTGGTCAAGAAACTGAGTGTCAGTCCTACCTATATGCCGCATACACTTGGTCATGAACTGTACGAGGATTGCCTGTCGCAGTTGCTGCTTAAGTGCAGCGCCGCCTTCACATCGGAGCAGGATAGATCGAAGCGTTTGGTCTTTTTGGTGCTCTGGTTTCGCTTCGAACGGTTGCGCGTGCTACTGCTCAAGCTGGGCGATAATCTTACCAAGGAGCAGTGGCGTTCAGCTCGCCAGCGCATGCGTCAGCTGCTGGGCCAGCCCGACAACCGCAATGTCACGTGTCTATTCACCGAGATGGCCATAACTGAGCACGAAGTGGCAACCACGGAGGAGCAGCTTCAGCGCATCACGGGCATCTTCGAGAACATCTTGGCCGGCACGCCAGACTACAACGATACAGAATTCTTGCAGGCGGCTGTCGTGCACGCCGAGCTGCTGGTGGCACAGAAGCAACCGCGGCGAGCGTTGCACGTGCTCCGCTGCATAGCGCTGCAGTGCAGCACAGACAGCAGCATGGAGTCCCTTGAGCAGCTGGATCGCAATGAGGTTATCTCGCATAGCCGGCAGCACTTGGATGACGCTATGGCCGCCGCCACGGAGCAGGCAGCCCAAGCTGTGAAGCCTATGCCGCTGGAGGATTACTTTATGCCAAATCGACTACTGTTGCGGCTACGCGCACACTGTCTGCTGCTGTGGCTGCTAAGCGAATCGAAGGCTGCTGTGGAGTTGCTGGAGCAGCTGCTGATCGTGCCGCTCTTCGCATTGGACTCAGAGCAGCTGGAACGCACACGTTGTCTGCATTTCCGCGAGCAGTTGCGTGAGATGCAGCTGCTGCTGCTGCAATTACCCAGCCAGAGATGCGGATGGACGCATGGCCAGCAGCTGGTGAGAATGCTGGAGCAATCGCTAGCCGAGTTTCCGCGCAATCTAGCACTGCTGCAGCGCTGGTCCACGCTTGCTACGTTGCCCTGGTACAAGCTGCGCTCGCGCTTTATCCACACGAAGGCTGGCATTCTGGGTTTGCTTCACTTGGTCATCGCCACGCAATGTCGCTTCATGCAGCAGTCGTGCGAGTCGGGCGACCTCGATTTAGATCTCTTGCAGGACCAGCAACAGCAGCAGCGCATCCACCTGGTAAATAATCGCATGCAGAGCATAATCGAAAGTTTTCTGCCCACCAATCCCCATCGCTCTCCCGAGGAAGCCGAACAGTATGCCATTTTGCGTCGTAACTCCTTATATTGGCGCCTCTATCTGCGCTGCCTATCGACGGAGCGCTCCAGCTTCGAACAGAGCAAACAATGCCTGCTCATGGCTCTCGACGAGTGTCCGTGGGACAAAGCGCTGTACATGGATGGAGCCACCTATGTGCCGCAGGAGTTGGGTAATCTGCAGGATGTTATGACGGAGAAGCAGCTGCGCATGTACGCTTTGCCCGAGGAGCTCAATGTGCTGCGCGAGGCAGAGACATTAACATAAGTTGGGTATAATATTGAAATAATATAAATCTTAGTATATCAAATGGCATAAAATGTTCTTTAATTTATCGGCAACGTGACCAAGGTTTTCTTTCAACAGGTATTTCAATAAGCTTTCATTTGCTCGAAATGAATGTTGGCGCCATCTCAAATAAATTGTAGGACCATTTCTAATATGATGCAAAATACCAAACGCAAAGGCTTTAACAGCGCTGTTAAGGGCCTAAAATGTATGGCTTAAGCTCTGTTAAATGATTTTAACAGAAGAGCAAAGAAATAAAGTATCTGACTGCGGATCGTGGAAGCTTTGGTAAAGTTGAAGTTGAAGTGCATGCGCCAGATACATTAAACTAAAGTCTAAGAAGAACAATGCCAAAAACCATTCTACCATATCTACATTTAATGTAAGCCATAGCATACTTTTGAGGATATCTTTTTATAAAAGGAGAATGAAAGGAATATTTGTTATCGACTGTAAAGCTACTCGAATATGGGCCCTTCCACTGCAAGTAATGTGTATAAGAGTGCGCACACGATAACGAGAGCAAAGTTCACAAATATTGCGTATACGCCGTTTGGGCAAAGCTCGCGAAGCTTACGCTCAATTTGGCTGGAATGCAAA
>JABVZX010000330.1:29403-49801 GCA_020883565.1 Drosophila pachea
CCAGACTTGCTCGTCGATGAGCCAATGTTCGGACCTCCACTGCCCGAGGAGCCAGAGACACCGCTCGTTGCACCAGAGACGATGCCATCTTTTCTATCCACAATGGGCTTGCGCTCGTGCTGCACGGCTGCATATGGTGGCATAGAAAAATAAACAACAAAGAGAAAGCAGTTAGCAAATTATGCAGCTAACGGTACATCATGTGCTGCTAGTACTAAAGATGTTAGTGCACGGGTGTGAGTAACTGGGCGTGTATGTGTGTGTGTGTGTGTGAATAGATAAGTGTGTTAAGTGCACACTTGACTGAGTTAGTATGGGGCAATGGCATTGTTTGATTTTTAAGCGAAAAAATAAATAAATATATAGGCAGAAGAAGAAATGCGTCCGAATCTTTGAAAAAGAACAAACAAACGGATATAATTCCCCAATTGGGTATTCTCGTCCAGCGAATCCAATTAATATGTATTTGCAGCCAGGTGGCAGCCCTAAGCCGCCAAACAGACTAAAGAAAATTCCAACCAACAGGAGCTACCAGAGTAACCAAAAATATAAATCAAACCGTCACAAGATGAGCGTATAAGTGAGGCCATGTGTGTGTGCGTGTTATGCGTGTGTTATTCATGCACTGATTTTGCATTAATGATTTTGTGAGTTCAAGGGGGGAGGGGGGGGGGGGGTAGGATGCGTGTTGTTTTTGAATTGGGGGATTTTTGAGACGACGACTTAAACGAAAATTACAATCACTTCGCATGCCGCTGGCCAAACACTTTTGCAGCCGACAGAATTGACACCTGTTGCGATGGTGTTTTGTCACCTCGCAGTTCATGGCACCGCGGCACTGGTACCCCAGCTGCTTGCGTATCGATCGCTTGAAGAAACCCTTGCAGCCCTCGCAGCTAATAGCGCCATAGTGGCGGCCAGATGCACGGTCACCACACACCAGGCACAGCTCCACAGATGAAAGGGAGGCTGCCGTGGCTGCTGAGTTGGCTGCGTTTCCGGCTGCAACGGCGGCTGCATTGCTGTTGCTGCTGCCGCTGCTTGGGTGATTCAAACCCAACACTCGACTCTCTGTAAGCAGAATACAAAGAAAACAAAAACGAAAACCCAAGAAAGAAACAAGAAAATCAAATTATTATTACACGCATTGGTGGATCTGTGAGTTGAAGGTTTTTTCTTTTTTTTTCAATAAGGCTTACCTTCGGTTTTAATGCCGCTGCTTGTGCCCATCATAAAGCCTAAGTGAAGACTGCAAGCTGTTGCTTCTTTGTGTTAGTTTGCCTTTCTTATTAGAACTTGTTTTTACGTTGCGTGCGTGTGCGTGTGTGTGCATACGTGCGTTGCCCGTTTGAGTTTTGTTAAACTTCTTGGAAATATTTTAAAAACATGATTTTTCAACTCAAACAAGTATTATCATGTTTACATTACACTTTGACCTTTCATATGTTACTTTGCTGAACTATCTAAAGCCATTTAAAATGAGCTTTAGCACACCAGCGAAAAACTTCAACCTTTCGATAAGAAAAACGTTGGCCCAGTGGCAACGCCACCCAATGGTGTGACCAGCAACATCGTATTGACTAAACCCGCTCTCGCAGACTGAACAGTCAAATCGATACGCGTAAATCGATTGCTCACACGCGATATTTTTTTTTACACAGCGCGCGAGGATTTAAAAAAGCACTATTGATGTTCACCCACAATAATTCATTTATAAAAATACAATTTATTTTACAATAGAAATCAGTACACAAAAAAGAACATACAAATTACTTAATTCCTTATGCTTTCTGTGAAATCCATTACACTGTCTTTTTTGGTCTTACACACGATTAAGCCACAAATTGCTGTCAAAAATCTAGCTGATTGCAGATGAAGAAGTTCAAAAATAGTTAACGGAAAGTGCGAATAAAAATCGGGAAGCGCACATTTTATACCTACATACACTTCTGATGATATTACAAATCAACTAGTATTACATATTTTATCAACTACAGCTAACATTATTATTTATTCTTTAAGCCCATTGCACGTTTGGTGGCGCGTCCAAGGAAGATGCCAGTCAGAAAGACCAAGCCCGTGGCGCTCATTAATATCACAAAGAAGAACTTGCGCGCCGGTGATGTGACTACCTGTTGCACCAGTTGCCCCATATCCTCAAGTGGCTGAGCCAGCGTATCGTCCGCATTGCGGAACATTTCGATGCGTTTCTGGAGCATATCACGGCAATCCGCATCCAAAGAGTTCGGCTTCACCTTCAGCAGCTTTCGAAGGCACTCCAATTCTAGAAACGAGAAACAGTCAAAAATGGAGTGGATTATGGAAATATATTCAAGGGCACTTACTCCGCGCATTGCCGCTAGGAACGTTGGCGCAATAACGCAACAGATCCACAGTGCAAGCCGCTTCCAAAATTGGATCAACGTGTATATCCGCTTGGGTCTCGGCTATTAGCGTTGCCACTTCCAGTTTGCATTCGCGATTGATCAGTTGCTTGCGCAGAAAAGCGGCTTTTAGGCATTCCTCAACCTGGCCATGCTCATCGGCATTCATATCCTTCTCACATAGCACCTTAATCTCATATTTACAGAAATGCTGTAGGACAGGGTTCAGTTTGTAATTTAATGCCTGCTCCTGCAGTATTTTGATCATTTCCTGAGAGCATTGTTCATCCAGCTTCGATTGCCTGAACTGCACCTTCAGGCATTCAATCACCTGTAATATGAATGGCAAACAATTTGAAAAGAAAATTTTCAATTGAATTCCCCTTATATCTAACACAGTTGCACCCACACAGTGCTCAGTGAAATGCTCGTGATGATAACGAAGCGTAATAAACGATCTCGAAATCAGAACTGTTTGGCTCGTTGCCGATTCTCTATTCACTCAGTTCAGTTCGATGCGTAAACGAGTCGTATACGCGATGTTAGCTCTTTGCGGTTTTGCGTGCGCCGGCCTCGTCACCTGGCTGTTAGTTTCATTAAACGCTATTGCGGATGCAATAACACCAATGTCAACCATAATCGTACCATTGACCGGACAACAGGGCGCTGTGCGTGGTAATTACGGACAGACCGCCTGGACTGAACAGACTTTTATGCAATTTCGTGGTATACCCTACGCGGAGCCACCCATCGGAGATTTACGCTTTCGTGTGGGTTAAGAGTCCAATACTATTCGTCTGTTAATACAAGCTGATAAAGCACATTTACGACGTTTACTTTTCACATTTTACTTCCCCAATGATTAGCCACCTGTGGCTCGGTCACCCTGGACCGCAACGGTCGATGCTTTGGACTTTGGCCAGCGCTGTCCAGTGATAACAAATTTGGATTCACAGATACCTGACGCACAGCTCGAGGATTGCCTAAATCTCTGCGTCTACACCAAGAACGTAAGTAGCAAATACCACTAGAGCATATCAGGTAGTTTTCAGAAGAGGCCTTTCTGCTTATAAATTTGTTAGCTCTATGGCCTTATCGGCACGTAATTTAAGTACAATATCCATAAACTGAAATCTGCTAAGGCCACTTCTAGAAACACCAATCAGTTTCGCAAGTAGCGGCAACTGTTGAGGCAACTGTGCGACAGCTTTTAACCAGATCGGGTTTTTTAACACATTTCCCCGCTTCTCGCCTTTTCCACAGCTCACGGCGCGCCAGCCGGTGATGTTCTATGTGTATGGCGGTGGCTACTACAATGGTTCCGCACAAGATCATCCGCCCAACTATTTGCTGGAGCGTGATATTGTGTTGGTGGTGCCGCATTATCGTGTCGGCGCCTTGGGCTGGCTGTCGAGCTTAACCGATGAGTTGCCTGGCAATGCGCCCATTGGCGACATACTCCTCGCACTGGACTGGGTGCAGCGGCATATACACAATTTCGGCGGTGATCCCGGTCAGGTGACCATTTTTGGTCAGAGCGCCGGAGCGGGCATTACAAGCGCTCTGCTGTTCAGTCCACGTACCTCGACCAGCCATTTTCAACGTGCGATCGTTCAATCTGGTTCCATCTTTGCCGGCTGGGCAATCACTGAGGATCCCATCGGACAGGCGCAGAGAATATGCAAGGAATTGGGCTGTCCGCGTTGCTTCGAGCAGGCACACCTGTTACGTTGCGTTCGGGAAGCATCCGTGCAGCAGCTGCTGCAGGCCACCAAATCGGAATCTTTCTCGCCGCTTGTCGGTGATCTGCAGGGCATCTTGCCGCAGCATCCCGACCAGCTGGTCAAGCAGTCACAACGAAACGTTCCACTCATGACGGGCTTCACACAGCACGATGGATCCTTTGTGCTTGCCAGTGAGTAGTCCAAGATTCTGCATGATTAATTGATCTGTACAGCGAGAATCCTCTGCAGCCTATTACGATAAGCTTCTGGCCACGATTTCCAATCTAACTGCTGTGAATGTGCGTCAGTTCGCGCAAGGTCTAATGGATCTGGCCAAAGATCCAACGGGTCTATCCGATAATTTGCTATATCGTCTGCTCTTCACGCCGCATCTTTTGGAAGGCCACGCCCACCGTGACGCATTGCCCGCCTACTTTGATGTGAGTCCTCCTACACCCCCCCCCCCCCCTCCCCACACACACACACATAATTGAACTAATTCGCCTTGTCCCAGCTCGCCTCCACAATCTACATGAAGTCGCCGGTGATCAGTCTGGCCAGCAAGCTGTTCACTCAGAGATCCGACGCCGTTCCCGTCTATGTCTATAGCTTTGAGTACGAGGGAGAGCATACACGCTTCGGCTACGAGTTCGGCAACGATCATTATCCGTTTAATGGCGGCGTTCACCATTCCAACGATAATATCTATCTCTTTGCTACGCATCCCTTGCAGGGCAACGACACGCGGATGGCACAGCAAATGGTCGACGTGTGGACATCGTTTGCCATCAACGGTGTGCCCAAGGGCTTCTATGCAATGACCAGCCCCAGTGGACCCTATAATCGACTCGGACTGACCATTACCAACGGCAGCGATCTGCTCCAGACGCTAACGGCGACCATTGATGACCCGGACAATGAGCGCTTACAACGCCGCAAAGTTGAGCTCTAAGGGAAGCCTCAATATATATATATATATATAGATGACTGTAGATTATACGAATTAGACAACTGAACTCGACTTGAACTTGAGGGCATTACGAAATATCAATAAACGTCGAGTCATTGATTGATTCCGATATACTATATATCACGTCTTTCCCACACAATCTCGGCAAATCTAATCTTGGGTCTACTTCTCCTTCTCCTCCTTCCCCTAATGGGCTTTCCACTTATACAAACACTCAAACGTCCAATCGAATCTCGACTTCTGCTCACCTTGCCGTTGAGTTCTTCGTTCTGCTGCGATTGCATCACAATTGTAGAGCAATAACGATCGATATTCTTGCCGCAGGCACTCTGTAGAGACGGATTGAAACGGAAGTCCGTATTTTGTTCGATCATGCGATTGACCACGACCAAATGGCAGCGCTGGTCAAAGGTGGGATCATCCTTGTAGGTCTTAAGGCAATTCAGCAGCTGCATTGATTCGGTATTCGGGCAGAATTTGTAGATCATATCCTTGCAGGTGTTCATCAAGGTGTAATCGGTGACACTGTCGCCCAGCTCGGAGCGTTTGATATTGAACACATAATGATGACAATTTTCACCCAAAAGCGATGTTTTCTGTATTAGACACTCGAGCGCCTGAAAAGGGGAATATTTGCCAATTAGTTTGTCGTCAATTAGATTGTCTCTTTGTATCTTTGCGTGTTTATGTTTCGTGTTGAGGGGATACAACATTATGACTTGGATGACTTGCATTTTTATTCACCTGACCGGGACCCTTCTGATTGTTACAGAACTCCTTCAATTCGCTCTTACAAAGATGGGCCAATTTGGGATCTAGCAGAATGCTCTCGCGCTGCTGGTACAGCTGCGATTTAACCTGCTGACGACAGTTTTGGGGTATGCGATGGCTCTTGCCATGGATGGTATCGTCGCGCATCACCTCGCTGAGGCAGGCCACAACCTCGTTTTTGGTGGCACTGGAGCTACAAAAGCGCACCACATGTGCACGGCATGCTTCCTTGAATTTGGCGGTGAAATGATAACTCTTCAGCGAGATTATCTGAAAGTGTTCGATGGCGGCGCGGCACCCCTTGTTCAAATTGGGATCATTTTTGTGCGAGATCAGGCAGTCCATCATGTTGCCTATAGGAGGGACAAAGTAGAAATTTGAGTTATAGAAAAGTTGTTACGCTTGCATCACCCACCATTATCCTTCTCATCGTTCAATATGGCCGAGCAATGCTTTTGCATGGCCTCCGAACAGGTGGCCATAATAACCGGATTCAGCTCAATGTTGGCTGCCTCCTCCTCTGTGTATTTGGTCACCACCTTTTTGCACACAGGCTGCAACGAGTCAAGATTATTCTGCAGGCACTCCATTTCAGAGCCCTTTTCGGTGAGCTTGCCGCAGAACTGGGACAAATCCGATAGACAGTAGTCTTCCACCTCGGGTATTAGATCCACGGAAATGGCACGCTGTCGCATCACGCGTTTCACCTCTCTGAAGCAGTCCTTGCGCAATGTCTGATGCTCATCCTCGCTGTAAGCCATGCGATGTAGGCATGGCAATATCATAGGACCACGTTCGGGGTCCATTTGGACATCTTGTATATCATCCCATTGGTGTTTGGCACGACAGTATTTGACGGCATCGTCGCGGCAATGCTTGTACAGTTGCGGATCGAGCTTAAAGTCACGCGCCACAAAGTACTCAATGATAAGCAGCGCCTGCTCACATTCCGGCTGCATCACCGGCTTGCCTATGTGATCTATGAGACAGCTCATGACACGCGCTTCGCCGCCCTCTACTTCTTTGCATGCCAGATCCACAACTTTTTTGCAGGCACGCCTCAGCACGGGATCCACACGCCAATCCTCACCAGCATCGCTGGCTTTGATGAGTGCCTCGAGTCCCCGCTGGCATTGCGCTGTCACCCGGCGCTGCTGACGACGAGCACGCGCATGATACATCAAACAGTGTATAATCTCGCCACCAGTGCTGGATAGGCCGTTGACCAGTTGTGACTTGTGTTCGTCTGGACAGAATTTTGGTATGTCATCGGCACAGTCGTTAAGCAGCTCTGGCGACAACTGAAAGTCGGTCATGAGCATGCGCCGATGATCATCGAGCTCCACAAGGCAATCGGGTGCCAGCTTTGTACCGTTCTTCGACACCGATTCCAGACAGAGTAAAATTTGCGCCAGTCGCACTTGCTTATCCTCGGAAACGCCTCGTCGACAATGATGCTGCTTGATGTCGTCCTTGCATGCCTTGGCCAGGCCATGAGATACACGATAATCTTTGCCCAATTGTTGATCACGCAACGTTATCTGTGATGCGCAGTGGCTACTCAACGCTGGATCGTTCTTATGACGCACCAGACACTTGTATGCATTTGCCGAGCCGGCGCGTTCCTATAATGCGAAAAAGCCGAGAGGAAGTTAGTTCAATATGGAGCTGTTAGTAACCACCACTCACTTGTGGACAGAGCGCAGTTAGATCCTCAGTACAGACACGAAACAGCTCGAGCATGCCACGTTGCTGCTCGATGGCATTAATGGCCATTTTGCAGTTGATGTCCATGGGCGTAGCCTGGTTCGTTTGCGCCACCAGGCATTGGGCAGTGCCCAGCTGAGAGAGCAATGCTGGCAAATGTTCGACATTCATGCGTCCGCATTTGTGCTGTTCCACAAGTGAACCGCAAGCTGTATAGAAATCACCAATATTGACATAATCCTGACCAAGAGACGCATGTGCACGACGCAGTTGTTGCTGACAGCTGTTGCTTTGAGGCAGTTCCTGACGTTTGTCTTCCAAGCAGCCCCACAAATCCACCGAATTGAGGCAGGGCAAGAGCTTGGCCTGTTCGTTGGCACAATAGTTGGGCAGAAGCGTATGCTCCACCCAGGAATTTAGCTGTAGTTGACGTTGCTGCAGCCATAGCGCATGCTGGCAGGCGTCGGGAAGTCCTTCAAGCTGATTCGAACTGAAGCTCAGAGCGCACTCCAACATCGCCAAGTTGTCGGTAGATTTCTGATGTGTGCAATATTTCTGCAGATCCTGACAATCCGGCAGATCAATGAGGCTGTGCAACTGCTGGGCAGCAGTAACCTTATTGTCGTCCCGACGCTCACGGGCCTTGACTACGATCAAGTCATTATCCCCTTCTGCTACTGCTGTTGTTGCCCACAGCCACGAGAACAGCAATAAGCACTCAAATTTCATTTTCGAATCAAACTCTGAAAGTTGCGATTATATTCACAATTTTTAAATTGACATTTAGTTATATGCATACAGCAATGCTTCACACTACTGAATTCACGCGTTTAGCAAATTATATTATATATTAAAGTCATACAAATATCAATTCGTTACACGTTTGCTGTACCTTAACTTCGAAGTGCAACAAGAAATTGACAGAGGCCGGTAGATATTGCAGCGTTTAGTTTATATCATATTTTTGGGGCGAACTTTGCGTTCGTTGAATTTAAATGACCCTGTCACGCGATCTTATACTGTGGCAGCATTTAAAGTGCTTATAACAGCAATATTTTATGCAATACAGAACTACACGATCTTTTTAGGTTTTTATTTTTACACTTGACTTGTACAACAGATGTATATCGAATGCTAGAAACCGTTCTATCTATCGATAGCTCATATATTTTAATTCGAAAACTTGTTTCGATACTCATTTAAACATATCGATAAGTTTCGACATCTCATCTCGAACTACCTATGAGTCGTTCGGAAACCAAAGAAAGTTTTTCGTTTGCAGTTAAATTTTTAGTTTTTTAGTACCCGTTATTGTATGTAGTGCATTATTCCATCATCAAACTCATGTCATCGTCATACTTACGATCTCAATATTACGAACTTTTAAAGACGTGATCCAAATACGGCAGCAAGGTGGGCGTCTTACAAAGCTAAGGAGGCGGCGGCTAACGAACGCACACCGCTCATGGATGCACACGTCGCCCCATCGCCGTCATCGTCGTCGTTGTCCTCAGCGGCGGACGCTGATGGGCAGCAGGGTAGCCAGAGCGGCGCAGCAGAGCGTTTGGAGCGCCCTCCAAGGCGGCAACGACCACAACAACAACGTAGAAATTATGGATCCAATGATGATGACGCTATCGAAAATGTAGATCAAGCTGACGCGGTAAGTGCAGCAAAATGCTGTATAGAAAATGTTTTAACCTAATATTTATCTGTTCTTTAGGCTGTTTTAGACGTACCCTGCATTGCCATTCGCGACTCTGGCTCCCGGCCTTCAAGACTTAACGCAGGTGGCGGTGATGGTGAACCTGATCCTTCACATCCTAACGAAGAGGAGCAAGGCCTTAAATATGGAGCCAAACATGTTATTAAACTATTTGTGCCAGTGTCGCTTTGCATGCTGGTGGTGGTTGCTACCATTAATACGATCAGCTTCTACAACAGCACAGATGTTTATCTGTAAGTGGTTCACCATAAGAATACCATTTTTCTATATGTCCACATGTGATATTTGTTTATATTCTACAGGCTCTACACGCCGTTCCATGAGGAATCACCGGAGCCAAGTATAAAATTTTGGAATGCTCTCGGCAACTCTTTAATCCTTATGAGCGTTGTTGTAATAATGACAATTCTGCTGATTGTCTTGTACAAGAAACGTTGCTACCGTATCATACACGGCTGGCTGATACTCTCCTCGTTTATGCTGTTATTTATTTTCTCCTACTTATATCTGGAGGAACTGCTCCGTGCATTTAACATTCCTATGGACTATCCAACGGCAATACTAATCATGTGGAACTTTGGCGTAGTTGGGATGATAGCCATTCATTGGCAAGGTCCTTTACGCATGCAACAGGCTTACCTTATATTCGTGGCTGCTTTGATGGCCCTAGTATTTATCAAATATCTGCCGGAATGGACTGCATGGGCGGTGTTGGCCGCCATCTCCATATGGGGTACGGTCCCATGTGAAAATTCTTCGATTCCACTTTAATTTCTATCATTATTATAGATCTCATTGCTGTATTGTCACCACGAGGGCCATTGCGTATATTGGTCGAGACTGCACAGGAAAGGAATGAGCAAATTTTCCCTGCTTTGATCTACTCCTGTATGTAGATTCACATAACTCCCATGCTGATAGCGTTCATAGTCTGATTGTTAAATTTATTTATAGCTACTGTTATTTACACCTATATGGGCGTCCATTCTTCACCAGAAGGAACGGACTCGCGTCCGTTCCCCCAGCAGCAGTCACGACAAAATGCCGAAGCGGAACCCCAAGCACAACCTTTGCCACAGCCCCTGCCAACGGCCTCGTCATCACCGTCAAATAGCAATTCCACAGCGACAACGCGAACCACACACAACTCGCTGGCATCGCCGGAGTTACCCACTTGTTCAATTAACTGTCGTCCAAGTACTTCGCGTGGAAGTGCTTCGGGTCCGAGTACTTCCCGCGGCAGTGCTTCAGGTGCAAGTAGTTCGAGGGGTAATCAGGGAAAGCAGGAACAGGCGGCTGCCGAAGGTATGCCACTAGTGACATTTAACAGAAATTTGCACAGAAACGGTACATATGCATTAATTTATTATAATTTACTCTAAACTCTGTGTTGAGCATCTGTGTAGTAATCTTGTAATTGAAAGCTTGAAATTGCGCTTAAGTCAGGCTAAATGTATCAATGCACAATTGAATCATTTACTGAATGAAAATATGGAAATATCCTGCTTTAGGCGCAAACGCTAGTGCACGTTCGCTGTTGTGTCTTATATAATGTCTACGCTTACATAATGTCTTCCAGTAATTTATATCAATCTTAGGGCGATGCACTCTTTAAATAATCCTTGCCTTTGCTTACAGAGGAGGCCGCTGGTTTCACAAGGGAATGGTCCGCCAATCTAAATGAGCGTGTTGCGCGCCGTCAAATTGAGGTACAAAGCGCCCAGAACGGCAGTGGTCGACGGGCGAATGAATATCGCACAGTTCCTGCACCTGAACAGGCTCCTCCGCAACCAGAGGTTCATGAAGAACGTAAGAGCACTTAGCTATAAAAATTACCATTATAGTATAATTCCTAATGAATTTTCTTTAGGTGGAATCAAGCTTGGCCTAGGTGATTTCATATTTTACTCCGTGCTGGTTGGCAAGGCATCCACATATGGCGACTGGACGACGACAATTGCCTGCTTTGTGGCTATATTGATTGGCCTCTGCCTGACATTGTTACTCTTGGCTATTTGGCGCAAGGCTCTTCCTGCTCTGCCCATTTCTATAAGCTTTGGTCTGATCTTTTGCTTTGCTACTAACTTCTTGGTCAAGCCTTTCATGGAGAATCTATCGGCTAAGCAGGTGTTCATATAAAAGACAATTATTGGATAGATGTATGCATATATATATATATATATACTAGTATTCTGTGTAACCTTAATCCAAATTAATTTTTACAATACATTCTTTATTTGACAAAGTGTAGTAACAAACAAAAATCGGCAATGCTTATGTTGTTTTTACCTTGGCTATCGTTTTGTCAACTAAGTTTATCAGCCACCCAGGCTCTAGCCCGTGGAAAAGCTGCCGTGGATCTTTGGTTGCCGTGAGCATTTGGTAATTGGGGTCGTCCTCTATACGAGGCAGTACGTAGCCGTATTTTTGCGCAAGGACCAGTCGCTCCTTACTGATTTCTTCAGGATTGGCCAAATAGCCACGATTCTTGGCATCTGAATAATATTCCACGGCATCCTGGGGCGGCAGCATGCGCTGTGGTATGGGTATGCCCTTTTCAAAGAACTTCTTCGGATTCGTTAGTATGTGAAGACTGCGTGGATCATAGTAAGCCGTGCGAATGACGCCACCATTGCGCTCCACAGCAGCTATGACCGCCTCGCTAGCATGTTGCACTTCAATGTTGATCTTGGCGTTGAAATTATCCAAACCATCGTCGGTTAACTGAAATCCATACTGAAGTTCTGCCGGCCTTAGGGACATCACACCCGAGTTGCAAAACGTGGAAATGTCGATCGGTTGTGTGATGTCAATGCGATCGGTGTCGATAAGCACCTGTAGCTGGAGCATCGAAATGGGCGGATATTCACGCCGCATATGATGTCCCTTGTAGTAGGGCTCGTATGGAAAGCGTAGGTAGAAGGGCTGGTTACCTGTTTCGTAACCTAGACGCATGAAATTTTGTCTTTGTCCTGATCCTTTATTGCCGGCACCATGCTTGTCTCCTCCATGCTGTGCACGTCCGCGTTTATCCTGCAAAATGTATGACAAATGTCATTATCCCAGATATGATTTCAATGTTGTTATTTAACCGGCCGCGAGCTATCTTACATTCTTTTTTGAATTGGGATTGGGCCTCAGGTTTCCAATTTGAACGCGTGGCAGGGTTCGCAACAACTTTAAAGCCTTGTCCGAAGTTTCACGCAAGTGTGCCATCTTCGCACATTAATTGATAAAAGTTATAAAATTGCTTAAAATCAACACGAGATTTTTATGAACCTCCGCAGTTGATTTATAGCACTGCAACATTGCCTTAGACAGCACTGGAATTCAGCGTTGCCACCCAATTTTCAGATATTTAAAAGTATCTTGGAGCTGACAGCCCTGGTTCGATTGCAATTGGGCATAAAAAGAAAAACAAAATTTAAAATATTAGTTATCTAAATATAAGCTTTTTGTACCCTTAGACTGGCAATATGAATTGCACAACGTGCCAAGGCAATAGCGAGAAAACATTAAACTGTTTATCAAACGCACTGGACACCATTAGGGAACATTTTATGAGTAAGCGTCCTTATTAGTAGAACTGCAATATCCCAGAATAAAAATGCCTATTTATCTATCTCTAGTGATGCAGAAAGTTTGTGCAGAAAAGACAAATATCATAAGTCAGTTAAACAAACGAAATGAGAAACTCCATATTGCCTTAGACATGTTACGGAAAGGTCATGATCGTGTTAAATCAAGCCCCAAGCGCCGCAAATTCTCGCCCAAAAAGTCTCCAAGACAAATCCAAAAACCTTACGAAACGGTGTTATCCGATATGTCACCACTTATACCCGAAAGTCAAGACTCACTGAACAGGAATATAGCAATACAACCAGACGACGATGAGGAGGAAATTATTACTGAAACGGAGCCGGCAATTAGTCCATATAAGCCGTGGAGTTCACGCCGCAAGTTGAGCATTCGAAATTGCGAAAACGAACAACCAACAAATACAACAACAGCACCAGATCACAACAGTTCGTGGTTAGGCAAAGTTCCCAAAGACAAGTTGTTATTGTCCAAGACAAAAATGTCACTGACATTGCGCAACGATTCACCCAAATTCAAGCAAACTCGCCTGAAATTTGATACGGGAATGCAGAAGAATGCGGGCTGTGACAAGGATATTATTGAATCAAGCCCGAATTTATATTCCACATTAAGACAAGCAAAGCAATCCCGTTCGCTGTTGCACAGGTTAGCTAGCTGCATCAAAGCATTCACAATATCGTTTTATAATTGGAAAAATAACCTTAAATAAGTTTGCAGATCCGAGAACAGCGGCGCCTTAGATATCAAACCCATCGCAAACCTCGCAACAAAAACGAACATTGATAAGAAGCCAGTGTTTAATATGGATGATGACGAATCATTATTTGAATTGTGTCCCGATCCGACAACACCCCGGCCAACATCATCAGATGTTATGATGCCACCAATGAGCGGCACTTCAGATACGTCCAGCGTCATGATGCTCACACCTGCCACTCAGGATATTGTGTTCGTTGATGATAGCATTGATGATACAAATTGTTTAAATACTATGGCCTTTATGGAGGAGGCTATTAAGGAGGATGACAAAGTGTCGTTGACAAAGCTGCAGAAGTTCGAGTCTGAGCTAATCCGAAAACGTCAAATGGAGGCAGCCAAAGTGAAACCTGCTACGGAGCTAGTTAAAATAAAGCAAGAGCCTCTTACAGAGCAACCAAATGATTTCGGAAATGAATCAACCAAGTTGCCAGCTGATTTTGAATTAGATAATGTTGATGAGGCGGAGGATGAGGAGGAGGAGGAAGTATTTCCGCAGCCCATCGTAATCAAAGAGGAACCCGAAATGAACGTACAGGAACGATATAATATCTCCTGTCCCCAGTGCGAAAAGGTAAACGATTTCGTATATATATATGTAACTGTATTATACCCTTAAACATTCTTTTACAGTTCATCACGTTCATGGGCACAAATCTGACAGATGAAAAGATTCGAATGTATCTACAGAATTGCAGGCACGAGCGTGAGCTGGAAAACAATACGCCGCCTGGCTTTTGGAATCCACACATGGTCTCATTTTCCGGCGATGAGACGCGAAATGAAACTGTTGCTCGCCGGAACAACAAATGAAGAATTTATTATACCTTTAGGATATGCTTTTTATTGATACGGAGGAGACATCGAATGTATTTAGTTATTTACAAATTGCCTCGTTTCGCCTGCTCGATCTCAATTGCCGTGAAGAGCGACTTGAAGTTGCCAGCGCCGAAACCCTAAAATAAATTTTGTTATACATATATAATTACATTAACAAAATCAATGCATACATTATGGTTGAAACGCTGAATAACTTCCAGGAAGAGCGTCGGCCTATCCTGGCAGTTCTTGGTGAAGATCTGCAATAGGTAACCGTTCTCATCGAAATCAACCAATATATTTAGTTTTTTCAATATTTCCATGTCCTCCTTGATCTTCGTGCGACTGTGTGAGAGCTGCTCCTGTAGTATGTCATAGTAGGATGGCGGTATGGTCAGAAATTCCGTACCGCGTGCCCGCAAATTCCTCACAGCACCAATAATGTCATTCGTATTGAGGGCGATATGCTGGACGCCAGCTCCGCCATAGTAGTCGACATATTCTTGAATCTGCGATTTCTTTTTGCCATTGGCCGGCTCATTGATGGGCATCTTGACGGTCTCCTCATAGTTGGCCATGACAATCGAGCGCAGAGCCGAGTATTCGGTATGAATCTGTGAATCATCCACCGACCAAAAACGATGGAACTGCAAAATACGTTCATACCAAGCGGCCACACTCTCCATCTGTAAATCCGGCTGATTGCCCACAACATGATCAATAAAGTTCAACTTTGCCGGCGGCAGATTCTCCAGCAGCACATCTTTGACGGCACGCTGAAATCCTGGCAAGAAGTCACCCTTATAGCCATTGCGCTCCACAAAGGTGTGCGTCGTGTCGCCGTACTGAAAATCGGAAATGAGCCACTCGAAAAGCTTTTCGCGCACTTTGATTAACTGTTAAATACCGTCTTAATGGTGGCAAATCTCACGACACCATGTGCATCGCTCTCCTCCCAGATGTCGCGCACCACTTCAGCGCCCCGGGATACTGCCAGGCTAAAGATAGCATTCAAATCCTCCACTTCGAAGGCCACATCCTTGACACCATCACCGTGCCGCATCAGGTGCAGACCGTGGTCCTTGTCATCGGTACCATACGCCGATACGAACACAAAGACAATCTTATTCTGGCGCACAGCATGCTTCGCATAGCGTCTCTCTCCCGTCTCCAATCCCTGATAGCCAAGCGGTTCAAAGCCCAAACGTGTTGTATAATAACTGGCCGCCTGCTTGGCGTTGCCAACGTAAAACGTTAGATGATCAAAGCTTAAAAATTTGCCGGCTTCTGGCTATATAAAACCAATAGATTAATAATAGCCGCCATAAGGCTCGATAGGTCTTTCGGCTTACTTTGGATCCTTTGTCAGTATAGCTTGTCTATGGGGAAGAGATGTGCAAAAGGAAGTTCAATTTAGTTGCAAAAGGTATACATATATATATATATATATACACATCGAGAGAAACTAATGGATCTACTAAACGATTGTCCTCATTTGTTTGCAGATCCTTCACACTCCACACACACACACACACACACACACCTACACCAATTGGAATCTTTACCATTATCACTCAGACTCAATTGATGCGTAAGTCTTCCTCACACGCGATATACAATATTCTCTGTGGAATGTAGCAGCGATCCGCAGATCTTCACAAATCGTTTATGGCCAGGCCGTGCTGAAATGCTGGCTTTATATAGGCTAGGCCAATCGACCGATCTGTTGATCAGGTGTAAATCCTGTCCTGTACTAGCAACAGCACGAGCCCTCATTTGAATATACATGTCAAACTAGTATTCTGTTTACGTTGAATTTGCTAAGCTATATTAATAATCTATTTGTTATTGTTGCTATCGTCTTCTTGTTGTTGTTGTTGTTTTAGTTGTTCGCATATTTAAATGCAAATTGCAGAATTTGTTTACGGCCAACAGGTGGCACTTGCCGTTATCAGAGTATATGTAATGTATGTAACGAAAAGTTTTTCCGCCCAATAAAGTTCACCATTTTCCTTCTTTCCCCAGCGCCTTTGCCCTTGCCCCGCCCAGCAACTGTTGCTGATTATGCAGGGCAGCCAAAATTCATTCTAGATATGAAATTGTTTTTTCGGATATATATAGCAATTTGCCGGCTGACGCTTTAATATTCATAAGCTCTACTGGTTTCTGGGCTATAAAGCAACTATACCAATACCACTATATATGTATATATACCGTGTATAATACTCATGCACCCACCACGCGCTTGTCGAATGGCGTTGAACTGGATTTTGTTGCGAGCCCCCAAAACTTTGCATATATTATCTATATAATCATATATAACTGTATGAAGCCCTGAAATTTCTTTTTGTTGTTTTTGGGAAAACGCTCTTCCAAGAAACTGATAACCATCTGGACTATATGTATAGTATTTATATTGATTGTCACTATTACTCACACATAACTCTATCGTATTTCTAAGGCTGCGGGAATATTGCATAAAAAATGATTTTTTCATGGCTTTCTCACTTGTAAATCTTCGAGTTTCTGATTACTTCTCCTCTCCCGAATGCAGATTATAAATGAACATTTGCTCTATGGTTGCTCTGTTTCGTTAATGGCCCATCAGTGCGACAACGGCTGCCTACCCCCTAGCCCTGCCCCGTTGGCAGCACGTTGCGAATGTGCCCTAATAAGCCAATCATAATAAATGTCAAGCATCGAATTGGCTTCATGCCAATGGCCACTTGTGCGCTGAATCCGCTACTAGCTGGAACCCCCCCCCCCCCCTCCCTCCCACCATCGTACAACCACTCATGCTGGGCTATTCCATTCCATTCTATCTGCACCGCCCAGCCCCCTGCGCCTCTTCTCGGGCAACCACTGTCGCTCAGTTCATCATTAACAGCTGGGGCCTTCGTCTTTGTCTGGCAGCTAATCGTTGACGCTTAGCCGCTTGAGTTGATGCGTCGCTCATACGCCATGTATTGGCGTGTGTGTGTGTGTGTGCCAGGTATTCTTATATTCGAGAAATATTCGAGAATAGTGCCATAAACAAATCGATTTGAATGTTGCGAGCCGCGTGCTTTATTTATTAGCGCCCAATGCATACGCGGGTTGCAGCTGATACAGCTATTGCCAAATAGCTGAGTGCATTATATGTAGCCCTACGGCGGGTGAAGGGAGGAGGGACGACAGACGAATCCGTCCTACCCCAATCGAAGCCCGTGAGAATGTGCAACGGCGATTAACCATCAGACCGCTTGGTGACTGAGCAAATTGCAAAGTTCGGCCAGTGTTGGATAAGACGCACTAAAGTGGAGTGATGCCAACAGGTAATAAGATATCGATAAGGATCGCAAAGTTCTTACCGATAAGTTTACGACTGATTTACTGAAATTTCTTGACGAACCTGTTCATGGCTCTCTGGCCATGTTTGATTTAAATTTTACTTTGGCAAAATCTTGTGCTCTCATCCATCATATGAACTAAGACTTTATCATTTCACACAGGCATTCTCATATTCATTCCCTCTCTCTCTCTTTCTTGGCGACCTAAACAAACTTGGTTTCTCGATATCTGTGACTTCTGGTTCCTGACAAAGGTTCTATGCGCCGTTGCGCAGGTTTGTTTTGGGTTTGATGTGGGTAGCCTGTTGCTTACGAATGGCCTATTATATTACACATGCTACCGTTAGCAGTCTCTCCCACTCGCTCGCGCTCTCTCTCTCTCTCTCTCTCTTTCTTTCTGTCTGTCTGCCTCATTCTCAAGCGGTCCCTTTACCTTGCTTAGGGCATTGCCAGACGCAAACACAGCCAGTCGCAGGGGTTGCTGTCGCTTCGCCCTGAGAGGGTGCTAACAGGACAAAGGACAAAGGATATTTGTGGAGTTGTTGCCATAGCCGCAAGCTGTCGGCGCCGCAACGTCCACGAATGCGTCACGCTTTCAGTCGCCGTTCGAGTCTCGTTTATTGCGTTTCGAAAACAACAACAACGAAATCTCCTAAAAACTAACTCCGAAAGCAATAATAGTTTAAAAAGTAAAAGAAAAACAAATACAAAAACAAAAAAAAAGCCTGGCTAACAATTACCGAAAAATAAAACAATTTATGCACGTTTTTTTTTCCTCTGCCCGTTTCGTTATTATTATTCAAAACCAAACGAACTTGAACTGTCGCAAGTTTTGTAACAAATGCTGAAAAACTGAAAAGCTGAAAAGCTAAAATCATTTGTCTCTAAATATATTGACAAATTTGTGCTCCGATTAAAATCTCGAAAAAAAAGACAACACAAAAATCTATTGCCAAAGCTAAATCCCCCGCAGCTATTCGAAAAATTCACGCATTGAGAGCGTTTTAATGTACTCGCTGTAGGCACTTGGGCGTGCGGAAGGGGGCGTGCGGGAAGAGAGAGAGATAGGTAAAGTGGAGGGGGAAGGGGGGAGGGGGTAGGTAGGGTACCCCATTATAAATAGTTTCATTATGATCTACTTTTTCTCCACTATATAGATACATATAGCGAGCATATCTGGGCCGATTTGCTGATTGATTGTTCAGTGTGAAAATGATCATAAATTTTACTGTTTTGTCTGATTGTTGCCAAGACGCAGCGGAATGAATTACGGCCTGCGCCAGCTGCTACGCGCGCAATAGGCGCGTGATTCGGTCGCGTCTTTTGGCCCAAGCTGAAGCGGTAAAAGTCGCACGCGTTTCAAGCGCGATTTACCTACAAGAGAAAATTATCAAATCCAAATGAAAAGCAAACACTTTAATAAAAGTTCTAAGCAAAATTAGAGTTAATTAAAAGCATTGGAATATATACGTATATATATATACGTATATATATATATGTATTTAGCACATATATTTCACATATTTTTGAAATTTCCGGACAGAATTTGCAGAAGTTCGCGTGCCCGAAAATCATTTTAGACCCAACTCAATGTACTTGCCCCCCATTTGGGCATGCATCCCATTTGCCTTGACACAGATTGCTATGGCCAATATCCTTCCAGACAGTATTTGATGATTTGCTCTGCGGATGTCGTCATGTGGCAGCTATTTTCGGTTAATAGAACTTTTACGAAAAGGTAAGCCAAAGGCTTTTCGGCTAGCCGCAAAAGAAAACAATAACCGCCCCCAGTTTGTAGGCCAGAGCTGAAAACAAAATTTTAATAGCTCTATCTGTGTAATACTAGACAGAGGCATCCATAAAATTTTGCTTTCAAAACATTAACGCAAACTCGACAACAGAGACTGGCAGGCTAGGGCGGGTCCGGGCCGGGGCGGGGCGGTTGACTATTGGTCCAACAGGTTGCAGCAGCATCAAATTTAAACAAAAAAAAAAAAAAGAAGAGGGTTGGGGTCGGGTCGGGAACGGTTCCTCAACACAAAGGCGTGTGCGTGTGCGTGTGTGCGTGTGTGTGTTATTTTTGAACAAATTATGAGACTTTGCAGATCTCTCGATTTGAAAACGGGGGCCCGAGGTGAGCATAAATTATGGAAAAATTATTTGAATGTATGTCACGAGAATGGCCGAGACAGCCGGCCATTCCGGCAGGAATGCGTGTTCCGCTTCGAATCAAACAAATTATCTAAAGATTATTGAGTGTCAGCTCCCAAATGGAGCGTGCACAGTCTGATTAAATGATTAATTAGTAGCTTTAATGGCCGAACGCGGCCATTCGAATCGCAAGTCGATTTCTTAGGCAGTAATCGGATCAAGAATTGCTCACAACTTGTCATATAAGTCGAGGTATACATTTTTTTTTTTTATCAAAAAGGGTTGACTTTATTTAATCAAGTTTTATTTACCACAGTTTTTTTTTCTCCCCCCCCAATATTTACTCAATGATCGCACGTCGTGTAAACGTCGACGTCGGCCGCATTTCGCTTTCTGCTAGGCGCGCCGCGACGCATCGATCAGAATGATTTTGCATGGACAACGGAGCGGACGTCGTTGTC
>JABVZX010000330.1:123422-136481 GCA_020883565.1 Drosophila pachea
TTTTAATTTTTTTTTTTTTTTTTACATGCATAAGCTCTTGCATCATGTTACATACCTATAGCACCCACACATCCAATAAGTGAGAAATGTTATTAAATGCATTTTATATTTGCAGCAGACGCGGTATTTATCGCAACTATTCGATAGGCTACTGAAAGCTAAACACAGATTACAGACCCGTAGATGTATTCCGTAACTAGCCCCACTCCATAATCAAATGAGTATGTAAAAAAAAAAAACAAAAAAAAACTGTTAACAGCCCTGTCTTTAATTGGATTTACTATATTATGAAATGATGCTACGCGTGTGAGTGCTGTTATCCAGTAGTACCCTTATTGTTTAGCTACGTGTCGCAGTGCAGCTGCTCTTTTCTATTCGCCATGTCCGTCACTCTTTGCAGCGCCTCACAATTCGCCACAATCAAGTTGCGCCACACAAAGACCAACGATCGCTCCGCTCCGATGATTTACAGGAGTGTCAACAAGTAGCAACGACTGCGCAAGGTGGAGTTCTTGTTATGATCATGTGAGCAGGACGACAGAGAAAAATACTAGATATGCAAATTGTGACGTCACGTTTGCCAACACTCGGACTGTCGAGCTGCTGAGCCAAACCTTCCATACATCGAAGCACTTTTTAAGTAAGCTTTAGCAAAAGCCATTCGATTTGAGTAAAATTTTAATTAATTAAACTACACATTTAATATGCATTCCTTTTGGAGAACTAGGAATATATATATATATATATTGTTTTTTTTTTTTTTTGGCGCTAAATTTCACACGCCTTATTCAAAAAAAAAAAAAAAAAAAAAAAAGACGGAGTCTTCATCCAATGAGGTACAACATCTACCTACATATAATAGTAATAATAATAATTTACACACATCAATATATTAAGCCGAGCTAAAAGTTCAGCTGCGTCACATTCAGAATATTGAAGAATTCATTAAATCATATTTGAGCAGTTCCAACTGCATGGATTCTTGGTAGTCATTAAGTTGTATTGTTTGTTAATTATCTATGTTAAATGCGATTATTATGCTGAATAAAATACATATAAAACTCATTCCATGAACTTCAATGATTTTATTGTGATGTCTAACAGTTCACTAGATCCTGTTGAATGACGTTAAAGTAACGATCCCTCTGCTGCAAGTGAAGATTTGATCAATAATGTCGCTTTTATCAATCATGTTGCACTCACCTTATCGGCTTCATCGCAGTTAAGTCCAAGCATGAGGATCAATGGCTTCTGTTTGTTTGGATCTCGGATCTCTTCTAATATCTGATGTGCTTTATCGAGGAATGTAGGACTCAAATTTGGAATATCAATACGGAATACATTTAAATTTTGGCAATGCTTAATAACATTAAGAACTATATCGTCAATCGGAGTAGTTTTGGGCAGCTCAATAAAAAGATCCTTCAACTTCTCGAGTGCAGTCAATACTTCCAAACAATGCGGATCACTAAAGTGGCAATCTAAGCGTTCTAATGTGCCAATTTGAGCGATTTGACAGGCTTCGATATATCCCAGCCCTGGCGCATTAATGGTCAAGGTATGCAACTTATTCGACAGCTTTTTTGCTATGACTGTAACCAGTGGCAGTAGAGGACCATAATCCAGATTCTGATCATCCCCAAAGATATGTAGTTCGCCTAACCCTGGCATCTCTACCAGGGGAATGTAGTCAACTGCGGGATGAGTCATACTGAACGTGAGCTCCTTTGTACAAGTCATATGACGCACCAGATCTTCGAGAGTCGGACGAATGGACGCATTCTTTAATAACACTATATGCACTTTGGTATGGTTATTTATGGATTCCAATAAAGGATTCCTATTAACAGCCGATTCGACAAGCAGACCCTCACAATTGTTGAACATATGTAAGATTTCTATAACAGTAGCTGAAAATTAACAAATCAAAAGAATATACTTAATATTCTGCGCATGCGGTAATTAGATACTTTAGCTTACTGTCTTGATGGGTGGCAATTCCTTTCATATTTGGCAAGTGATACAATGTACGAAATATACGTTCATATGTGCTGTATGTCTCATTGTCCTTGATCCACAATGTCACACGTTCAAGTGCAGTCATTGTCTTCAAAATTCTTACTGCCTGTGTGAAAATTGCTCCACCCCAGGCGAAATGCCTGTTAAAATTTATAGCGAGATGCTTCACATGCTTGCTGATTTGGCGTAATAGGAGTAACTCCTGTTTCAAGCCTTCTTTGCATGTTTTTCCCAGCTCCACTCGACTATAAATGTTTTTCTGATACACCAGCCAAACATTCTGGAATCGAGTGCAAGCTCTTGCAAAGCTTAGGTGAGTGTCAATTGGCAAGAATTGAAGAATGCATGCAATGCAGTCATCGTTGAGATCCAATATGTTTAAGCTCATTTATTACAGTAATATGAACAATGCATGCAATCTTGCACGTCACCACACAAAAAAAAGAAGCAGGAAGCCAAATCACTTAGAAGCCAAAATTTGCAATGCACACAAATCTGCAGAAAATTGCACCTTATGAAACAGCTGTTCAGATCTAAAGTAACCAGCTGTCCATTCATAGAGAATGCCGATTATTTAAAAAATACTAAAAATGCTGAAAACGTCGAAGGTTAAGGTGCTCAAAAGTATGCAATATTATCGAAAGCATTTGCAATTTGATTTTCTTATGGTTTGTATGTGCCGTTGAATTTTAAATAGTTGAATTTTTAATTATTGCTAGGAACGTTCTAAAGCTACACTTGAACTTAACTTATGTTTGATCTATTTGTGAAATACGACTATGGACTTCGCTATAAGCCCGATACCTTTGTGTTGATGTAGCCGGTGGCACTGCTGCTGGTGCTTTCCTTCCAGCGCTTGCTCGAGCTGCACTATTCCCTAGTCCCGTACATAATCTTCCGGGTGCATACGCGACCCGGACGGAAGGGGTACGCCGAGTGGCTGGAGGTGGGATCCAAAGTATATTTGCAGCAGACGCGGTACTTAATGCAACTATTTGATAGGCTACTGAACGCCAAACACAGATTACAGACCCCTAGATGTATTCCGTAACTAGTCCCACGTAATCCATAATCAAATAAGTATGTACAAAACACTTAACAGCGCTGTGTTTAATTGGATTTAATATATTATAAAAAATGCTATGAGTGTGAATGCTGTTATTCAGTAGTACCCATGTTGCTTAGCAGCTTCGCTGCGACATGGAATCTTCATTTAATGAGGTGCAACATATACCTACATATAATAATAATAATTTACACATTTACACATCTATATATTAGGCCGAGCTACAAGTTCAGCTGCGTCACATTCAGAATATTGAAGAATTCACTGGATCATATTCGAGTAGTTCCAACTGCATGGATCCCTGGTAGTCATTATTATGCTGAATAAAATACATATAAAACTCATACCATGAACTTTAATGATTTTATTGTGATGTCTAACAGTTCACTAGATCCTGTTGAATGACGTTAAAGTAACGATCCCTCTGCTGCAAGTGAAGATTTGATCAATAATGTCGCTTTTATCAATCATGTTGCACTCACCTTATCGGCTTCATCGCAGTTAAGTCCAAGCATGAGGATCAATGGCTTCTGTTTGTTTGGATCTCGGATCTCTTCTAATATCTGATGTGCTTTATCGAGGAATGTAGGACTCAAATTTGGAATATCAATACGGAATACATTTAAATTTTGGCAATGCTTAATAACATTAAGAACTATATCGTCAATCGGAGTAGTTTTGGGCAGCTCAATAAAAAGATCCTTCAACTTCTCGAGTGCAGTCAATACTTCCAAACAATGCGGATCACTAAAGTGGCAATCTAAGCGTTCTAATGTGCCAATTTGAGCGATTTGACAGGCTTCGATATATCCCAGCCCTGGCGCATTAATGGTCAAGGTATGCAACTTATTCGACAGCTTTTTTGCTATGACTGTAACCAGTGGCAGTAGAGGACCATAATCCAGATTCTGATCATCCCCAAAGATATGTAGTTCGCCTAACTCTGGCAGCTCTGCCAGGGGAATATAGTCAACTGCGGGATGGATCATACTGAAAGTGAGCTCCTTTGTACAGGTCATATGACGCGCCAGATCTTCGAGAGTCGGACGTATGGACGATTTCTTTAATAACAATATATACACTTTGGTATGGTCATTCTTTGATTCCACTAAATGACTGTTCTTAGGAACCGTTTGGTAAGGATCACCACGACAATCCCTTAACATATATAAGATTTCTACAACAGTATCTGAATATAAACAAATCAAAAGAATATACTTAATATTCTGCGAATGTGGTAATTAGATACTTTAGCTTACTGTCTTGATGGAGGGCAATTCCTTTCATATTTGGCAAATGATACAATGTACGAACAAAACCTTCATATATTGAGTATTGTTCGTTGTACTTGATCCACAGTGTCACACGTTCAAGTGCAGTCATTGTTTTGAAAATTTCTACCGCCTGTGTGAAAATTGCTCCACCCCAGGCGAAATGCCTGTTAAAATTTATAGCGAGATGCTTCACATGCTTGCTGATTTGGCGTAATAGGAGTAACTCCTGTTTCAAGCCTTCTTTGCATGTTTTTCCCAGCTCCACTCGACTATAAATGTTTTTCTGATACACCAGCCAAACATTCTGGAATCGAGTGCAAGCTCTTGCAAAGCTTAGGTGAGTGTCAATTGGCAAGAATTGAAGAATGCATGCAATGCAGTCATCGTTGAGATCCAATATGTTTAAGGTCATTTATTACAGTCATATGAACAATACATGCAAGCATGCACGTCACCACACAAAAAAAATGCAGAAACCCAAATCACTCAGAAGCCAAAATTTGCAGTGCACACAAATCTGCAGAAAATTGCACCTTATAAAACAGCTGTTCAGATCTGAAGATACCAGCTGTCAATTCATAGAGAATGCCGATTATTATGAAAATACTAAAAATGCTGAAAACGTCATATGTTTTTTATATTACTTAAGATGCTAAAAAGCATGCAATATTATTTAAAGCATATGCATTTTTTATGCTTTTTTAATGGTTTGTATGTGCCGTTTAAAATAGTTGAATTTTTAATTATTGCTAGGAACGTTCTAAAGCTACACTTGAACTTAACATATGTTTGATCTATTCGTGAAATGCGATGTTAAGTTTTCAATATTTCAAACAATGTGCAATAGTCAACAAAATTGCAAATTATCGATAACTTTCAACCCTATACCGAGCCGGCACCTGATAAACAACTTATTTTGAAGAAATCAATTCCTTAGCTGCGATCAATGGATATCTGAGTATGTCGTGGTCCTGGAAATTGGTATTACCGGTTGGCTTTGTGTTATACTCGTTGCCGTTATTTCTACGGGTGAACGGCACGGCCGAGTACATAATCGATGAAGAATTTCATATTCCGCAGGGCTTGGCATTCTGCCGCAAGCAATTCGACGTGGTATGCAGCGAGAAAAGCAATTGGCGTAGAACCACCATTATGATTTGCAATTTTTTCAGTGGGACTCAAAAATTACAACCTTCCCTGGCCTCTATCTGATCGCATTGGTACTTAACCCAATTAATTGTTGCACAGCGACTGGCTTGCGTATGCTCAGTCTAATTGGTGCCGGCATTAACATTCTGTTGCTCTACAAAATACGCAGGCGTACGCTGGCTGGCACTGGGGGTAATGCCTATGCGGCACATGAGGCAATAACATTGTCTGTCCTGCCTCCTCTGTACTTCTTTAGTCATCTCTACTATACGGACACGTTGGCCTTGACCATGGTGCTGTTGTTCTACAACTATTGGCAACAGGAGGCTCACTTGCCGGCAGCGGTTTTTGGTGCGGCTAGTGTGCTCATGCGCCAGACCAACATCGTTTGGGTGTGCATGTGCTGCGGCATCACTATTCTGAACACGATCGTTCAGCAGTGCAGCACGAAAAGTAAGACTTCCATTCGGTTATTCAGCAGTGAGGTGAGCTCGTTCAATAGCCTAACTATAAAATTTGTACTTAATAATTTCGTTTACAGCTTTGGCTACAATTGCTTGGTAGCCCGCAGTTGGCATGCAACTGTATTTTACGTATTTTGGCCAAATGCTGCTTCTACGCTTCCATCATATTGCCTTTCATTGGCTTCATTTTCGTCAATGGGTCCATTGTGGTGGGCGATAAGAGCGCTCATGAAGCCACCCTTCATCTGCCGCAGCTCTTTTACTTTGCGACTTTCGCGGCTGGCTTTGCCATCACCAATACACTGCGCCAGTTGTGGTCCGCCTTGGCACTGCTCCGGCGCCATTATATACTGGCCTTACTGGCGGCGCTGCTCATAGGCGCGATTATACATTTGAATACCGTGGTACATCCTTACCTGCTAGCAGATAATCGTCACTACACCTTCTATGTATGGAATCGTCTATATGGACGTTTTTGGTGGTTCCGATATGCCATGACGCCGGTGTATCTGCTGGCTCTTACTATCCTCTGTTATGGACTTCGTCATATGCCCGATAGCTTTAAGGTGATGTACCCGGTGGCATTGGTGCTGGTGCTCTGCTTCCAGCGCTTGCTCGAGCTGCGCTATTTTCTAGTCCCATACATAATCTTCCGGTTGCATACGCGACCCGCACGCAAGGGGTACGCCGAGTGGCTGGAGCTCGGAGCGCATTTGCTCCTGAACGTAGTCACTTTCTATGTGTATCTAACCAAAGAGTTCTATTGGAAAAATTATCGCACGCCACAGCGGATCATTTGGTAGTGTTCGATGGGAGCATTTCATTTAAATATTGCTTTTCTTTATTTATTGAATTGCTACTGGAGTAAAAAAATTGCTCTACGTTGACAAGATTGATCGGAATTGGTTGTATCTTTATATATATATCTATATATCTATGTATATCTTTATAAGTGTATCTCGATGTTGTTCTCAAATGCTGTTGCGCATGCAACCGAAAAAAGTTCGATTTAGGGCCTGGTCTTACATGCTAGTTGAAAGTTTGTATTTCCTTCAATAATAATACTGCCGAGGCGTAAAAGACGAAAATAAATAAGTACACGCATTTACTACAAATATCAGTTAAAAACTTGCGACTTGGACACTACTTTGAGCATGCATAGATAAAATTCTATATGCTGAGAATAATACATATGCAAAAAACTAGGCAAGAAACGTTGCTGGTAATAATTATTGTAATACTAATGAAATGAATGCGCCCAAAGCGCGCTGCACCTACGCCAAGAGCTAGACTTGGGAATAGTTTGGCACACGACGTGAGTGGAGAGAATGGCCAACTCTTAGTCGAAGGCCACCTTACGTGTGAACGAGGTGAGCGAGGATATTTCAGTGGGATTCGAGTCGGAGGGCAGATTGCTAAATTCAATTTCTTCGCTGGCTGCGGAGGCGACAATGTTCTCATTGGACTGTGTCGTCTCATCGCTGTGCCGCATGATCGGCCATTGTTTGTGGCTGGGCGCGTATAGGATGAGCAGCGCAAAGATATAGATGTTCCACATACCATAGACGCCGGTGAGAAACGCTGAGGTTAGCTGAATCTCAATATCCTCGTTCCACTTCCAATGCCCCTCGGCCATCTGGCCCATTATGAAGCCGGCGACGGTCAGGCCGGCACAGAGCAGAGTTGCCAGCATGAGAAATTTGAAGCGGTATATAAGACCTACAAAAGAAAACACTCCAATTTACTCAGATTCTCACAAACATATATTAGAGCTAGTCGCAATAGTTTGAAGGGATCCGATCCCTTTATTTTGTGAACAAATAGATGGCCACAATGAGGCCGTACAGCCCTAAGACTTCCGCGAAGATGAGTATCAAAACGATGCCAATGAAGAGCTTCGGCTGCAACGCAGTTGCCCGTATACCAGCGTCGCCAACAATTCCAATCGCAATGCCGGATGCCAAACCGGATAGACCAACGGCTATGCCAGCGCCTAGATTCAGGAACGCTCTGTATGTATTGTAGAGTGTGGACAGTGAACCGGCTAGCAGAACAGAGACAACCAGACCGTAGATGGCAATAATGCCGGCCATTACAACCGGTATGATGGACTTCATGATCAGCTCCGGATGCCGCACAGACATCGATGCAATGCCGAGACTAGACTTCGCTGTTCCATACGCAGCCCCCAAATTGGTGAGCACTATTGCCGTGGTGGCGCCCATCACGCAGAAGAAGCAGGCATAGGCCGGCTGATCCATGGTGGCTTCCTGAACCTCACTCATTTTGTTTAAGTACTTATCAACAATTCATCCAGAAATAAAGGAATTAATGCAACTGTAAAATTACAGTTCAGCTCAGCAAACTAATCGCCTACTACTCTGTTCGTATCCCCTTAAAAGTTTGAAAATGTCAACTTACCCTCGTAGTGGAGTCGTCGGGCCTGGGACATGGACGGCAACGAGGTGCGTTTGTCGCCAATGTCCTTGAACACTTTCCAGACCATGTAGCAGAGGAAGAGAAAGTAGATGGCCGCCGAGACGCCAGCCAGCACAATGAAACTCATTGCCACTTTGGCGCCCAATGGCGTTGTCCAGATGGAGTAGAAGGGATTGCGCAGCTGCATGCCACGCTCGCAAATATCGAATACAAAGAGCGAGATGCAGCCGACCACGACCGCCGATAGATGTTTCCAGTAGCGTGAGCGTATGGTCGACTTATTGGGTGAATCCTGTATGAGCATATGCTCGCCGGCAAACACTAGCCAAAAGGACAACAGCATTGCATAGAAGATACCCTGACGCACATCACTCAGCAGTAGCATGTACGGCATTTCCAGGCCTAGCGTTAAATACTCCAATGGCAGATTCAGAAAACTCAGAGCTCCGCCCAGATACAGCAACATGTATTCGAGTAGGGCGGGCGAACGTTGGAGTATATGCACGCGCCGCCAAAACCAGATCATAATACCGATCACAAACGGGAAGAGCACGGTTTTGAGCGAGAGCCAGACCTTCGTGAAGCCTCCATTTTGATGTATGGCTGTGAGTGTCAGATCGTGCATATGACCGAACTGGAGATTCAAGCGTTTTGGCGTGTCCATAGGGAACCGTAGATTAAGAAGATAGAAATTGTGATGCAGTGCGCCCAGCTCAAACAACGGTATTATATCACAGGTGTAGAACGTTTCGTGGAGACTATTTTGCTGGACATGGCAATCCAAGAAGCGCTGCTCAATGCTGTGCGCATACGGTTTCCAGTCGTTCTGCGCATCGTTTTTGTTCCGATACGCAAGACGTGTGTCAATGGTTAGCTTTAGCTCATTCGGTGGCTCACGAAACTCCGACGACGAATCGTATGCTATGTCAACCTGTAGCACTCCGATGAGATTTTGCTGCCAGCGTGAATATTCCAGCGTTTTGTTTTCGCGTGGGAGCGGTATTTGGAAGACGTACACTAACTGATTGGCCATTTTAAGTGGATCCTGCTCGATGTCTATATCCTGTAGGGATTTGCAGGCGCCATTACCGCGAGAGTAGAGAAAGAAGTCTGTGTCGTTTTGACGTCCAGGCACATCGCGACATCGGGTGCCCACTACGATTTGATGGCCGGCGGGTACAGGCGCATACAAGCCGCCTATCAGAAAGCATGCCACTTGACACAGCATCAGGCTGGTGACCAATATGGACAGTTTGCGTCCGCTTAGATTCTCAAGTATGGTGCCCGACATTTCGCTCAGTGGATCACAATCACTGCTACTCAATGGGGCTAGTTTCTTTTCTGTACCTGGTGTGTCTTTCTAAAATAAACAATCGCTATTTGCTTTAAGTGCACGCTATAAAAAGAATTGAATATGTCGGCTGTCGGCGAAACAAACAAAGCGGCGTTCGTATACAGAATGCTAGGGATGCCACCAAACATAAAGTTGGATATGCAAACAGCTGTTAGTGCAATCAGCAGTTAATATTGAAGATAGCGAATTGATTTATTATTTTATTTTGGCTACACAAACAGTGTTCCCCATTTTGTATTAATTCCAAGAAGAATAAAATGAAAATATTTTGCTTATAAAATAAAGCTGGTAGCTCTGCTGCACTCAGCTTGGTTGCGATAGTTTTTGAATACCGATATTATTACACCCGCGCAAATAAGAAAATGGTTTTTGTGGCAAATAAAGAACGTCAATTGTGCGAGAAGTAAAAGAAGTATAAGAATGAAGGAACGTATTGGGCTAAGTGGCTGCATAGGTTTTCTTTTTTTCTTTTTTATCGAAACATATGAGTGAGAGACTTTGTTATGCTGAAAAATATCGCATCGATGACTCCGTGACTAAAATGTAACCTTAAATTCAAAGTTAGATTTCATAAACTTAGAGTTCTGAATAAACAATGAAATATATAGAGAGATGAAAATTTTTTTTATTTTTGTACGTGTTAGTGTTATTAATTTCTTTCTTTAAAACCAAATATTCTTGTTAACGATATAGTCACGGTTATGACCATCTGTTGCTGAACCTCTTCCTTGGATAATTTGCTGAAACAGCTGTAATGTAAACAGCTGTTGCCGATGTTTGAAATAATAATTCTTGTGTGGCAATGCAACGAGCACCTGTAAGTCCTCATGTTGTAATTCATGGAAAATAATAATTCCATTTCATTTACATTATAAGCAAATTTGGCTGGGTTTGCGAAGACAATGCAACAGGATCAGAAGCTTTTATAGCAAGCGCTCCGTCATCCAAAAGAGAGATAGCCATTCATTCCAACATGTGTCCTACTTTATGGTGGGAACATTGGTAGTAGGAACATGTGCCGTCTGTTACGATGGCATTTTCAACGATTTCACATACTGTGGAGCATTTGTTCGATTTGGACGTTCTTTGAAGACCGCTACATTGATAGCAGTTGACTACATGGGGTTGAATGAGAAGGATCCAGAATATGAAAAGAAGAGAAAATTAGTGCACCAAAATAGTGCCAATCGACTATTAGAGACTTGTCTGTTAAATGGCGGGCTCTATATAAAAGTGGGCCAGGGATTTGCCGCTGTCAATCACATTTTACCTATTGAGTATACACGTACGCTGGCCAAGCTGCAGGACGAATGCCTGCCAACGTCTAAGGAAGATATACAAAAAGTGTTCCAGCAAGATTTTGGCCAGCTGCCCGAAAATATGTATAAGGAATTTGATTACACTCCCGTTGCGGCAGCCAGTTTGGCTCAAGTGTTCAAAGCGAGGCTACATACTGGGCAGCAGGTGGCCGTAAAAGTGCAATATAGTGATTTGCAGAAAAGATTTATCAGCGACTTAGCAACCATTATATTCCTGCAAGATATAGTCGAATTCATATTTAAGGACTACAATTTCGGCTGGATTCTCAACGATCTTCGCAAGAATCTACTCCATGAGCTGAACTTTATCCAAGAGGGGAAGAACGCCGAACGCTGCGCCAGAGACCTGCGAAAGCTGAACTATGTCCATGTGCCCGCAGTGCACTGGGACCATACAAAGGAGGTAAGAGAAGGAAGCAGGCAAATGGGCGAATTTGGGCAAATAAATTTGTAATTATGTATTGCAGCGTGTTCTGACAATGGAATGGATTGATGGCATCAAAATTAATGACTTGACGGAAATTGAAAAAAATGGTTTGAGCCTGGCGGACATTGATTCTAAGATATTTACGATGTTTGGCCAACAAATTTTCCATACTGGCTTTGTGCATGCAGATCCTCATCCTGGCAACAGTGTGTAACCAATAGAAAAACTTTCGATCAACTAATGTCGCCTTTCATATCATTTGCAGTATTTGTGCGTAAGAGAATAAACGATGGGAAAGCCGATATCGTATTGCTGGACCACGGCCTATACGAAGCGCTTCCCCGTGACGTACGTCTCGCGCTATGCGATTTCTGGGAGGCCACTGTAATGCTTGATGAGTCTAGAATGAAGGCTGCTGCACGTAAACTTAAGGTGGTCGATCATATGAAGTTTGCTGCCGTGCTATTCCAGCAGCCGATTGAGATCAAGACTCGTAAAATACGTACAAAGCTCACGCAGGAAGACATCGAACACGTTCAGAAAGTCGCTAAGGAGAATTTTGATATTATAATGAGTACCCTGAAGGAGATGCCGCGATGTCTGCTCTTTGTGACGTGAGTGGAATCAGACGATAATCGCAACTAATTAATAATAGCTAATTAACTATATTTTAGCCGTAATTTGAACACTGTTAGAGCCATCGGCAATATGCACGGCGATTTGGTAGACCGGCCTAGGTTGATGGCTCGCTGTGCACAGCGTTCGGTCTACAATCAAAGTAGTCAATCGCCATTAAATTACTTCCGGTGGATGTATCGACGACTATACTTTGAATATTGTCTGTGGACGGCGGCGTTCAAGATTCAATTGATTGACTGGTACTTTAATTTCTTGTATCTGATTGGCCGGGCACCGGAGGGCGCCAAGACCCTGATGCAAGACGTTATGGATCAGGATAAGCAAAGGTTAGGCTAGGGTCAGAGTGTGAGGCTTTCTTTTGGTTTTTTTTTTTTTTTGGTGGGGATGTTCAAATTATTTCCATACGCCTGACTATAGACGTAAATTAATTGAAAAGTATGTGACGCTAAGAATGCATATTTTTTTTTTTTTGGCTACTATTGTTTTATGTCAAACGGATTATAACCGAAATTGTAATGTAATAGATCCAATTCCTAGCTATCAATCGAATGGACATGTGTTTTAATTAAATTTGCTGCTAACCTGTCCAAGGCTGACTTGAACAGTTATTGTTAACCAAAACGATGTAATCGATATGTGGAGGCAGCTATATACCCTGTAAGAGTCTGACAGCTGGTCTGAGTATCTTCTGGCCTGGGCAGCGCCGAAATCTAGGCAATTGCTGGGCCGACTATTGGGCACAAATAAATAGGCACAAATAGGCGTCAACAACTGCACATTTCCTGTTGTGCGGGGCGCCATGACAGGCTTCAACATGCCAAAAATCATGGAAGCCATTATGATTGGCCGATGCGAAGGAGTTGGAGGAGCAGGACAGGCGCCTTCCCCTCTGAACACTTTCACTGCGCC
>JABVZX010000330.1:644793-658465 GCA_020883565.1 Drosophila pachea
ACATTCGCGTCAGTCAGCAGCACTTTCTCACTCATCTATTTGTAGTTCATGCCTCTTGCTTCCTTCTCCACCTTCTTGAATTCATCACCATCCCTTGATTGTAAGTGTGTGTTGGTGTTTGATTATTTTTTTTCTTTTGTTTTTGTTTTTTTTTTCATAATTTTTTTTTTTTGCTTTTTTTTTTTTTTTTGTTGATTTGTGTTTTGCTTTCGTTGTGTAAAGATTAAATTCAATCACTGTACAAATGAACGGCGCATGCTACACTCCTCTACCATAGCCTCAACCCATCTTACGGGCCACTCAGATATTTACGCTTCTGATCGTCCATATAATCGCGCGTGGACATTTGGATGGCTCGCTGCAACATCTCATTCTCACTGACGCCTGCAAGGGGGAGGAGGAGGAGGTGGAAATGTATGTTAGCGTGGATCTGTCTGAAAGACCGTTCTCCGCACTAACCATCGTTGGCATAGGAGGCCTCCAGCAACTCCTGGTAGAAGCTTGAATAACACTGCATTGACGACGTCTTCGGCTCCAAACATTTCGGCGGCGATTGTGATGACTGCTTGGACGTACATGGCTGTTGATCCTGTTCCGGCGTACGTTCACGTACTGCTGCTGGAACAGTATCACGTTTCGGACTTTTTCGCAGCGGCGTCTCATGTGCATCCACGCTGCAACAGAGAGGGCGGGCCAGGGAGAGATTGAGTTTGGGTGAATTAGAGGCATTTGACCACCTATTACCTATTGATCTGCTCGCGTACATCATGGCGACGTTTTTTGTTGATGCGCAGATTGTTGCCACGACGCTGCGATTTTGCCAATTTATTGGAGCGCTGTGAGCCTGTCGTACTTGGCGATACATTGCCCACCGAACTGGTGCTGCTCATGTCTGTTGCATCGCTCTCATAGCCACCAAGCTCGTTCACCTCCTGGGACAGCTTGTGTCCGTATTGGCTGAGCGTTTTGGATGACAGCGTATACCCATTGGGCGGGCTATCGCCCAAGCTGGAGTTGCTGATTGTGGCTAATGTGTTGGTGTTGTTGTTACTGCTAACACCAACACCACCGCAGCCGCCTCCACCAATGCCACCGCCACCGCCACCGACACCTCCGCCGTCACTTGAGTACTTTGATGGCGAAGCGTCTGAGTCGGTTAGCGCCTCGGCAGATGTCACTGTTGAGGATGTTGTCGAACCGGCGGCTGTGTTATTTCGCGATCGCTGCATATTATCACGACACCACTGTAAGTAGGACTCACGGGCGATTTGCTCCTCGATAACCTCATTAGTGGCTTCCCAGTCTGTTGTCTTTAGCTTATCCTCAAACATGGTCTAAGTAAATGGAATCTATTTGTGAGTAATTATATATTCCAAATGTTAGCACGCTCGCGCTCACCTGTTCAATTTCCAGCTGTTCGCTGAGACGCGCTGCCTCTCTGGTCTGAAACTCGGGCTTGTAACCAGCCAAACCCAGGCCAACGCCGACGGTTGCATTATACGGATCCAGTATGGCATTGTAGTGGGAGCCTCGCTGATAGGACAACCGCAGTGGTGGATAGCCAGCCTGTGATTGTTCCGAATTAAATATGTTGATGGGCGCTGAAAGTCATTGCGTCATTGAATTTGATCGATCAACGGAAAATGCAGCCATGTGCTGGCTGGCATCTATACTTACTCGACTGATAACAGTAAACCTCAACGGTGCGGCTGTAGATCTCTGATATGGCCTGTATCTCGATGTGATTGCCATGTGCATCGCGAGCTCGCTTCCGTTGAATATAGCTATTGATGTCCTCGGTCACAAACTGTCCAAAGTACTCCCGATTGTCATGCTGCAAGAACGGATGCACAAAAAGTTGTATACAATGCCCAAGCATTAATATTTATATCTATCTATCTATATATATATATATATATATTACAATATAGTCCATTGTGTGCTGTCGTATAACATCGTGCATGCCCTCGTCACCGTAGATCTGCAAAGATATGGCCCGAAACAGACAGGCGCCGTCCTCCTCAACAGGCTTAAGTTCGTAGCCTCGTTTCTCCATACATTTGGCAAACTCTTCGTCCCGTCGAATCCATTCCTCGACCGAAAGCGTACGCTCCTTCGGCTGCAGATGCTCATCGCCGCTATTGTATCCAGAGAATGTATCCTCAACGGCCTTCAGCAATGAGGCGGCGGCAGCTGCAGGCGTTATTTGAGTCTGTACTTTTGGTACATTCGAACAGCTCAAGCCTAAATGTTCCGGCGATGTGTGACTGACAGCTGTTGGACTGCTGTTGCCAGCACCTGTAGCAACTGCAGCGCCCACCACAGAATGTGTACTGTTGCATTTGCTGGCGACACCTGATACTCCGCCACCCACTACAGTCGGATGATTAAGGTTGAGTTTTTCGCGTTCCAAACGATCACGTTTATGATGGTGACCATGACCATGACCCTCGTGGTGGTCGCGACGTTTCGACCGGGAGCTATGGGAGAGTTTATTAAAATACTCGATCAAGCCTATATATATATATACAATTTCTTATTATTTGGCAGAATTTTTGATACAAGTCCAGTTTTAATTTCCTTTTCCACGACTGCTTTGCACTCTTACATTTAACATTGTTCGGTAAACTAGATCATCAGCATATAGTCTTGATATACAAGTAAATGATATCTTGGAATTGTGTTAATATAGCCTAGGGCCTAAGCTGTTCTCAACAGTCAATCGTGATAAAAACGAAAACATTCACGAGGCGCAACCTGACGAAAGTGCGAAATATTTGATATTTATCCTGAGAACAGTTCAGCTCGAATGCAAGACAATTTGACAAATGGATTTGAATCGATATTCACCTTTTATGTGGACTGCATCGATGCGTGCGCGTTAGCTCATCGTAGACTTCACTGCGCCGCTGTGGACTCTACGGGTACATTAATACTAAGGACATAAGTGGCATACATATCAATTATGATAATAAAACACGCACCTGGCCGTGGCTATCGAGGACAACAGTACGATGTGACTGATTGACAACTGATTGCTCGACTACTTGGCCGGACACGTGTGCCTCGGTGGCGTCCGCATCGACAACGCGTTTGCCACTGGGCGCACTGACTGGCTTAATAGTCATGCTGTGGCCAGATATTCACCAACGATAATACGACACAACTGTTGGCTGGTGCGAAAGTCTAACACATATGTAAATTGAAATTTGTATAGCTGTTAGCCAGCTCAAAGTTTGATTTTCTGTGCCTCCGCTTCAGCTTCTGGAATTTGTTTTTTTTTTTTTTTATTTCTTTCTTTTTTATGGGTGTGTTTGTGTGTGTATGTGCTCGAAAATGAGTGTGTGGTACACACAAAGTTCTTTGTCCGCACTGTTGCAACGGATTCCCTTTCGACGCACGCAATCTCTATTATTTTTATTTTCTCCCTTTCTCTATTTATACGATTGTTATTGTTGATCTTATTCTTATGGTTATTGGAGCTCGCACAATTCCCGATGTAGTTTTTTTTTTGGAGACGCACTACTATGAAGTCATATACATAGTCAGCGTAAATGGTGAAAATTTTGTGATTTTCATTTGAGTGTGTGTATGTGTTTGGTGTATAGTGTTTGTTCGCAATCGCCTTTGTCTCTTGCAGAAACGATTTCTGGATCGCGGATTTCTTCTCACTTTTATAATTGTCTGTCGGCTTCTCACAGAACAAAAAAGAATTCTAAGCTTTCTCACGACTTCATGCAATATTATTTCAAAAGTTGTTAGATTGGCAAAACCAAGGAGAGTCTTCGATTATTTACGCCAACCACAAATTTGTCAGATGCGCACGTTATGCTTCTTCTTGACGTTTCGGTATTTTTTAGTCGATTTTATAGAGTCAGCTTGTCGCGACATACGGCAAACATCTGATGAATTGCGTTCCAATGCTAGAGTTGCCATACCAAAGTTTCTTAGTTCAGCAGCTTCTATTGCCGATAATTAAATGACGTAAAACCGTCTTTCGGTATTTTTTTTCTGAAACGACTATTTCAAAGCGAAAGATTTTTCAAAGTCGGAGTTAAATGTTTTTCGCACAACATATTTTTGCTGCTTCCTCTTTTTTTTTTTTTGACAAATGATACCCAAATATTTACACAAATGTACTTTCGATTATTTGCTTTCAAATAAAAATTTGCATAATAAATCATCTAGGCGGCAGCTAAGCTAATATTGTCTTATTTGAATAAATTTATATTTTTGTTTTTTGTTTTCCTTAATTTAGCTTTGTTTTGTATGAAAGGAACAGAATTTAGTTTCAAAGTGAACAAACTATTCTAACCTTATGTGTTCCAATGAAAAACATCTAATTATATTCGATTTGCATATGTATATTTTACTAACATTTCAAAAACAGCGCTGCCAACCATTCGATGTATTGCCAATCAATTGCGGCAGGTATTTTTATTTAAAGTGTTAGTTTAGATATTGACCATTCCAGGCTCCGGTGCCCCATCCAGTGCCATAGTATGGCATGGTACCCCATGACGGCCATTCGGGTTGAGTGGGGGGATAGATATTCCAGTACGGATAGGCTCCAGCTCCGTAATGTGCACCTCTACCAACATATCCGTTACCCATCTTCCGATTTAACGCGAATTTTCCACCAATCATTGGAGGCTGGCCTGGTATAACAGTATTCCCAACGTTCGGAGTGAATTTTTCATGAGACCTTCTCATAACCTTTCCGATCACACCTGGAACGTTCGCTTGATATGGATATGGACCACCGTGGCTGTTCCTCCTGGAGTTGACATTCATCATATTCATGTAGCCTAATGGATTTGCTGGTATATCAGAGTGCCTACTCCATGATCTCGAAGTTACTCTCTTTCCACCATGGAAAGGCTTTTCGTGAACTCCTCTTAATGTTGGCATGAACCCATGAGAATGAACGCCTCCGGTAATCTCTGATGCCTTGATAGATCCAGGGCTTTCGGCCATGGTGTTGCTTTCTGCAGTAATAGCTGCTGCATTCGATTCCTCAGGCGATTTGTATGCTTCTGCAGCAACAGTATTTGAATCAGATTTCGAAGTTGTTGTCCTTCTCGTCCTTGTCGTAGAAGATTTTGAGCCACTTCCGGGTACCACAACGACATTGGTCTTCTTGGTGATAACCTTACCGATAGGGCCCAATGCTGTCTTGGTTTTCTTAGTGATTATAGTCGTGGTTTTCGAACGAGACCCTCCAGAGTTTCCATCTCCAATCACAGTGCTTCCACCGGAGGATGAGCCGTGCTGGCTGGTTACCGTCGAGGTTGTAGTAGTTTTCGAGGATCCAGCATGATTGGCATCTCCAGACTTTGACACAGTTTTTGTACGATCCGTAATAATCTTAACTACTGGATCCACTATGGACTTCGTTTCTTTAGTAGCAGTCTTAGTGGTAGTCGTAGTTGAACCAGCCTGATAGGCTCTTCCAGAATCAGCAGCTGAGTTCGACTCCCCGGAAATAACTTCGACGGTGGGATCTAAATACGAGGTAGTTTCCGTAGACACTTTCGTAGTTTTTATTGAACCAGACAGGTTGGATTCTCCAGATTCAACAACGGGTTCCACAACTGAGCTGCTCACCTTCGAGGTAGTTGTAGTCGTGGCAGATCCAGATTGATTGGTGTTTCCGGATTTCACAACTGTGTTGGATTCTCCGGATTCAACAACAGGTTCCACAACTGACCTGGTCTCCTCAGAGGTCGTCGTAGTTATGGTAGATCCAGATTGATTGGTGTTTCCGGATTCCACAACTGTGTTGGATTCTTCGTTTTCAACAACAGGTTCCACAACTGAGCTGGTCTCCTCAGACGTAGTTGTAGTTATGGTAGATCTAGATTGATTGGTGTTTCCGGATTCCACAACTGTTTTGGATTCTCCAGATTCAACAACGGGATCCACAACTGAGCTGGTCTCCTCAGACGTAGTTGTAGTTATGGTAGATCCAGATTGATTGGTGTTTCCGGATTCCACAACTGTTTTGGATTCTCCAGATTCAACAACGGGATCCACAACTGAGCTGCTTTCCTCAGAGGTCGTCGTTGTTATGGTAGATCCAGATTGACTGGTGTTTCCGGATTCTACAACTGTTTTGGATTCTCCAGATTCAACAACGGGATCCACAACAGAGCTGGTCTCCTCAGACGTAGTTGTAGTTATGGTAGATCCAGATTGATTGGTGTTTCCGGATTCTACAACTGTTTTGGATTCTCCAGATTCAACAACGGGATCCACAACAGAGCTGGTCTCCTCAGACGTAGTTGTAGTTATGGTAGATCCAGATTGATTGGTGTTTCCGGATTCCACAACTGTTTTGGATTCTCCAGATTCAACAACGGGATCCACAACTGAGCTGGTATCCTCAGACGTAGTTGTAGTTATGGTAGATCCAGATTGACTGGTGTTTCCGGATTCCACAACTGTTTTGGATTCTCCAGATTCAACAACGGGATCCACAACTGAGCTGGTCTCCTCAGAGGTCGTCGTAGTTATGGTAGATCCAGATTGATTGGTGTTTCCGGATTCCACAATTGTTTTGGATTCTCCAGATTCAACAACGGGATCCACAACTGAGCTGCTTTCCTCAGAGGTCGTCGTAGTTATGGTAGATCCAGATTGATTGGTGTTTCCGGATTCCACAACTGTGTTGAATTCTTCGTTTTCAACAACAGGTTCCACAACTGAGCTGGTCTCCTCAGACGTAGTTGTAGTTATGGTAGATCCAGATTGATTGGTGTTTCCGGATTCCACAACTGTTTTGGATTCTCCAGATTCAACAACGGGATCCACAACTGAGCTGGTCTCCTCAGACGTAGTTGTAGTTATGGTAGATCCAGATTGACTGGTGTTTCCGGATTCCACAACTGTTTTGGATTCTCCAGATTCAACAACGGGATCCACAACTGAGCTGGTCTCCTCAGACGTAGTTGTAGTTATGGTAGATCCAGATTGACGGGTGTTTCCGGATTCTACAACTGTTTTGGAATCTCCAGATTCAACAACGGGATCCACAACTGAGCTGGTCTCCTCAGACGTAGTTGTAGTTATGGTAGATCCAGATTGACTGGTGTTTCCGGATTCCACAACTGTTTTGGATTCTCCAGATTCAACAACGGGATCCACAACAGAGCTGCTTTCCTCAGAGGTCGTCGTAGTTATGGTAGATCCAGATTGATTGGTGTTTCCGGATTCCACAACTGATTTGGATTCTCCAGATTCCACAACGGGATCCACAACTGAGCTGGTCTCCTCAGACGCAGTTGTAGTTATGGTAGATCCTGATTGATTGGTGTTTCCGGATTCCACAACTGTTTTGGATTCTCCAGATTCAACAACGGGATCCACAACTGAGTTGCTTTCCTCAGAGGTCGTCGTAGTTATGGTAGATCCAGATTGATTGGTGTTTCCGGATTCTACAACTGTTTTGGATTCTTCAGATTCAACAACGGGATCCACAACTGAACTGGTCTCCTCAGACGTAGTTGTAGTTATGGTAGATCCAGATTGATTGGTGTTTCCGGATTCCACAACTGTTTTGGATTCTTCAGTTTCAACAACGGGATCCACAACTGAGCTGGTCTCCTCAGACGTAGTTGTAGGTATGGCAGATCCAGATTGATTGGTGTTTCCGGATTCGACAACTGTTTTGGATTCTCCAGATTCAACAACGGGATCCACAACTGAACTGGTCTCCTCAGACGTAGTTGTAGTTATGGTAGATCCAGATTGATTGGTGTTTCCGGATTCCACAACTGTTTTGGATTCTTCAGATTCAACAACGGGATCCACAACTGAGCTGGTCTCCTCAGACGCAGTTGTAGTTATGGTAGATCCTGATTGATTGGTGTTTCCGGACTCTACAACTGTTTTGGATTCTCCAGATTCAACAACGGGATCCACAACAGAGCTGCTTTCCTCAGAGGTCGTCGTAGTTATGGTAGATCCAGATTGATTGGTGTTTCCGGATTCCACAACTGTTTTGGATTCTTCAGATTCAACAACGGGATCCACAACTGAGCTGGTCTCCTCAGACGCAGTTGTAGTTATGGTAGATCCTGATTGACTGGTGTTTCCGGATTCTACAACTGTTTTGGATTCTCCAGATTCAACAACGGGATCCACAACTGAGCTGGTCTCCTCAGACGTAGTTGTAGTTATGGTAGATCCAGATTGACTGGTGTTTCCGGATTCCACAACTGTTTTGGATTCTCCAGATTCAACAACGGGATCCACAACAGAGCTGCTTTCCTCAGAGGTCGTCGTAGTTATGGTAGATCCAGATTGATTGGTGTTTCCGGATTCCACAACTGATTTGGATTCTCCAGATTCAACAACGGGATCCACAACTGAGCTGGTCTCCTCAGACGCAGTTGTAGTTATGGTAGATCCTGATTGATTGGTGTTTCCGGATTCCACAACTGTTTTGGATTCTCCAGATTCAACAACGGGATCCACAACTGAGTTGCTTTCCTCAGAGGTCGTCGTAGTTATGGTAGATCCAGATTGATTGGTGTTTCCGGATTCTACAACTGTTTTGGATTCTTCAGATTCAACAACGGGATCCACAACTGAACTGGTCTCCTCAGACGTAGTTGTAGTTATGGTAGATCCAGATTGATTGGTGTTTCCGGATTCCACAACTGTTTTGGATTCTTCAGTTTCAACAACGGGATCCACAACTGAGCTGGTCTCCTCAGACGTAGTTGTAGGTATGGCAGATCCAGATTGATTGGTGTTTCCGGATTCGACAACTGTTTTGGATTCTCCAGATTCAACAACGGGATCCACAACTGAACTGGTCTCCTCAGACGTAGTTGTAGTTATGGTAGATCCAGATTGATTGGTGTTTCCGGATTCCACAACTGTTTTGGATTCTCCAGATTCAACAACGGGATCCACAACTGAGCTGGTCTCCTCAGACGTAGTTGTAGTTATGGTAGATCCAGATTGATTGGTGTTTCCGGACTCTACAACTGTTTTGGATTCTCCAGATTCAACAACGGGATCCACAACAGAGCTGCTTTCCTCAGAGGTCGTCGTAGTTATGGTAGATCCAGATTGATTGGTGTTTCCGGATTCCACAACTGTTTTGGATTCTTCAGATTCAACAACGGGATCCACAACTGAGCTGGTCTCCTCAGACGCAGTTGTAGTTATGGTAGATCCTGATTGATTGGTGTTTCCGGATTCCACAACTGTGTTGGATTCTTCGTTTTCAACAACAGGTTCCACAACTGAGCTGGTCTCCTCAGACGTAGTTGTAGTTATGGAAGATCCAGAATTATTGGTGTTTCCGGATTCCACAACTGCGTTGGATTCTTCGTTTTCAACTACGGGTTCCACAACTGAGCTGGTCTCCTCAGACGTAGTTGTAGTTATGGTAGATCCAGATTGATTGGTGTTTCCGGATTCTACAACTGTTTTGGATTCTCCAGATTCAACAACGGGATCCACAACTGAGTTGCTTTCTTCCGAGGACGTCGTAGTTATGGTAGATCCAGATTGATTGGTGTTTCCGGATTCCACAACTGTTTTGGATTCTCCAGATTCAACAACGGGATTCACAACAGAGCTGGTCTCCTCAGACGTAGTTGTAGTTATGGTAGATCCTGATTGATTGGTGTTTCCGGCTTCCACAACTGTTTTGGATTCATCAGATTCAACAACGGGATCCACAACTGAGCTGGTCTCCTCAGACGTAGTTGTAGTTATGGTAGATCCAGATTGATTGGTGTTTCCGGATTCCACAACTGTTTTGAATTCTTCAGATTCCACAACGGGATCCACAACTGAGCTGGTCTCCTCAGACGTAGTTGTAGTTATGGTAGATCCTGATTGATTGGTGTTTCCGGATTCCACAACTGTTTTGGATTCATCAGATTCAACAACGGGATCCACAACTGAGCTGGTCTCCTCAGACGTAGTTGTAGTTATGGAAGATCCAGAATTATTGGTGTTTCCGGATTCCACAACTGCGTTGGATTCTTCGTTTTCAACTACGGGTTCCACAACTGAGCTGGTCTCCTCAGACGTAGTTGTAGTTATGGTAGATCCAGATTGATTGGTGTTTCCGGATTCTACAACTGTTTTGGATTCTTCGTTTTCAACAATAGGTCCCACAACTGAGCTGGTCTCCTCAGACGTAGTTGTAGTTATGGAAGATCCAGATTGATTGGTGTTTCCGGATTCCACAACTGTATTGGATTCTTCGTTTTCAACAACAGGCTCCACAACTGAGCTGGTCTCCTCAGACGTAGTTGTAGTTATGGAAGATCCAGAATTATTAGTGTTTCCGGATTCCACAACTGTATTGGATTCTTCGTTTTCAACAACAGGTTCCACAACTGAGCTGGTCTCCTCAGACGTAGTAGTTATGGAAGATCCAGAATTATTGGTGTTTCCGGATTCCACAACTGTATTGGATTCTTCGTTTTCAACAACAGGTTCCACAACTGAGCTGGTCTCCTCAGACGTAGTTGTAGTTATGGAAGTTCCAGATTGATTGGTTTTTCCGGATTCCACAACTGTTTTGGATTCTCCAGATTCAACAACGGGATCCACAACTGAGCTGGTCTCTTCAGACGTAGTTGTAGTTATGGTAGATCCAGATTGACTGGTGTTTCCGGATTCTACAACTGTTTTGGATTCTCCAGATTCAACAACGGGATCCACAACTGAGCTGGTCTCCTCAGACGTAGTTGTAGTTATGGAAGATCCAGAATTATTGGTGTTTCCGGATTCCACAACTGTATTGGATTCTTCGTTTTCAACAACAGGTTCCACAACTGAGCTGGTCTCCTCAGACGTAGTTGTAGTTATGGAAGATCCAGAATTATTAGTGTTTCCGGATTCCACAACTGTATTGGATTCTTCGTTTTCAACAACAGGTTCCACAACTGAGCTGGTCTCCTCAGACGTAGTAGTTATGGAAGATCCAGAATTATTGGTGTTTCCGGATTCCACAACTGTATTGGATTCTTCGTTTTCAACAACAGGTTCCACAACTGAGCTGGTCTCCTCAGACGTAGTTGCAGTTATGGAAGTTCCAGATTGATTGGTTTTTCCGGATTCCACAACTGTTTTGGATTCTCCAGATTCGACAACGGGATCCACAACTGAGCTGGTCTCCTCAGACGTAGTTGTAGTTATGGAAGATCCAGACTGATTGGTGTTTCCGGATTCCACAACTGTATTGGATTCTTCGTTTTCAACAACAGGCTCCACAACTGAGCTGGTCTCCTCAGACGTAGTTGTAGTTATGGTAGATCCAGATTGACTGGTGTTTCCGGATTCTACAACTGTTTTGGATTCTCCAGATTCAACAACGGGATCCACAACTGAGCTGGTCTCCTCAGACGTAGTTGTAGTTATGGAAGATCCAGAATTATTGGTGTTTCCGGATTCCACAACTGTGTTTGAGTCTTCGTTTTCAACAACGGGTTCCACAACTGAGCTGGTCTCCTCAGACGTAGTTGTAGTTATGGAAGATCCAGACTGATTGGTGTTTCCGGATTCCACAACTGTTTTGGATTCTCCAGATTCGACATCGGGATCCACAACTGAGCTGGTCTCCTCAGACGTAGTTGTAGTTATGGAAGATCCAGATTGATTGGTGTTTCCGGATTCCACAACTGTTTTGGATTCTCCAGATTCGACAACGGGATCCACAACTGAGCTGGTCTCCTCAGACGTAATTGTAGTTATGGAAGATCCAGATTGATTGGTGTTTCCGGATTCCACAACTGTTTTGGATTCTCCAGATTCGACATCGGGATCCACAACTGAGCTGGTCTCCTCAGACGTAGTTGTAGTTATGGAAGATCCAGATTGATTGGTGTTTCCGGATTCCACAACTGTTTTGGATTCTCCAGATTCGACATCGGGATCCACAACTGAGCTGGTCTCCTCAGACGTAGTTGTAGTTATGGAAGATCCAGAATTATTGGTGTTTCCGGATTCCACAACTGTATTGGATTCTTCGTTTTCAACAACAGGTTCCACAACTGAGCTGGTCTCCTCAGACGTAGTTGTAGCTATGGAAGATCCAGAATTATTGGTGTTTCCGGATTCCCTAACTGTATTGGATTCTTCGTTTTCAACAACAGGTTCCACAACTGAGCTGGTCTCCTCAGACGTAGTTGTAGTTATGGAAGATCCAGAATTATTGGTGTTTCCGGATTCCACAACTGTATTGGATTCTTCGTTTTCAACAACAGGTTCCACAACTGAGCTGGTCTCCTCAGACGTAGTTGTAGTTATGGAAGATCCAGAATTATTGGTGTTTCCGGATTCCACAACTGTGTTTGAGTCTTCGTTTTCAACAACGGGTTCCACAACTGAGCTGGTCTCCTCAGACGTAGTTGTAGTTATGGAAGATCCAGACTGATTGGTGTTTCCGGATTCCACAACTGTTTTGGATTCTCCAGATTCGACATCGGGATCCACAACTGAGCTGGTCTCCTCAGACGTAGTTGTAGTTATGGAAGATCCAGAATTATTGGTGTTTCCGGATTCCACAACTGTGTTTGAGTCTTCGTTTTCAACAACGGGTTCCACAACTGAGCTGGTCTCCTCAGACGTAGTTGTAGCTATGGAAGATCCAGAATTATTGGTGTTTCCGGATTCCACAACTGTGTTGGATTCTTCGTTTTCAACAACAGGTTCCACAACTGAGCTGGTCTCCTCAGACGTAGTTGTAGTTATGGAAGATCCAGAATTATTGGTGTTTCCGGATTCCACAACTATGTTGGATTCTTCGTCTTCAACAACAGGTTCCACATCTGAGTTGGTCTCTTCAGAGGTAGTTGTAGTTGTAGCAGATCCAGATTTTACAACAGTTTTAGAGTCTTCCGATTCAACAGTAGGATCCACAGCTGAGTTGCTAACTTCAGCATTGGTCGAAGTCGAGATAGACCCAGATTGATTGATCTGTTCAGATTCTACAATCGTGTTAGATTCCTCGGATTGTACGATGGGATCCGCAGAGAGTGTGGATTCTTCAGAACCGATCGTACTTGTCGATGATCCGGGATATCCGGCTTGTCCAGATATTTTGCTGGACTGATTTTTGGATCCTCGCCGAAAGATCGTATAATGGCGACGCGAAATTCTATGATTATGTGGAATAGTATTTCTGATATCGTTGATGATTGTATCGAATTGAATTCCATTTTCTTGATCTCCTAAACTTTCTGCCGTCGAAGTAATCCGTTTATGAGCACAGTCCACATGAGAATCGTGGTGTTCGATCAGCTTGCCGAAAAGTCTATCCAAGAGCCACAGGCGAATGTCTTTGCGAATGTCAAGGAGAGTCTGTCGAACACTTTCACAGCACGGAACGCTCGCCGCAGACTGCGGCTTCGCCGTCTCGGTGCTCACCGCCGTCTCCGCCGTATGGATGTGCGCACCGTATGCGAGTGCCGTGCAGGCGCCCAATAGGGCGATATAGATTATACGCATTGTCTGCCGATATCCAGAAGTCAACTTTATCTGTTGGCCAATACCGTCAACTTCGACGGCTTTTATACCTTGCCGACGGATTCGGGTTTGTTGTCTCTTCTATAATTTAACTATTTACGTAGATGCTTTTCTGCAGCTCAGCAAATTTCTCATTGTTTTCAAAACATTTGGCACGTCTATTGTTCGCCCG
>JABVZX010000330.1:683372-693547 GCA_020883565.1 Drosophila pachea
CATTCCAATGCGTATACCCCCCCGACAGTTTTCAAATTAGAGAATTCTAAAATTTCCATTTGCTTTACAGTTCGTGTGGCCGGCCAGCGACAGATCTTGAAAGGCGTCAGCGGTAGCTTCCGCAATGGACAGCTCTCGGCCATAATGGGCCCATCGGGGGCCGGAAAAAGCAGTTTGCTGAATGCGATTTCGGGTTTCAGGTGAGCCAACTAGATGGATCGATAGATAGATATTAGGTATATGCGATGCCCCGAAAACTTCTGGAACATGACGACATCGAAAATGTAACCGGTTGTGAGGTCTTTTATTTGTGGCCCAGACTCATTAATAACCAAACATGAAAGAGGAGTATCACAATTTGAACACAATGGATACGGACCGGATTCAATAGACAAATGGAGCATTCCAATTGGCGGCCAGCTCCAGCTGAGCTGAAGAACAGTTTGGGGATTCACGCTAGCGAAGCTTTACCTGTGTCTCAGATATTGGGCATTGATCTCTCTTGCAGAAGAACTGGCGTGAAGGGCAGCATCAAGGTGAAGCGGGACAATGCCTGCTATATAACGCAGGACGATCACCATCAGACGCTGCTCACGGTCGAGGAGCTAATGAATCTGTCGTGCGATCTGAAGCTGAAGCAGCGCCACAAAAAGGAGGAGATGATCACGGATATACTCAAGAATCTTAATCTGAATCATCGCCGCAACGTGACCGCGGACAAATTGAGCGGCGGTGAACGGAAACGCCTGTCCATAGCCCTGGAGCTGGTGGATAATCCGAACATCTTCTTTTTGGATGAGCCGACTAGTGGCCTGGACGAGGTGACCGCCGCTCAGTGTATTCGTCTGCTCAGGGATATGGCACGGGAGGGACGAACCATTGTCTGTACCATACATCAGCCGTCCGCGACGATCTACAACTACTTCGATAGCATCTATGTGCTGGCCAAGGGTCAGTGCGTCTATCAGGGCAGCCCGCAGGCGACGATACCATTTTTGCGGCTGGCGCAAATCGATTGCCCGCGCCACTACAGTCCCTCGGATTACAGTAAGTTCTTTAATATTGTTGACCCGATTGAGTCTAATTAGTTTCGTTCAGTTATTGAGGTGATCGATGCTGAGGAAGGGCACCTGGTGCCGCTGCTCAGCGAGCTGACGGACAACGGTAAGCTCACTTACCGGACCAAGCAGGCGGACTTGACGGGCGTCTCGGTTGAGTTGCTGGAGCCACAGCAGGCGATCACCACGCTCTTCATGGAGCAGCCGAAACGTCAGTTTCTGCCCACATTGTTTGCGGGCAGTGCAGCATCCACTGACGGGACACTGATGGGCGCTGCGGGTGCCTTGCTTGAGCAGATGAAGCTCTTCACACAGCAGCTGCACACCGATCGACGCAACATATCCGGAGTGCAGCAATTCTTGGTGCTGATGCGGGTGATGCTGCTGCGCACGATGCGCGCCCGTCTGGCACTGGCCATCCAGCTGCTCCATCATACATTGTGTGGCCTGTTCTTCGGCTTGATCTTCTTCCAGTTGGGCAATCAGGGAGCGCGGATGTTCGACCATCTCAAGTTCTGCATTGGAGCCGTTCTCATGATTGTCTACACTCAGGTCATGGTGCCCATACTTAGCTGTAAGTGATCGGAATGGCAATCGTTTGCAGTTAGAACTCGCTCACTGAATTCATTTATTTGCAGATCCCGCCGAGGTCAAGGTGGTCAAGAAGGAGACATTCAATCGATGGTACACACTGATGCCGTATTACATGGCGCTCAGCATATCCCGGTTGCCGCTCCAGGTGCTGCTCAATCTTACCTTCATGGCCATGACTTACTGGATGTCCGGTCTGCCGGAGCAGATGTGGCGCTTTTGTATATTTGTGGCCGTCGGCCTGATGATCTCGCTAGTGGCCGAGGGCATGGGTCTGGCAATTGGGGCTACTTTCAGCATAACGGTAAGTATTCTCCCGAACGAATAATACTCACTGTGATCGACTGATTTATCTCTGTGTGGGGTTGCAACAGAATGGCAGCGTTGTGGGTCCGATGATCATAGCTCCGTTGATGGGACTCGCTATCTATGGATTTGATTTCGCAGCCCAAATCCCGAGCGCCATGAATATATTGATGAAGTTCAGTTATGTGCGTGTGGGCGTGGTGGCACTGATCTTGAGCGTGTTCGGATTTCAACGCGAAGAGCTGGACTGCGATGATATCTATTGTCACTTTAGTGATCCGCGAGTGCTCCTCAAATTCTTGGACGTGGACAAGGTATCAATACTGCACCAATTCGGGTTGCTTGCCATGCTGATGATCTTCTTCCGAGTCCTCGTATATATCAGTCTGCGCAAGCGTTGCTATACATGAGCGAAGCCTGTGGCAAAGGAGAAACGATATAGTTTTAGATAATGTCTAATTGCTGTGATTCGGTTTTATACACTCACAAGTAGTGCAGGTGCCTACCTAGAACTAGTTTTAGGAATAACTGATATTGTACATACTACTAACTGCTATACATACATGTATTATGTGCACAGTTGATTGCCCCTTATAGACATTCGAATTAGTTGGTGCTTAGATAACCTGTAGTTTGTAAATATCGCAAGTATATACATACTATAGATAAATGTTTAACAGCAGCGCCCTTTTGACGCCTAGTTCTTAAGTTTGCGTTTTTTTTTTTTTTTTTACTTCTGGTAATAGTGTATAGTATAAGTGCAATTATATTTTTATATATCGGAAAAGAGACGCAGTGCAACATCTGAGTTTTATTTTCAACTTAACCTTAACAAAATTTCTTTCAGTGCCGCTGCCTTTAAAACTATTTGATCATTTCATCTATGTTCACAATTCAAATGCATGTTAATTATCGCGCGCGTGTTATCGATATGGCCATTGCCATATCACATCAACTCGCTCGATAACACATACATATATTTCAGATGGCAACACTGTACTAATCGATCGGAGCTGCGTATTGAATTGCAGCGAAATCGAATGTTTGCTATGATTAGCTTTTAAATAATTGACTGGGTCAACTGCTTTTTGGTTTTAACGCATGTAAGGAAAATTGAAAAAAAAATATACATATTATGAATAAAATGCTATTAGGATAAAAATTAGTTTCGTTCATTTTGCTTATCTTGATGTGGTGGACCTTATAAACTCATTTCAACGTCAGATTCATCATTGCCATGAGGTGCATCTTCGGGTGACTGTGCTTGTGGTAACGGTTTTTTTTCCGCATATTTCGCTTTCGACGCTACGCTCAGGATCTTTTCCCGGAGTGGCCGTATAATCTGCACCGCCTGTTTAAATTTGGATGATAGCTGTGGCGGCAGTTCTAATAGCATATTGTTCACAAATTCATCAATAATAGCGTCCACTTCAACGTTACTGCTGTGTCCAAATTCACCGCACAAATAGAGCATCGTTTGCAGACGTACGATCAGCTCACGCGTTGGCTCTAAACGGATAACTTTGGTGGACACCGTTTTCATGTCCATTTCGGCTAGGGTGCGACACTTTTCGTACAATTTGTTGCGCGGTATGCACTTTCTTTTCAATATCTCGTTTTCATATTTATCGAGATGCTGGTGGGCAACGCGCAGCGGTTCGAGTATTTCGGCATTAACACGATGTAGAGTTATCATATTGGCAGCATAGCAACGTTGCAGCTTATCGCGAAGCGGAAAGTGTTTACTTTCACGTCGTTGGGAAGTCGGTATTCCACTTGTTTCCACTTCTTCGTTCATACTCGCCATGGCGTTAATAGCTTTGCGTTTGAGGACAGTCAGCTTTTTCAACTGGAGCAGAGAGTCGTACAGGATCTTCGCTTCGTCACTACTTAAGAACACTTCGTTTGCCAAAATCTGTTCGTCCTCACACTGCTTCACTAAGGTTGTTAACGGAACTGTTTTACACTCGTGCAACTCATAGAGATGGCTATCCGGAATGGTAATGACGGTGCTCTTCCCGCTTAAGTTGAACTTGACCCTGTAGCTGCTGACCTTTGGCTCAAACCCGACCACACGCCCTTTGCATAGCATCAGTGTCGGCCCGCTCAACAGGCTGATCACTTTGGTATCTATGGGCAGAGGTAAGGGTATGTGCTTAGGCATCAGCTCCAGTGAGGGCCCGTCCTGATCCACATTGAACGTGTGCTGCTGCAGCTGCCGCACAATGCGGCGACAGCGCTCCAGTTCGACTCGCTCACCACCAATAAAGGCTATCGAGAAACGACGCGCCTTTCCCATGCTGCGGCGAATCATCTGCCAGGAGCGTCGAGGCAATCGTCGTGTATTGAGCTCGGGAAAAAAGCTTTGCACATAGCTGTTCATATCATACGCGCTGGCCAGTATTCCCTTATCAATGAAGGACTCCATGAACTCAAACCAAAACCAAAGCTGACAATTTGGCTGCTTCAGGAACTTGTAAAGCCTTTGGCTAACCGAAACCGTTTCTTTGACATCACGTTCCGGTTCCGATGCGGGGACACCGCCTGAATTCTTGTTTCGTATTCGCTTACTAAACTTTGGTAGCTTCACAAATAATTCGTTGTCCTTCTTTTCAGCTGTCTGCGATCTAAGCAGACGTCGTGATTCATTTGCTTTAGACATTCTATGTGCTCGACACAATCCAATAGTTGAAAGCTGTGGAGGCGTTCCAGCGGGGTCGTAATCGGTTGCCTCCTGATTATTATCTGCAAGACGATCAGACATTTTGTACTGTACAAAGGACTATAAATTTGTCAATTGCTTGCCAAACGTTACAAAAAAATTGTATTTTACCTGCGCCTACGACTTCACACCAGCATAAACAATCAATCTCCCAGAGTCTACTTGTTTGAAACGTCATGACAAACTGACTTGAGCATGTTCAAAGATTTTACATATTCAGGGTAGCATTGAAAAAGAGTGACCATATTTGCAAAAATAGTAACGAATATTTCAAATTATTATTTTTTTTTTCATAACGGTAAAATTATTCAATAAGACTCGATAAACGCTGAAGTCAAGAATCGCGTAAAACAAATCGAATTGAACCAATTACAAGGGTTATTATTTATTATTTTTAAATAAAATATTCTTCGCTAATGTCTTCAATTGCAGTGAAATTGTTTAGAGCGATTCCGATCTCTCATTTGAGTACGGTACTTCTTCTTGGCTTTCGATACTCCTTGCCACTTCCCTGGAACGTGTGCGACCATCACCTGAAAACAATTGCTAAGCCTAAAAACTAACCAATAGGTAAGGAACGTTCACGCTTAGGCAGACCAGGCCACCCAATATTTCAGCCCCACACCAGCCATTGAGTGGGGTATTATTACGCACGCTGTCTTGGGATACTTACTGATCGAAATGATTAATGGCAATGATGTTGGCTTGGTTGTGTGATGATAGCACAGTTGCTTCGGTAATTATCGGCACACACCACGATATCCCGTCCAAATGATGGTATGATTCTGCAGACGGACGATATCAACGAACCGCCCATGACCCGCTTCTTTATTGATACATATACAGTATTACCACATATATATTTGGTTGCAATAGCATACGGCGAGGGCAAATGTGATGTGAATAGAAAACGCTCAGCTCTTACCAGTTGAAAGCAAATTACTGAACCTGCCAGCCAGAATCGCGTGACACTCTTATGAGAGCCGTATTGATTCAATCCTTCTTGTGCTCCTTCGACGACACCTTCAGCTGTGCCACTATCTTTTTCAGTGCCTTCGCGTCAACGACATGCTTCTTTTTCTCAATGAGAACGTTTGTTTTCATAAATCTCGATAATTAACACAAAAAACACACCTCGAGCACAACATTTTGTTAGCCCCGCTCGTAACACGATCCAGCTTCTACAATGTGCATTTTTTTGTGAGAGCATATGCTTGTCACCTGACAACAAACGAATGGAATTAAGCAAGGCCTACCCATATGTAAATGCTTTTCAAACGCGTCTTCTTCTTCAATTAGGCAGACGAAGCGACAAAGACACTATAATCACTGAGAATACTGACACTTCAGGACCGTCATAATTAGTAACAATTTCTTATATTTACATACTTCCACATACTTCACATTTTTGGATTCAATTACTTTTTCGTGCTAGAGAGCTTCATCTTGCGTTTTTTCACATGCTTCTTTACTTTTATTTTTCGCTGTTCGGCCTTGGCATCCTTCACCGCTTTCTTTCGTGCCTTTTTGCTGTCGGGCGATTCGTCACGTGGTCTTGCCGAGTTCTTAAACTTTGACCTATCATCGTCGTCCAATGAGCTGTCGCTCTCATTGTCGCTTGTCTGATCCCCACTTTCCGCACTTTTGTCTTCGGCACCCAAAATATCTGGTTTTTTCTTTACATCTAGTGCAGGCGTTAGACCTGCGATTTTCGCATATATCAGATCCTGCTGAACACCCTGCTTGGCTTTGGCCACATCGCGTTCAAAATGAGGCACCTAATATAGAATAGATTAATGCAAATTCATTTGTATTAAAAACTAGTTGTACTCACTTCGTCCAAGCGTTTGGGAATGTAGGTATTCTGCCACACAGCTTCGTCGATCTTCTCTTGAGCTGTGATAGCGTCAAAGTCGCGGTCTTTGATACGCTCAGAGATTCTTTCCAAGCATTCATCCATATTCTGTTCATTTATGGTTTGGTCCGTAATGAAATCAAACAGCTCCTTAACTGTCATTGTGGCCACAGACTTTTTGCGGAAGAACTCGGATATGTTGGTGCAATCTTTGCGTAGAAAATCGAACGCATGCGGATGATCGTGCTCGACCGCCTGACTTACGTCAATGATCACGAGCTGCCCATCCTGGAGCAGTATATTGAACTCAGAGAGATCAGCGTGCACCAACCGACACTGATTGTAAATACGCCACATGATTACCACACAATCACGGTACAGCTCGCGAGCCTTCGACGTTGTGAGCTCAACATCTTTTAGCTTGGGTGCCGGCCAGCCGTTACGGCCACAAAAGCGCATCACTAGCACGTGCGAACGGAGAAGAATGGGCTCGGGAACGGGTACCCCAGCATTATGCATACGTAGATAGTTGCGCATCTCCTTTTCGGCCCACGTGCGCACCATCTTGCGAGGATTATGTTTACAGTAACCGTGGCGGAAACGAAACTCGCCCGAAACATACTTGTCACGATCCTTGAATACAAGTATGGACGTCTTATAGATTTTAATGGCATACTCATCGGCTCCAGTCTTGGATACTGCATGGTAGACGTTTGCCTCTTTTCCGGTGGATATACAGCCATTGATCTCTTGAATAAGACCTCGATTAAGCAGCTTAAATAATATCATTCGCGTTCGGGGATCCATAACCTGTTCCGCCGTGGCACGATCGTGTTTGTCGCGCACTCGTACACGTTCTGTCTCTTGGCGACGGTCGAAGGTCACCAGTCGGTTTGCGGCCTGATCACTCATCTTAGCATTCGGATCATATTTTTCCACATTAATACGGGCAGAGTATTTACGCAGTAGTTTCTCATTTGGTTGATAGTTGCTCAATCGTTGCGTGCCGCTTCTCATGCCGTCAGAGCCGGTGTTAGTACCGCCTGTTGCTGTGAGTTGTGGCTGGACGTTGTGCTTGTTGAAGCCGCTGTATGATTCTTCATAAGCATCGTAGTCATCGCCAAGGTAGTCATCATCCTCATCTATATAGTCAAATTCATTCTCTTCGATTGGATTGGTGTCATCAATAATTGGTTGACAAAAATTGTCGCTAGTATCCTTTTCACTCAGTTTAATATCCTTGAAGATTTCATGATTTAAAGTAAGGGACTTAAAGTCTTGCAACCACTCAGACTGAAATTAATTTTTATGTAAATTACAATATTTCCTTTCATTTAAACATAAATCTCACGTTTTTCAGATATTCTTCATCCTCTTCCGGATCGCTAAATTTGTGCGCATCCGTCATCGTGCAGATGTTAGCTCTCGATATACTGGCGAAACAATTTTTTACCTATAACAGAAATTGGTTCTATTGTTTTATGAAACCCGGGGAAGCTTTTCACATTCACGTTTATATTGAAAACAAGTGTGAAATTTATCAAAATTGCACGTGTAAGCCTCAAGCAGCTGATAGCTTTGCCATTCACAACCACCAATAACACGGTTCTATTATTTGTGATGGAACTATCGCTTATCGATAACATATATGAAAAACAGCTGTTATGCTTCCCGGGCATACGGAGACCAGGTTGGTAACTAAAAACAATGCGGCAACAGTAATAACTCGCTGTGGTTAATAATATATATGAAATTTGAATCAGACCATATAGAATCTAATTATTTAAGACAATAAGCGGCGGCTAAAGATGTTTGTACTAGCGGAGCTTAAAGACAATGTGCGCATTGCACCCGATCATTTCAATTTGAAGCTTGTGGATGCCGTGCGCGACGAAATCGACCGGAAACTGGCCAATAAGGTAATTTGTATGATTTTTGAATGAAATCATTATTAATTCAATTATATGCTCAAAAGGTGCTGCTGAATGTCGGCTTGTGCATAGCGCTTAAAGAGATCGTGTCATTGAAGGACTCAATAATCTTGCCTGGTGATGGTGCCTCACACACAGAAGTTCTCTTTCGTTACGTTGTGTTTCGGCCAATGGTTGGCGCTGTAATAACGGGTAAAATTCGTAACTGTAACCGTGAGGGGGTTAATGTGACGCTGGGATTCTTCGATGACATACTCATTCCGCATGCCGCGCTGCAACATCCGTCGCGCTTCGATGAGGCGGAGCAAGCCTGGGTCTGGGAATACCCCCTAGAGGAGGGCGGTAAACATGACCTTTTCATGGATGTTGGCGAGCCAATCAAGTTTCGTGTTTCTCGCGAGATATTCGAAGAGACATCCCCCATTGGCCCACCCAAAACGGAGGGTCAAACGTCGCAGAATAACAGCACCTCCTCGGCGGCAGCTACAGCTACAGCTCAGGAAGTGAAGACGCCCTACAAGATTATCGTAAGATCAGATTCCAAATGCGTAACACTAAAAAGTACAAATGGCTGCAATGTTTCATAATCTTGCCAGGGCGCCATCAATGAATCAGGACTGGGCGTGCTCTCCTGGTGGGACCAGCAAGCTAAAGAGGATGAGCCTGATGAGGACGGGGCTGGTGAGGACAACACGGAATATGCCAACGACGACGAGGGCGAAGGTGCTTGCGAGGAATGACAAAAGAGTAAGAATGCAACAGATGCATTCGCTGTAAATACCTAACGAAAGTAAAAAAAAAAAAAAAAGAAAACCATTCAGTTATTAGTTAATAGAGATAATTACTTACTAAGTTAAAAGTGGATATTAAATTAAGATTGTTTTAACGAAAAAACGAAAAGTGAAAGACATCAGCTTCAAATAGGCTTTAGTTTATTTTCTCATATATTTGTTTTTTAAAATTTGTTTTGCTTTAGATTTGCATTTGCTGAAATATTGTTCGAATTTGGTTTGAAATTGGCTCAAACAACGATCCTCACATATATATATATATATTTTTATCTTTTTTTTTTTACTTTCATTTTTGGTAGCGCAGCTCGTTCACACATATAATTCATTTCAGTTTAGGTTCAACTCCTCGTCGTTTGGCGACTTAAGTTCTAGGAAGGGCGGCACAGGGTCTTCAGAATATACAATTTAATGTGTGTTTGATCTTTCCTTTTCGGTTTTTCATTTGCCATGTTCAAACTTAGCTGGAAATATGTTATTTTGTCATTAGCTTAGCGTGCACATTTCTCTAGATTTCTAATTCTAAAACTGGAATACTTGAATTTTCTTAATTTCGTTCTCATCTATTTTTCTGCTTGGTTTTAGCTTTGTTTTTGTTGTTGTTGTTTTTTTTTTCTTTTTTGCTTGCTTTGCTTTTGAAAGGATGTTAGCGTTTATTTATATTTTATATTATATTACAATTGTTAAAAAAAAATCTTGTGGGGGTGTTTGCTTGTGTGTGTGTGTGTGTGTGTGTGTGTGTGAGCTAATTAGAAAGCTGACTGGCAAACTCTACCTATAAATAATCTCATCGGGCTTTTTGAGAGTGTTCCGTTTGTTGCTTTGAACAATAAATTGCATAATTTTTGATTCCATTTGTTTAATGTTTTTTGTAAGTTTTTTTTTTTTCTCTTTCATTTTGTTGTCTTTTAGGCGCCATTTAAT
>JABVZX010000330.1:726988-738845 GCA_020883565.1 Drosophila pachea
GTGTACGTGATGATATATGATGCGCATTGTAGACAGTTATTGTTTTTATCGCCGTTGTAGGCATTCTTGCTTATCAGTTATAAACACCCACATTTAGACAATTGTCGCTAATCATTGTCGCTCTGTTCGCTGATACTCTGTAAAATCGAACACATGCGCAAAGGGCTATGCTGTGACCCGAATGCATTGTAAAGGGTATTTGCGAATCGCTTTTTAAGTGTAGCTCTCGCTCCTAATTTACATATATCTCACATATACTTTAAACGGTTTATTATTTTCAGGCACCGCACCCGTTGTACCCTTTATGCAGCCACTGGCTCTGCAGCTGGGCTACTCATCCGTGGTCGTGGGCACCATGTATATGATATTGCCCATTGTCGGATTGCTGGCCAAATCGATTTTCGGTTACATAGCAGATCGGTAAGTAGGATGGCAAGAGAGCGAAAGAAAGAGAGAGAGAGAGAGATCTGTAGCATTAACCTTGTCTACCTGCAGCTATCATCGCCATCGCTTCCTGTTCCTGGCTGGCCAACTGCTGACAGCCATAGCCTTCTTTGCAATCATGTACGTGCCGGCGGTGAATAAGCCGGAGTTCCATTGCCATGCCGGCGTATCGACCATACGCTACTGTTCCAACTATCCGAAGGATGCGAAAACTAAGCTGGAGTCCTACTATGGCAATCGTACATTAACCTGCAGCATGAACTGCCAAATGACACCCACTAGATGGGATACTGTATGCCAGGATTGGCTGAAGAATCATGGGAGCAACTGTGTGGAGAACAAAACAAAGATGACAATCGATTTTACCACTTACATTAACATGAATTCCATGATCGAGGAACTGGGGCAAGACAATACGAGATGCCTAAATTTTGTGATGCCCCACAATAGCGGCACAATAGACGGCCAGAACATAACCCTATACTTGTCCCACAATAACATCTTTCGATCCAAGTGCCAGATGGACTGCCATGATGAGTACCTGAAAGAGATGCTGCCCGACATGGGCAGTACCATAGCGCTGCCCGAATTCTGGTTCTTTTTTGGTATGCTGATCCTCAGCTGGGTGGGCATGGCGGTGGTGGTGAGCATCGGTGATGCCATCTGCTTTGGTTTACTCGGTGAACGCCATCATCTGTATGGCAAGCAGCGGCTGTGCGGTTCCCTAGGCTGGGGTATCTTCGCCTTACTAGCCGGTCTGCTGGTGGACTCCATGTCGGAGAAGGGCAGCACCGATAAGAACTACACGATTGTCTTCTGGATGACACTCATCATATTGGGCTTCGATATGCTCGCCTCCAGCAAGCTCAAGGTAAATACAGCTGAAAAGTCTCAAGCTGATTCACTCAATTCATTTCTGTCTCTCTCTCTCTCCCTCTCTCTCTGGCTTCAGCACACTCAGACCCATATGTCGCCGAACATCCTGAAGGATGTGGGTCAGATGTTTCTGTCGATACGCTGCAACATCTTCTTCATATGGTGTGTGGCCATTGGCCTGTGCACGGCGCTAATTTGGAACTTCCTCTTAATCTATGTGGAGGAGTTGGCCCAGTCATATGACAATGGCAGCGACTACATCAAAACTCTGGAGGGATTGATGATGAGCGTTCAGTGCTTCGGCGGCGAGCTGCCGTTCTTCTTTATGTCCGGCTGGATATTGAAGCGTATTGGACATGTGAATGCGATGAGCCTGGTGCTGTTTGGTTTCGGTGTGCGTTTCATACTCTATTCGATGCTTCAGAATCCCTGGTATATACTGCCCATTGAGATGTTAAGTGGCGTCACCTTTGGCCTCTTCTATGCCACAATGGCCTCGTATGCTAGCATTGTTGCGCCGCCGGGCACCGAGGCCACCATGCAGGTAGAAATTACTGCAATTAATGTAATCCATATGTGCCGAGTCTATAGAGATATATGCTTGATCCCATTACAGAGTTTGGTGGGAGCCATCTTCGAGGGCATTGGCGTCTCCATAGGCAGCCAAATTGGTGGACAGCTCTTTGAAGCGGTCAGTGCTCGCACCACCTTTGAGATCTTCGGTATTGGTGCCTTCATTGCCTTCATTATCCATGTCTGTCTTCAAATGTATCTGCAGCGCAATGGTTCCGCTGAAAACGGTAAGGCTAGGTCCCCCGCAAGAACAGCTGCCTCCACTCCAGCACCGGAATCTGAATCCGGTTTACCGCACAGCGCCAAATACCTCGACGGCTTCAGCGATGTCGACTTGAGCTGAGGTCAATTGTCACGGGGGGCTGACATAATAGAACAAATTTTCAGGAAACTTTCAAAAAAGAAAAAAAAAAAAGTATTTTAGTTTGATGAATTTATTTTTGGAACCGATCATACAGATATTACGAAACTATCAGGTATACGCATAGAGCGGCTGCGGACCAGATAATAATAACCATTAGATAATGATAACCATTAGCGATAGTTAGAGATCGGAAATGATATTAAAATTTTTAATTTTCGAGAAAAACTTGTTATAACAGTGGGAAAACCAAAGGAAAGTCTTCTTTCACTTCTCAGTTGGGATTCCCAATTTTTTTTTTTACATATATAAGAAATGTTAAAAGAAACAAATTTCCTGCGTTCGATCTGAGATCTATGGCATACATATATAGTTAGTTCGATCGGAGAGATATGAGAGATATATATAGACAGTTCGATCGAGCTCTTCTCAGCCGCAGCTTTTCTCATCTAGTTTTATCCACTGACAAAATTGTACGAAAACGGGAAAATCCAAATAAAATTGGTAAAAAAAAAAAAGAAAAAGAAAACAAATTAAAACACATTTATTTTGTACACATTAAAAAAAAAAAAATCATTAAGTGCTTAAGTACTTTTACACACGACACACGCACAATTGAGATCTGTAATCCCTTACTAATTATTGTTTCCAAATACTTTTAGGCACTGTCAAATATTTCGCACCGACAGATGCAATGCACATGCTGAATGAGCAGGAGTACACGGGCGTTAGCTAAGCTGCTGTGATCCGGCGTAATCCCAATCTTCGATAATCGAGTGAATCTACACACAATCACACACACACACACAACATCTCTCTCTCTCTCTTTTTTCCCTCACACAAGGAAATGGTGCTGATGCCGCCGCTGCCGCCGCTGCTGCTCAGTTGAACGATTTCGTCAGCCGATTGCATGTTGAATGTTAAGATTCAATCTCAACTGTATTTAAATTTAGTGATTAAAACTAGTTGTACTCTAATTTAGTAATGCTAGCAACCAATTCCAAACGCACACACACACACACACCACTTGTAGTATGTGCATGTTTTGCATGCACGTTTATGCGCTGCATATCATGAGATCTATGAGAATCGTATTGTATTTCCATTTGTGATATAAATATATCTATAACTGTTAAATCATGATATGTCCACGCATAAACGTTACACATTTTAGTTCTATGCCTGTAATTGTCTCTGTCTCTTTCGCGCTGTGAATGTTTAAATGTTCTATTTCCTAAAGAATTAATTGTTAATCGATTTTAGTACTTGTTGCATGTGGCTTCACTTGACGATTTGTACGCTGCAAAAGCACGAGAAATTGTTAACCAAAATTATATATGTATATCCACATATTTGTTTAAACATTCTAAATTTAAAAGTTACATTTATTTAGCTTTTAGTTTACGAGTCTTGTCGGCCAGCGCAATACGGATCCATCTGGGTAATGCTAAATTTTATCTTATATACAATTACTTATCAGATATACATGGTGTCTATTGGCCGCCGATAAGCGACTCCTCCTGCTGTTGCTTGTCCAGCTTGCGCTGGTAATCCCGCTGCTTGCAGGCGGCCACGTTAGCGGCCCGTTTCTGTAATTGAACGAAAGCCAGATACTTAGTTACATTTAAGCTATTATTGCATGAGCACTAACTAACTAACAACTAGGCACAATGTTGATTATTGTTATTATTCATATCAATTTTATTTTCTTGTTTGTTTTTTTTTTCTTTTTTTTCTGGGGTTTTATGCAACAATAAAGAAACATTGATTTTTTTGTTTTGGATTATTGTAGCTGCATCGCATTGCATTGCTCTTACCTTTAAAACTTTGGAACGTTGATAAATGCTCTGCATATCCTTTTTGATTTTTATCAGCCTTTCTTTGTAGCGCCTGACCTCGTTCATCTAAGTACGGAACAATCGTAATCTATTATATTTATGCATATATGGAGCGAGCGTTCAATCACGTGAAAGCCATATTAGGCATACAATGTAATTGTGATAAGAATTATGGTCCCGCCGCCAATTTAAATTTCCAGACCTCGTTTATTACCGATAGAGCCATGACGAGTGTTTTACTTATCTTGGCATTTGACTTCCTTTACGATGTACTTACCATTTCCATTAACTTTGTTATCTCGCTACAATCCAGCTTACATTTCTCTTTGGATACATCGATGTAGAATTTGTTTTGTTTTCCGCTGCAAATTAGGATCATGAGGTGATAATTCGCAGTATTCAATATTGGACTTACATCAATTCCTTGAGCTGAGCACGCACGCGCACCAACGGCGGCTCGGCTATCCGAAGTACTCCAAAGGACAGTTGCACCGCTGCGGCGCTGCACTTGGCTGCGTGGTCGTCTGTTGTCGCTTGCGCATTGTTGTTGCTGACAGAGTTCTCGGGAGCTGCGACGGCGCCGAGGGCCGTGCGATCCGCTGTGAGTTCAGCTATTACACTGATTAATAGCAGAAATGAATTTAACGCTAATGTTATCTATAGTTAATAGATTACCTATCTAAATTGCTGCTTTTTAGCATTGTTAATCCAATTGTTACAAATAGCTGTTTACTATGGTAGTTATCATTCGTTGCGGTTTCTTATCGTTATCGGGCTTATCGATTGTTCGCCCCACCAGCCCTGGGGCCCAGCTGATTTAGCTAAAATTTGTTTATTTGCCTTCAATATGCTCATTAACTACATTTAATCAACTTATAATGCGTTGTGCTGTGAGGCATTGTGGTAACAACAATCGAAAAGGCAATAAGAAGAACTGGCGCTACTTTCACTTCCCCAAAGACAAAGAATTGTTAAAGAAATGGATAGAGTTTTGTGAGCGCGACTCAATAAACACAACAACAGGTGAGTTAAGTTATAACGAAGTAAACAATAATTGATGTATGTATTGTTTTCAAGCATGCATCTGCAATGAACACTTTACTTCTGACGACTTTGAACGTAATATGCAATATGAGTTCGGTAAATATTATATCTAAAGTAAAATTAATTGATCTTAGACTAATTAATTAGTTCTTGTAATACCTAAAGGGTTCACCCGCAAGAATCCAACGAAATTGAAGCCGGGCTCTTGTCCCAGCATTCATCGGCCTCAGGATAAGCTCCTACAAAGTAGTGGCACCAATAGACGCACTAAAGCCAAAGAACTCTTCACAGTGGAGCCGATACCGGACTCAACTCAAAAGCGACACGAACTGGAGGCCTTTGAGACGAATACAGAAGATGAGACTTTGTTGGACTTCAGTGAAATGGAGAATCCAGCTGAAAGCAATGATAGCCAGCATCAAAGCTATAAACTAATTGAGTGTATTAGTAATGCAGAAGAGAACACAAATCCAGAGATATCTGAGGAGACGCCAGACATTGGACGTATCGAAATACAGACAATTGATCCGGTTAATCCGCAAGACAACGTCGAAGAGCACATGGACCTCACCGAGCTGGAGGGCGACAACTACGCGAAGCATTTAGAGAGCGAAGTGTATGACATTCAGGACCTTATCTTTACTATTTTAATATAACAATTTTTCAAAACAGGAACAACCTCAAACGGGAGGTTTTCTTTCTGAAAGATGAGCGCAAGAAGCTGATTGATGAAATCGAAAGTCTCAGAGCAACATTGCGGAAATCCCGTTTAAAGCACATAGCGCTGAAAAAGGTAAACGTATCTAAAAGCAAAATGGTTTGTTATTAATTTATTAACTATAAAATACAATAATTTACAGATGAAGAAAGCTTCATTCCGATCGCCAATCAAAAAAGCGGTCATGGCTTACACAGCCAGCATTGATATCATCCGAAAGTTGAGGACAATAAACAGATCGACTGATTAGAATATAATCCATCCAACTCTAAATAAAAGGAACTTCTTTTATACACACACACAAGCATATGTTGTTGTTCATTAAATGACTAAAAGGATTTTCAATTTTCGAGAATTTTATCTGGCAATTTTCGTCGGAAAATCACGTCCACCAAATGTTTTCCCTAAGTGGCTGGCGTCGACGCCGCTCATAACGAGCGGACAAATCCATTCCGCTCTTATCGCGAAAATTTTTGGGCTGTAAAAAATTTCCATAAGGTCGAAGTCATTAGGATTATGCGGGATATATATATTGCAGTTTCTGCTACCTGCGGAACTATAAAAGATCCTTCCGAGTTAGATTCGACCTGCACTCCAAGCATACCACTCCGACGACCAACATCGTGTGCCGACCCGAAGAGACTCCTACGAAGCAAGGACTCTAAACTGATTTGGCGAAATGACACGAAAACTGGAGACTATAAAAGGAAGCTTGGCTAGCTGGGAACTGGTGCCGTCGTCGACAACTGAAGCAGCAGTGACCTGGACCCATGGCCAATGCGATTGCTTGTTGTGTCAGCACATTAGACAACAATTAGACAATTATAGTTTAATTCCCAAACTCCATTGTATATAGATTCCCCACCCTATAGTCAAATTTTTTAGATCAATTTTACAAGCCTAGCGAAATATTTAGTTAATTGTTTAGCTAATTTATCGGAGTATATTCAAAATATACGTGATATTTTGTATGCAATAAAATAAAATTTACGACCCCCGCTCCCCCACAACTCAAAGCTCTTTCAATGCGCTCAAATAGAATGGGGTATTCGGCCGTCTACTTAACCGTAACCGGCTCTCCCGTAACTATTGATAAAACGCGTCAAGGGGGTTACCTAGGAGCCGAACAGAAAGCCCTAATTTGCAGCTGCATTCCATAACTCGACTCGTTAGTCTCTAGGCGGAATTGCATTGGGGGAGACATTCTATATATTTATTAGTGTATATATCGGAATGGAGTACGTCTTTAAGAAGGAACGTCGTACATTTGGCACGCGTGTGCAATTTGAGGACAAAGATGAGGTGGTGTTTAGCGAGAATTCCAATCCCGAATTGGTGAAGAATTATATACTAAAGAATCCGGTGGACCGCTCAACCCAATATGCTGGCCAGACATCGCTGAGTGTGGCTAACACGGAGCGTGCCACGTACAAGAGCACAGGTATTACGCACAATGAGGGCGGTTGGCCGAAGGACATCAATATGCAGGACCCGGAGCAGACCGTGCGCTACAAGCGCAAAATTGAAAAGGATGAGAATTACATAACGCAAGTGATGAACCTGACCAAGCCCATGGAGCATTATATATTTCAGAATAATGCTGTCAATATCTATGAGAACTACTTTGAGAATATGGATCCTGCTCCGTTGCCAGAGCCATGTAAATCACGCACAGTCAATGTCTACCGTGATCCCAATCCGATTAAAGTGCCTGTCAAGCATCTGTCCTGGTCACCGGACGGTGGCATCAAAATGGCCGTCAGTCACTGTGACATGAAGTTCCAGGGTGACAAGACTGGACAACGCTGCAATTCGTACATCTGGGAGGTGGAAAATCCAAACGAACCATTTCTAACGCTCGAACCGAAGGTGCCGTGTGTGTGCCTCGAATATAATCAAAAGGATCCAACTAGCCTGGTTAGTGGAATGTACAACGGCCAAGTAGCCGCCTGGGATACTCGGCATGGCAAGCATCCGGTGATGATTAGCGAACGTGAAGTGTGCCATCGTGATCCGGTCAATTCGGTGCTCTGGAACAACTCGAAGAGCGGCACAGAGTTCTTCTCCGGCGGCTCTGATGGTCAGGTGCTCTGGTGGGATACACGTAAACTCAGCGAGCCACTCGATCGACTACTTATGGATCCAGTCAAAGGCGACGAGCAGGATTTGTCACGCTCCTATGGCATTTCGGTGTTAGAGTATGAGACAACCATACCCACTAGATTCATGGCGGGTACCGAGATGGGCATGCTCTTCTCGTGCAATCGCAAGGGAAAAACGCCTACAGAGAAGATACAAATACGAGTGAGTTTCATTATATCCAGTTGTACATGTACCAAATGTTAACTCCGTCTGCAGATGATGTGCCACTTGGGTCCTGTTTTTGCCATCACAAGGAATCCGGCGTTTGTAAAGAACTTCCTTACAGTAGGCGATTGGTGTGCCCGTATCTGGTCAGAGGATTGTCGTGAGAGCTCAATCATTTGGACCAAAAGCAGCGCATCCATGCTGACAGACGGTGCTTGGAGTTACACCAAGTGAGAACTCACAAAAACTAATCAAAAATTGTACACTTGATATGAATCTTTGTATTAGAGTCTCGCAGTTCTTTATCACTCGAATGGATGGCGTGTTGGACACCTGGGATCTCTTGCAGCAGCAGAACGAACCAGTTCTAACGGTCAAAGTCTGTGATGAGCCACTCTATTGCGTGCGCACTAACGAAAACGGTAAATTTGTTAGCTGTGGCAGCAAACTAGGCGCCACATTTCTCATCGAAGTCTCCGACAATATGATCATGTCGTCTAAGAACGACAAACCATTGCTAACTGCGGTGAGCGCCAGGAACTCCAAAATAACGATAACAGCAAAGGTAATTTTTTTTTCAATTTTCAGATGTTTGAGCGCGAAAACCGACGCGAGAAAATCTTGGAGGCCAAGTCAAGGGAAAGCAAGCTCAAGATTAAGGCCAATCATGGTCAGGAGCAGGCCGATCTAACCATGCTAAATGGTAAAATAAATATGGCGCCATTTGCCAGCGCCTGCGAGCAAGCGGCCAGCGAATACTTCGCCGCTGTGGAACAGGAGCGGCTGCGTCGACTGCCCGGAGGCAAGCGTAGGTGAACGATTAAATTGAAGTATATTGTCTACTTGATAGCTTACATTTGCCTGTTATTGCAGAGGATGTGGAGGAGGTTGATGTCTCGGAAGCAGAAAGCGCAAAAGTCTAATATATCAATTGTTATTTACTGTTATACTGTTCAGTTACTAAAGTATATACACGTAGATTCAACGTATTTTTCTGCTGGTTTCATTTTAAAAGTAAGCGTTGATCAACACTTTTAGTGGTCGATAATTTGTGGCGGTCGGTCAATAAGCAGTTAACAGCATACATTTTTTGATTAAACTACATTTTGTTCAGTCATCTGTACGAGCACCGTTTATTTTCGTTTTAGAATTGATTTTGAATGTAAAGAGATCAGTGCTCTACAGTCATTGGTTAGGCGCAGTTATTATCATAGAACAGGTACAGCTCTAAGTGCGTAATTGAACCAATTATTTGAAGTGCGCGGGAAGCATAACCAACATTCATGTTGCACGTTGCTCTGTGTGGCCTACGTGACTCAGAAACAGTTATCAATGGCGCAACAACAGCTGCTTCAAAAGTTCAGTGACCAATTTTAGTGCAGCTGCAACCCCTGTGCCTAGCCGCATTTAAATTTGAACTGTTTGGCAGACACCAGCTATTTGCAAAGAATCTTTCAAACAGAGTTAGTGTGCAAGTGTGCACACGTGCGTCTATTAAATAATCAGCAATAATAGAAACAAAACAAAACAAATTAACTACAGCAACAACGATAGCTACAGCAACAGCAACTCGAGCAAAAGAAAAACAAAGTGAACGTCGAGGAAATCACACAGAAAACCTTGGCGCGTTCGACAGTTGCAACTAAAATTATAAATAATTCTAAAGTGAAGGTGAGCCCTGAGTCATCCAAAGTATAATTGTTTTCGCTTTTTTTTTTTATTATTTTTTTTTTGTGCCAATGCAACGTTTACAAAACTGGCCACCAGCAAAACGAAATTTTTTTGCAGCAGCAGGAGCCAAATGCTTGCATTCAAACTTGCCTGTCTGCAGTCACGTAGACCATCTTTCACTATTTGTTTGTTTTCTTCTTCGTTTTTTTTTTTTTTTGGTGGGGTGGTGTGGGCTTTACAACTAATTGTTGTAGCACACACATATGGAATAAATACGCAAATGTTAATATGAACAGAAAACTGTAAATAGCTATTAGGTTACCGTTTGTTGACATTAAAGGCAAGGTCAAGTTTGTTGTTATTTATATTAGTATATCGGATGTGTTTACTGTTTCGTATAGCGACTTACACGTGCGTTTTTATTTTTCATTACAACAGTCATTGACCAAGATGTTGGACGTTATTCAACCCGGCGACAGCAGCAGCAACAACAACAATAACAGTGATGTAGTTGTGATACGGGCCAAGCCCAAGAAGGTATTCAAGCCAAGGGCGCGCATCAATCGCATACCACAGGAGCTCCTCGATGATCCACTACTGCAGCGAGCCATCGATCGGCTGCCCTCGAACTATAACTTCGAGCTGCACAAGACGATTTGGCGTATACGGGAGACAAAAGCGAAACGTGTTGCCCTGCAGATGCCGGAAGGACTGCTAATGTATGCGATGGTCATTAGTGATATTATAGAGCGTTTCACTAGTGCCGACACCGTCATCATGGGTGATGTCACATATGGTGCATGCTGTGTGGATGATTACACAGCCCAAGCATTGGGTGCCGATTTGTTGGTACACTATGGTCACAGCTGCTTGATACCTGTCGACCAAACGACCGGCATCAAAGTGCTTTACGTATTCGTGGACATCAAGATCGATCCTTTGCACTTTCTCGACTCGGTTAAACTGAACTTCAAGCCAGACGTGGGCCAGATCGCGCTGGTCAGCACAATACAATTTGTGACGACACTGCAGGCGGCCGCAACAGAGCTGAAGGCAGCTGGCTACGATGTGCTGGTGCCGCAGGCAAAGCCACTGAGTCCTGGTGAAATATTGGGCTGCACTTCGCCACAGTTGCCGGAGACGACACAAATGATTATCTATTTGGGCGATGGCCGCTTTCACCTGGAATCTGCCATGATTGCGAATCCGCTGTTAAAGGTTGATGGAGTTGAAAGTGATTAATAAAACTATATAAACTCTACATTAATTTTAACTTCTTGCAGGCATACAAGTACGACCCTTATGAGAAGAAGTTCACCGTGGAGCACTATGACCACAAAGCCATGCAGTCCCTGCGGCATTCAGCCGTGCAACGAGCCAAGCAGGCGCAACGCATTGGCATCATCTTGGGCACATTGGGTCGTCAGGGCAGTGCTCGCGTGCATCGGTTTCTAGAGAAGCGTCTGCGTGCCAAGGGTATCGAGGCGACGACTATACTGCTGTCTGAGATTTTTCCACAAAAGCTGGCACTGTTCGCCGATATCGATGCCTTCGTACAGATTGCGTGTCCACGTCTATCCATCGATTGGGGCTCGGCGTTTGAGAAGCCCCTACTGAATCCTTATGAGCTCTCTGTGGTGCTGGGCGACATCGAATGGACGCCAGATAATGCCTCGCCGCGCACCAATGCATATCCCATGGACTTCTATGCAACTGGCAGCTTGGGACCATGGACGCCAAACTTTAAGCCGCCAGCGTTAGGTGAATGCGAGAATCGACCCTCGGCTGACTGCTGTGGCCGCTGTACACGGGCCGAGTTGGAAAAGGACGACAATGGCAAGGCGGCAGCTTTAGCCGATTTGCTCGACTTCAAAAAAGGATAGAGCAGTGTATTCAGCCATTCGCGTCCTCCATTTCTCTCAAGCGTGACTTAATGCTAAGTAACTAAGTGATTTAGTTTATGTGCCCGCCCAACCCAAATGTAACATAGCTACTAATTTAAGTTAGTACAAATTTGATTTCTAA
>JABVZX010000330.1:866265-877900 GCA_020883565.1 Drosophila pachea
CGCACGCATATGCAAGGGCCACACCGAAACCAAGCAACCCCTGGCACAGGCGCACACGATAAACGGCAACAACTACACCTACAACAACAGCAATAGCAACAACAACAGCAACTACCCTCAACAGCGACAAAGCACTTGCTGCTTGGGGCACTGCGTTCGGCAGGGGGATGTACTGCGGTTTTACTCGCTACTTTTTCGATTAACTTTTACTACTGTCACCAAATTTTTTTCCTTTCCTTTTTTATTAATACACACAGTTGGCGTGTATTATTTAGCAATGATTCTTCTTATTTCTTGTACAGCCTTATCCTGTTCGTGGCGTTTCACGCTTAAAATGGCTGCTGGCTTGGCTTTTACCTGTGTGATTTCGCCTACGTTAACGCCCGTTGACAAAATTTCGTTTTTTTTCTTTTCCTTTTTTTATGAGATACTCACACTTAATATAACGGGAACAGAGCTGATTTGAATAGCACACGGCTTTCGCTATTATGTCTTGAATTGATAACAATGTTGTATTGTGTATTTGCGCTATAATTATGTTTATTTATACACATCTCTTTTTAGTTTCACATTTCACAGGACACATCGACCCACAGCTATTGGCTCATTGCGAACTTTTACACACCTCCGACTGAACGCCCCAAAACTGACACTGCGACTGCGACTGCGACTACTCGTCGCTAGCTCCACTAACCGTTCACTCACAGTTAACAGAATATATTTATACTCGAGTTGGCAGCCCGCTGTTAAGTTTATCGATTTAAGGAGATGCGCGGTGCGAGCGAGACAACTCTATCTGCGACTGCACAACCGATGACTAAAAATAACATTGCGTGATTGTTGACTTTGTTGTACTCAGGCTGAAATTGTTTAATAATTTTGAATTAAAATGCGCGAAATTCTAAAGTATAAATAAAAAATAGTGGCGGGAATATGAGAATCATCCTTAACCTCAGACTATATATTTGGAATAACCGGCCAACATGTCAAGCAACCCCCACAAGAAGCGTTGGATGGGCGCACCCCATAAGCCTCTGGTTCTCTCTCTATGTCTATGTCAGTCCCGCTTCCTTTCTCTCTCACTCTCTCGGCCTCTCGCTCATTTCCGTGTACTCGTAAATGACATTTAGCATATTCTTGTTTTTGGCGCCCGATCCGCAGATAAACTCTTATTGCACACCGCAATTCAATTGCGGCCAGCTAATAATATTTTCTAACGACGCATAGCTGGCCGTAAATTTGATTTGTACTTCCGCAGCAGCTTGCACAGGTGACAACCGCTGCTCCGCGAAGGTGCTGGAAAATGAGGTGCCGTCACTTTTTATCGGCTGGCTGGCTGTGAGAGTTGAGTCGCAGTGCGGCTAATGTCTGTCCGGAATTTTGTCACCTGAATTGGCCTGAAACAAAATCGATTTACTGCTGGCCCATTCGTGTCATGTAATTTGTCGCCACACACACACACACACACACACACACACACACACACACACACACACACACACAGCGAGCTGGACCCATCCGACCTACCACACACACACGCACACACACGCCCCCTTGCGGCAGGGAGTCTGTAAAATTGAATTAATCAAGACGTAACTGATTCGATTAGATATTTAAAAGATGAATATGATTTATTTTCCGCTGCAGACACTTATATTTACCGTAGTATATAGATAGATTATAAAACGCCTGTACCAATTCTATAATACCTAAACACACTCAATTCATATCCAAATAGTTTAGCCCCACACCCTATATATATTTTCTATGTACTTGTAATATCATTTAGGACCATAGACTTAATTAACACAGTTGACCAAATGCTTGGCGGCGCAGGCCCGGCGATTAAGGTCAAACCGCTTTCCGGGAGCACAGAAATGGGCAGCCGCAATTCCCCTTCTACAGACGTAATACTTGTTACACAACGTCGAGTCGCGGATAGTGGTGCCATCGCGCTCCATGCTGCAGTCGGGCCTGCCTGCCGCTAGCATGGAGACACCTCCTGAAGATGGCCCTGCATCCAAAGTCTCTTCCTGCGAGCACTTAACTCGACTGGCGTAATTGCAATATCTTTTATCTGTGTCTATGTAGAGACCTGCTGGGCACTGCCTAGCTATCGCGCGTCCATTGATGCAGACGTAGAATTTGCTACATGAGCTCGGATGCCTAAGGTAAACACCATTGGGCGATAATTTGCAATCAGGAACGGGCGAGGAAATGGAGCTATTGCTCGGATTGGACGACATGGCAGGCGCCACACTGAGATCTTTACCGCCGTCTGAGCAGTCTACCAGGCTGGGGAAATTGCAGACCATCTTTTTGATGTCGAAATAGAGCATTGCCGGACAGCTGTGTGGAATGGCCTCTCCATTGGAGCACACGTAATAGTTGCGGCATAGCTTCGGGTCCCGTATGAAGGCGCCATTGGGTAGGGAGCGGCAATCGGGTCTAGTCGCAGCTTCACCCATGGCCGGAGTCTGCGATTGCAGCGCGGACACTTTGGGGTTCGCAGCTTCCGCGACGTTCTTTTGCTTTGGGATCGTAAGTCCTTTGTGGGCGGGGCTGGAGGAAGTCTTTGAACTGGACTTTGCTGTATAGCTGGGTCTCGTAACGGCTCCAGCTAGATGGTTATGCCTCTTGGGAGCTTTAGCAGATTTGATTGAGGTTTCCACAGTTCGATGGGGGCTCACGGAGCTCTCCAGCAGTTCGTCCCGTAGCAATGGATTTTCCCAATTTCTGCTCTGGTCGTCCATTAGTTGACAATCGACAATTCCAGGGAAATTGCAAACCTTTTTGTTTATATCAAAATATAAATTCGCTGGACAGCTGCGCAGTATCGCTCGGCCATTAGCACAAATGTAGAAGTTTCTACAAGAGTGGGGATCTCTCTGGTAGGCGCCATTTGGCAGCGAGCTACAAATGGACTTAATTCGTAAGCCCTGATCTACTTTACTCCCCTTGATTGGACTTACGTTTGTCTCAATCGGCTTCGATACGGGATTTTCCAAATATTTGCCGTCTTTCAAGTCTTTCCGTACACCCGAACTACTCTCAGAGTCCAAACTGTTGTCCTGTGTGGATCTTATTGTCGTGGACGTCAGCGTTTTGGACTTGTCTTCTGGCTCTTTGGGTATGACGACTTCCTCCGAGCTATTCGAATTGCTCATTGAGTAGCTGCTCAAGCTATCCTCATCACTGCCGGACGCACTCTTGGAACCATTGGTGCCAATGGAATTCTCCGATGGATTTGAATCCTCGACTGATTTCTGTCGAATGGAGCAGTCTACGAATTTGGGCAAGTTGCAAACTTTGTTAATAATATCAAAGTTCAAATTTCTCGGACACTTTCTGGGAATGGCGCGTCCATTTGCGCAGACATAAAAGCTGCTACAGGAATCGGGTGCCCTCAAGTAAGCTCCATTTGGCAGCGTCTTGCACCTTTCCTCCTCCAGATTATCGTCGGCTGCGGCAGCTCCTGGTACCCGCAGAGGATGGGCATTGGCTTTCATCGGCAGCGCGTAGAATGCAATCTTTTCATATGTCGGATCGGTGGTAGATGCATCCTCGCTGTCCGGGATAGTGCTACTAGCTAAGCTCTTTGTTGGCGAGAGATCGAAATTGGAGCTGCCTGTTGGTGGGGCCTCAGAGCTTTCAGGGCTTGTGGGCGCCGCTGCAGCATCCGAAGTAGATCCTATGCTCTCCGTCGATAATATTTCGGGCTTCGTAATAGAGTCCTCAGTCGATATGGCCTCGGAACTAGTGCTCGAGCTCTCCGTTGATGCCGCTTCTGTTCCTGGACGCAAGGCTTCAGTTGTCGAGCTTAGACTCTGCGTAGATGATACCTCGGAAGTAGAGCTTAAGCTCTCTGCTGATGAAGACTCCAAACTTGAAGTCGAGCCGTCAGTTGCTGCGGCCTCGGAACTAGAGCTTGGGCTATCCGTTGTAAATCCCTCGGAGGTAGAGGTTGCGCCCTCAGTAGATTCTGCCTCGGAACTAGAACTTGATTCCTCTGTGGAAGCTGCCTCGGAGCTAGAACTTAAGCTTTCTGTAGAAGAACTGAAAATGGAGCTCTCAGTCGATGCTGCCTCGGAACTAGAACTTGATCCCTCTGTAGAAGCTGCCTCGGAACTAGAACTTGATCCCTCTATAGAAGCTGCCTCGGAACTAGAACTTGATTCCTCAGTAGATTCTGCCTCGGAAGTAGAGCTTAAGCTTTCTGTAGAAGAACTGGAAATGGAGCTCTCAGTTGATACTGCCTCGGAACTAGAACTTGATTCCTCTGTAGATTCTGTCTCGGAACTAGAACTTGATCCTGCAGTGGATAATGCCTCGGAAGTAGAGCTTAAGCTTTCTGTAGACGAGCTGGAAATGGAGCTCTCAGTCGATGCTGCCTCGGAACTAGAACTTGATTCCTCAGTAGAAGCTGCCTCGGAACTAGAACTTGATTCCTCTGTGGAAGCTGCCTCCGAGCTAGAACTAGATTCCTCAGTAGAAATTGCCTCGGAAGTAGAGCTTAGGCTTTCTGTAGAAGAACTGGAAATGGAGCTCTCTGTCGATGCTGCCTCGGAACTAGAACTTGATCCCTCTGTAGAAGCTGCCTCGGAACTAGAACTTGATTCCTCAGTAGATTCTGCCTCGGAAGTAGAGCTTAAGCTTTCTGTAGAAGAACTGGAAATGGAGCTCTCAGTTGATACTGCCTCGGAACTAGAACTTGATTCCTCAGTAGAAGCTGCCTCGGAACTAGAACTTGATTCCTCTGTGGAAGCTGCCTCCGAGCTAGAACTAGATTCCTCAGTAGAAATTGCCTCGGAAGTAGAGCTTAGGCTTTCTGTAGAAGAACTGGAAATGGAGCTCTCTGTCGATGCTGCCTCGGAACTAGAACTTGATCCCTCTGTAGAAGCTGCCTCGGAACTAGAACTTGATTCCTCAGTAGATTCTGCCTCGGAAGTAGAGCTTAAGCTTTCTGTAGAAGAACTGGAAATGGAGCTCTCTGTCGATGTTGCCTCGGAACTAGAACTTGATCCCTCTGTAGAAGCTGCCTCGGAACTAGAACTTGATTCCTCTGTGGATAATGCCTCGGAAGTAGAGCTTAAGCTTCCTGTAGAAGAACTGGAAATGGAGCTCTCAGTCGATGCTGCCTCGGAACTAGAACTTGATCCCCCTGTAGAAGCTGCCTCGGAACTAGAACTTGATTCCTCAGTAGATTCTGCCTCGGAAGTAGAGCTTAAGCTTTCTGTAGAAGAACTGGAAATGGAGCTCTCAGTTGATACTGCCTCGGAACTAGAACTTGATTCCTCAGTAGAAGCTGCCTCGGAACTAGAACTTAAGCTTTCTGTAGAACTTTCTGCCTCGGAACCAGAACTTGATCCCTCTGTAGAAGCTGCCTCGGAACTAGAACTTGATCCTTCAGTAGATAATGCCTCGGAAGTAGAACTTAAGCTTTCTGTAGAAGAACTGGAAATGGAGCTCTCAGTCGATGCTGCCTCGGAACTAGAGCTTGATCCTTCTGTAGAAGCTGCCTCGGAACTAGAACTTGATTCCTCAGTAGAAATTGCCTCGGAAGTAGAGCTTAAGCTTCCTGTAGAAGAACTGGAAATGGAGCTCTCAGTCGATGCTGCCTCGGAACTAGAACTTGATCCCTCTGTAGAAGCTGCCTCGGAACTAGAACTTGATTCCTCTGTGGATAATGCCTCGGAAGTAGAGCTTAAGCTTTCTGTAGAAGAACTGGAAATGGAGCTCTCTGTCGATGCTGCCTCGGAACTAGAACTTGATCCCTCTGTAGAAGCTGCCTCGGAACTAGAACTTGATTCCTCAGTAGATTCTGCCTCGGAAGTAGAGCTTAAGCTTTCTGTAGAAGAACTGGAAATGGAGCTCTCAGTTGATACTGCCTCGGAACTAGAACTTGATTCCTCAGTAGAAGCTGCCTCGGAACTAGAACTTAAGCTTTCTGTAGAACTTTCTGCCTCGGAACTAGAACTTGATCCTTCAGTAGATAATGCCTCAGAAGTAGAGCTTAAGCTTTCTGTAGAAGAACTGGAAATGGAGCTCTCAGTTGATACTGCCTCGGAACTAGAACTTGATTCCTCAGTAGAAGCTGCCTCGGAACTAGAACTTAAGCTTTCTGTAGAACTTTCTGCCTCGGAACTAGAACTTGATCCTTCAGTAGATAATGCCTCAGAAGTAGAGCTTAAGCTTTCTGTAGAAGAACTGGAAATGGAGCTCTCTGTCGATGCTGCCTCGGAACTAGAACTTGATCCCTCTGTAGAAGCTGCCTCGGAACTAGAACTTGATTCCTCTGTGGATAATGCCTCGGAAGTAGAGCTTAAGCTTTCTGTAGAAGAACTGGAAATGGAGCTCTCAGTTGATACTGCCTCGGAACTTGAACTTGGGCTATCCGTTGTAGATGCCTCAGAACTTGATGTTAAACTCTCTGTAGATGATGCTTTGGAACTAGAACTTGAGCTAACAGTAGTTGCTCTTGTAGTCGTTGAGGAAAGCGGAGGTGGTCTTGTGGGCTTATTCCACATCAGGCCGAAGATGTTGAAAATGATGGGCCTGTCCATGGTTATGTTTTGATTGATATTGAATTCATTTCTGACGCCGTAGCCAGCCGCTCTGACCTGGCTGCTCGGGAGCTGGCTTTTCGCACAGTTTTCCGATGGCGCATTGAAGTGAAAGCCTTCCGGGCAATTGTTCCTTATATTTCCCAGGTAGCCCAGGCACAAATAGTACGCGCGAGGATCAGCTGGATCAAGGGCTTTGGATCCGAATTTCTTTCCTCCACATTCATCCAAGGCGAAGGCCTGTGGAAACGTCACCAGACCTATCCACAGGAGGGTCACTGCAACAAAGGCGTTTAGCCCAACGGTTCGGTTCCAGATCCATTTTCCGACTTACCCAATTGCATTTTTAAAGTTCATCCGGTAAAATGCGACGGCCCAGAGCTGTCCATTTCCTTTTATACTCGGCCGATGGGTGCACATTGGAACAATTAGTTGAAAGGCTTTCCACATTCAGATAACTGTATCTTGCCCTTAGAAATTGTTGACAACTATCGGTAAACAGCGTAATTATTTTAAATAAATTAATAATAATAATGTATTCGGGGTGAGTAGGATTTCCTTATGGAATTTCGCAGAGAGAGATATCTCTATCTCTATCGATCTCGAGCGCGGAGCGCGAGCGCGAGCGCGAGCGCGAGCGAGAGAGCGAGCGAGCGAGAGCGCGAGAGAGCGCGAGCGCGAGAGAGCGAGCGCGAGAGAGCGAGAGCGCGAGCGCTGAGAGCGAGAGCGAGCGCGAGCGCGAGCGCGAGCGCGAGCGCGAGCGCGAGCGCGAGCGCGAGCGCGAGCGCGAGCGCGAGCGAGCGCGAGCGCGAGCGCGAGCGCGAGCGCGAGCGCGAGCGCGAGCGCGAGCGCGAGCGCGAGCGCGAGCGCGAGCGAGCGCGAGCGCGAGCGCGAGCGCGAGCGCGAGCGAGCGCGAGCGCGAGCGCGAGCGCGAGCGCGAGCGCGAGCGCGAGCGCGAGCGCGAGCGCGAGCGCGAGCGCGAGCGCGAGCGCGAGCGCGAGCGCGAGCGCGAGCGCGAGCGCGAGCGCGAGCGCGAGCGCGAGCGCGAGCGCGAGCGCGAGCGCGAGCGCGAGCGAGCGCGAGCGATCGCGAGCGCGACGCGAGACCGCGAGCGCGAGCGCGAGCGAGAGCTGCGAGCGCAGGCGAGCGCGAACGCGAGCGCGAGCGAGGGAAGAGCGAGCGCGAGCGCGAGCGGAGCGCGAGCGCGAGCGCAGCGCTAGCGCGAGCGAGAGCGCGAGCGCGAGCGCGAGCTTCTATCTCTATCTTATCCTCTATTCTATCTCTATCTCTATCTCATCTCTATTAGATCTTCTATCTCTAATCTCGAGCTCTATCTCTATATCTATCTCTTAGCTTCTATCTCTTATCTCTATCTCTATATCTATTCTATCTCATTCTATCTCTATCTCTATCTCTCTTCTATTTCTATCTCTATCTCTAATCTCTATCTCTAATCTCCTATCTCTTATCTCTATCTCTATCTCTATCTCTATCTCTATCTCTATCTCTATCTCTATCTCTATCTCTATCTCTATCTCTATCTCTATCTCTATCTCTATCTCTATCTCCGGCTCTATCTCTGTAGAAAACCTTCGTCAGCGCCTTTAAGGATCCGAAAAAAGCCTCAAAGGATCGCAGATCTATAACATCCTGCTTCGCTTAGCCCTTGTCTTGGCCTTAGACCTATCCGCGATATGTCGCCGTCCAGCTCGATTAGTTGGTGTGATAAGATTTTCGTTATCGTGTTCACGCCCTGATTACTCCAAGCAATCGCAATTGTTGATGTTACGACTATTTATAGAGTTGGCCAGAGAGCTTTTCGGTTGAAAGCGTTCCGGCGTGGTATATATTAGCGTTTCAGTTCGGGCTCTTATCGTAACTTGTGTGGCTTCGAATGTACCTGGCTGAGGCAAATGAATTCAATGTTGGATTTTGTTGCTATGGTATTCGAGCCAATAAGTTCGGCTACCAGTTCGCATTTTATCTTTTGCATTTTTTATTATTTTTGATTTTTTTTTTTTTTTTAATTTTTTTTTTAGGTTAGTTTAATTTTTGCGCCATTTTTTTGTTTTTTGGCAACAGGTCAGCTGCACTGGTTGAGAAACACCCCCCCAACACATTGATAGCCAACCAACTGATAGTAAAATTTTTTTTTAGAACCGCGACTTATCAAATATTAAATTTAATACGACTGCAAAGTTGTCTTGTGCAAAATTCACTAGCTTTTGGTTAAACCAATTCAAATAAATTATATATGAATATTTGATTTCGCTATGAAAAAAAATGGCCTTGAGCCCGCCCAAAGGATCTTCAGCAGGGAGAGGGATAAGTGAAATCGGATTTTCATTTTTTGAATTTTTTACTCTTTTCTTTTGCCAAATTTGTATTTGCTGTGTAGCTGCTCGGGTAAAACCCTTGCACTGAATGACCAAAATTTGCATACGCTAGAAAGAGAGGCAATGGATTAGAGTGGTCTCGAAACTACACAACGCGCTGCAATATGCGCTTTGGTCAATGTTTATCCGTTAGCTAACGAGACCATTCCAAACACGATAACGATCGTTGAATTTCGCACATATCAAGTTCAACACAATCCATCACAGATTCTCCCACCGATCCCCTCGACTAGCCGGGTGGTATTCCAAGGAGCTGCAGCTTATCTTTTGTAACGCCTGATAACCGTCTGTTGGGGTTAGCTTGTCCGTTATATAGATTAATTGGGAATTTGTTGTTACAATTACGATACAGATTTAAGTTTATTACAATTAAATTTATCAATGGAATAGAGGATGCTTGAATTTGTTTAGTCCTGAACTTTCTCCTTATTGCGCATCGCATCGATTTGTTCCCGTTCCAGACGATTACCGTAGGTCCGCGAGACCAGGTTCCAGCTATCCAAAAAACGATCCATACACTGGTTAATGCAGCGCTGCTCAGAGCCATCCAAGCTTGAACCTGGCTTATAGATACATTTCTTGAAACAATTTTCTGTAATTTTCGAGAGCATCTCCTTGGCGTTTGCCACTGCGATCTGCTGCCGCGCCAGAGAGATAGCAGTTTCCTTATCCTCCTTGTCTCCTTGTGCCATTGTCGATTCTAGTATATAAATCAAGAAATTTAAAAAAAACTAATGCGTTAATGAATTTATACATTCGAACGCAAAGTATGATAAATTTATAAGACTTTTCCAACTGTCAGGTATCACCTGGAGATTTCATGAGAAAAAGCCTACTAAATATTTTTGAATGTCTCATAGAACTGTGATCCAGTTCCACAGATCCTCAGTTAATACTTCTTCTCCATTAGAATCAATGAATACGATAATAAACTATGAATAACACAAGGATGGATCGTTTCTAGCACTCTGGGAGCATTCGTTTCCTTTTATTTTCTTTTTTATTAATACAATTAAATAAATTATTTAATTTTTTATCAAACTTATAATAAATTAAATTTTCCTCGATATTCATTTTGGGTATGTTCGAGGAAGCATCCTCTCCTTCACTCAGCGTAAAGTTCACATTTAGCTCACGCCCGAAAGTAGGCTCCATAGATTTTCAATGTAAGCATTGCCTGCGAGCAATAACCGCCCTGAAGTCCTTTAGCTAAAACTTATGGTATTATGGTAGGAATCGAGTCCAGCCTCCTGCCATATTCCGCTTCCTACGAAGCGAAAAGGCTTTGGGTTGTAGTCCACGGCGAGGTCCTTATATATGTGCCCTCCGCACGCTCCATTATATACATATAGACGACTTGATCCTGCACCCATAAACTATAGACTATAGACCTAGACTAAAGATCCCAGAGCTCCATACATTAATGAAACCAAATATATATTGCTGCACCCTTCAATATATCTATTTCACTCTAACTCATGCCGAGTTCAGGCCAAAGAATGAATGGAGTAGAATCAAATAAAATAGATCTCTATACATGGTTTTAAGACACTTGATAAATTAAATTTATTGTTATTAAAAAATATAATTCTTATCTGATTTGCCGTTGCTCGCGTTTATTACAGATTTTTCCCGGAAAATGCAATGCAGTTATAGAATCTTTAAACATGCTTTCGAAAAAAATATATTTCTGCATCTATTTCCAATGCATATTGATTTATTTTGCTCCTTTTAGTTTTCATAAATATTTTATTAAAAGTTATTCATTTTTTAGTTTTTTTTTTTTTTCTGACAAAATGTCAAATTGTATAAAAAATAAAAACTTGTAGCTATATTTTGAACAGCTTTCAAAGTGACACGTATTGTATAATAAAGTAGTTTCGTTTTATGTAATATTCTTTGGATTGCAATTGTTAATAATCTTTAGAAAATTTGCGCCGCACAGAAGCTATTTGGAAATTTAGTTATAGTCAGAGACAAAACTGATAACTAGAGAACTCTTCAGAAAATAATTCAAAGAATTGTGAACCAGATTAAAGCTGTTGATCCTTTATGTCTCTCTATCCAATCTATGATTGCAGAATGTTTTCAATAATTTTTTGACTTCAATCAATCAATCCTTAGCCAGAATTTAATACTGTGCGAAAAAAAATAAGAAAAAAACAAAACACAACAAAATAGAAGGTCGCTTCGCCTTCTTCTACTTGGAATGAGGCTGGCTAACGCAGTTCCATGAGTTCAGATAAGAAGAAGAAGAATGCTGCACTCCTTATCGACCGATTGTGTACTGAATAAAGAATTTTGCATTTACTACCGATCAGCACGCATCACTTATATTTGGTTGATTTCATCATGTACATATACTACATTAATTTATGTGCATTGAAAATGTTTCCGAATTAGTTGAACACCATCGACCGAAAAAGCATGTGGAGTGACGTACTATCTTCTTCTTTGTCAGTATATGCGCGTGTGTGTGTGTTTGTGTGTTTGTGTGTGTACAGTTAACATAAGCGATAAGATTGTTCAGATTGTTAGATGTAAGTAAATATTCTCTCTCTCTCTCTCTTTCTCTCTCTCTCTCTATATATATATATATGTATGTGTGCATATATATGGAATGTAAAATCACGTTGAGTATGTAAGTATTTTTGCGTTGAAAAGCCAAGCACAAAC
>JABVZX010000330.1:881466-892278 GCA_020883565.1 Drosophila pachea
TTGAACATTCCCCATTTCGATCACTTTGCGGAGAAATATGCCCTGATGAGCGCCAAACTTGTCAGCGGGGATGGCAAGGAGTCTCAGCTGCGGAAGAAGCAGATCGGAGACTATATAAAATATGAACAGGTCGACGATATGCCAGAGATTTTGACGCCCGACGATGATCAAGTTGGGGCCGCCATTTCTGTGGCTGCCCAAGTGCATCAGGCACCTAGTCCAGCAGCTCCCGCTGCTGTTCAACCAAAGTCCGAATCTGAGCTGAAGGCAGAGGTGGAACCGGTACCAGCACCGAGAACAACTATCGAGCCAGACTCCAGATTCATGTGCAACAATCAGTTCCTTGAGCTCGAGCGCACAGAATCGGCGTTCGTTGTGGAAATCATTGCCGGCACTCCAGACTCTACGGATCTCAGGCATCCGATAGTGGAGCGCAGTTTGTTTGCTGATCTGGAATTGCCGCAGCATTTGGAGGATGTGGAATTCGAGCGTATTCGATCATCTTACGAAATGAATGAGGCAGACATCTTAGAGCTGCCGTCGCCGACCAGTCCACCGGGCTTTGGCAAAAGCATCGACGATGACTGGGAAAACTTTGAGAATTTGGAGAGCGTAACCAATCCGCTGCAGCCGCTTGAGCTACCGCGACAGGATCAAATCGAGATGATCAATTCGATCGAGCAGGAGGATGAACTGAAACCGCCTCCGTATAAAGACAGTCTACACGCTTCGCCACCCATCCTTCCCGACTACGAGTCTCTCATGCAGCTGGAGGCATCGCGCGCCAACCGGAAGCTGCCCAACTATGCGGATGTTGTGGCCGAGCGCAAGGAACCCAAAGCCAGATACGTGAGCAGCATCGAGGATCTTTTCATGGAGCTGCAAAGCGATGGCAGCGTATCCAGTCCAAACTCGGCAGAGGTGGTGCGCGACTTCGATGCTCTCTGCGAGGAGCTAAATATCGCTGCTCCTTCTCCAGTGGCAGCTCGACGTCCGCCGCAGCCAGCACCGCGTTCCACAAGGCCGACCACGCTTAGTGTGCGAGGGAATCTATCGCCATTGAGCTGCTACGAGCCCGAGGAATTGGCTAGCACCAGTTCGAGCGAGGAGGATGCATCCGAGATTACCGCTCCACCGAAACGAACCGATAAGCGTGCTCTTAAAGTTCGCTTCGACGTGGAGAACTTGCAATACTATCAAGCCGCCGAGCTGCCCAGCTCCAGCGACTCAGACTTCGGCGGCGAGCTGGGCGAACCGCAACTGCCTTCGATTCAAAGAAACTTAGTCAATGACACGCCTTCCCCCATGTTTGAGCCGGATATACCCAGGCTATTTGGCACTCAGGTCTCACAGGGGGATAGCGACGATGAGTATATGGGACGTGCCCTGCGCCAACATCGCACCCTGACACAGACACTGTCCTCCTTCAATGATCGAGTGTCAGAGGCCTAGGTCCCCCAACCACGCTGTTGCTCTCTTCGTTTTCTTAGCTTTCAGTATTTTATAGTGTAAATAGTTCGCTTCACACAAGCCCTATATGTATATATATATATATGTTTGTATACCTAATATAGCAGTGGCCATATAATGTTGATTATGTTTAAATAAATGATTGATTGAAAGCCTTGGCATCCAGTTGCGTTCACCGGACTAAGGCCCTATCAACATATATCGCAGACGGACGGCACAACACTTCTGGGTCAAGTGGACCTTGGCCATGACTCGTTTATGACTACTTCTGGGATGGACTCACCTGTGCAGCTTGACCAGTGGAAAATGTATGCAGAGCTTCTGGTGGAATTCGGTGAACTCGCGGTAGGAGCGAAACAGATGCGTCGGATCCAGCTGGCCGTGCCTTGTCACTTGCAGAATGTACATGTAATACTTTTCCATGCTGTAGTGCTTCTGGAATCGCACGACTTTCACGATTTTCAGCCGGCCATCCTGCTGCATGCTGTAACACACAAACGGCTTGGTTCATTTCGCTCCTTACTGATCATTAGGTCATCTGACGACTTACGTATATTTTCTGGGCACAAAGGATAACAGCTCCCCGGTGCCTTCGTCGTTGTTGAAACGCATCTGCGCCAAATTGTGCAAAAAGAAATTGAACTGCGTGAACCAGCTCTTCAGCGAGGATTGTATCATTTTGGCGAACGTCGCCGCCGCCTCGGGATTCGATTGGGAAGGTAGTAGAGCACGCCGTACATAGGTCACCGCATTCGAATTCACGCCCGGCATGCCCGCCGTGGCCATGTGGGCCAGTGTATGCAGCAGCAGGTCAGCGTTCTTGCGCACTATATTAAACGCACGACAGCAGAGGTCAACAAAGTAGTGAAAGTCCGTGGAAGGCTTGTCGCCGCCATTGATCACGTACGCCATGTCCGAGGTTAGCACAAAGGGAGTGCGATCTCTACAATATGATGTGCAGTTAGATTAGACTAGATACATGAGTCATTGGCCATCGGCCTGCTCACCTTTTGAAATTGCCGAACATTTGGGCATCGCCCAGAAACTTGCCAAAGTCGATGTGAAACAAGTGTCCGGAGGTCTTGAGCATTATGTTGTCGTTGTGACGATCACAGATGCCCAGCACATAGGTGGCGACACTGTAGCCAGCGCAGGAGAGCGTAAAATTGCGCACAGCACTTTGATATTCCAATGGGCTAGGATTTTGTTTGCCCAGCCATTCGGCGATAGGTCGATCCTTGAATGAACCAGTGAGACCGCATTCTACCTGTATCTTGCGCAGTGTTTCCGCCTCGGACACCAGCTCGATCATGCCGCGCTTATATCCAGTGGGCACACAATTGAACGTCACCATCTTAAGGTCCAAGCGTTCGGCCAGCCACATTTTATTCATGATGCGTATCAGTTGGATAGTAAGCATATCCTGCTGCAGATCATCACCGCACTGCAAAATTCAAAAGGAGAACTATTTAGTAAGTCCTTGTCAACTATAGTATAGCAGCTAAGTAACCTTGAAAATAGCAGGAAGTGGCTCGGCATCGGGCCCCACAAAAGTGATTTTTAGGGGCAGCGTATTGGAGTTGAAGTAGCTGCAGTTGCGTACATTAACGCCAGACACTTCTAGCTCAGGGCCGAGCGGCAGGCAGGTAGGCTCCTCTACCAAGTCTTGATGCACTTGATCCATGCCTGCCACCAGGCTCTTTTGACGCATCGATTCCTTGGCTTCCTTCACAGATTCCGCAATCGTGGATAGATTCTACAAAAGCCAAATCAATTTAGAGCTAGGATTCCATAAAGGCACGCGCTGCCTCCCCCACCTGGCACATGCGATGCTGATACATAAAACGCTTGAGCAGCTTCTCCCCACAGATGGCCATCAGAGCGCGTAACATCATCTTGTTGCGGCGATAGTAGCGAGCCTGTGTGATTTGTGATTCGTCGTACTCCTGGTCGACAAGCGAGGCGCCAATCGAATTAAGCGGATCATCGGGCAGACTGTGCACAAGCAGCCAATACATGTGATGGGCGAACCGCGGCGACTCCAGGCACTTGGATAGCAGGAATCGAGAAAGGGCTGATGCTTCGTAGGTATCGTGCTTCAATGATTGCACCAGCTGGGGCAAAAAGTCCACCAGCTGATCGTTTGGCATATGAGATATCCATTCTACAGCCTTCTCGCGCACCTTGGCGTCCGGGTAGCGGGGCAGCAACAACTCCAGCGCCTGCAGCGGCGACAATGGTGCCCAGGAATGCAGCAGGGAATGCAAATCGATTAGATTCGCATAATCCCAGCTGTGAGCCGCGTGCAGAACCTTCGGCAAGGCATTTGGATAGTCCTGCAAATATAGACGCTTCTCCCAGAACACCTCGCGCCGCTCCGTTGCCCCGGAGTAGCCCAGCTCGGCCGTATCCAGCAACTCCTCCTGTAGATTAGCGTCCAGCGAGGCAAAGTCATAGCTGTGAATATACGAACGATTCATGTAGAGTCGATTCTTCGGAAAAATAGTTCCAATCTTACTGTGGTGCCGGCTTGGGCCTCTCCTGATGCTCGGGGAACTCGATGCGACCGCCATAGGGAGGAACTTCAATGCTAAGCACTGGACAGAAATCCGGATGTGGATGACAGCCACGTGCTGGCGCTGGTCCCAGCATTTTATCAGTCGTCGGCGGCCACACGGATAGTAAATACGGTCCGCATATCATTGTGCGTTTAAAGTCAAAAAGCTGTATGGAACACCAGCCCAGCTCTGTGGTCACCTGTCGTCGTTCGCTGTTTGGGTCAGCGTTCGGCTCATTCTCGCTGGCCGCCTGCTTGCCGTAGAGCACAAATGTGAGCCGTGCCTCGCGCGGCAGCGTGCAAATCGGATGCTGCTCAAACGTAAGCCAAGCGCTGAAGTTAAGTCTAGGAAACAGGCCACCGCTCATATCATTGGAGCAGCTGAGTACGTTGGGCTTGGAGAGGAGACGTGTGCCATAGACGAGCTGTACACACAGTGAGTAGTCTTCGTATTTCCAGTTGGGTGGCGGTCTATGCAAGCAATTGATGCTCACCACAATCGGCTTGGACACACACGAGATGGGTATGGGAGCTGACAGTAAAACAAACCATGTCAATCTATAAGTTCATAGGCCAGAAAGGGTGATTTACTCACTTGTGGCAAAGTCCTGTGTCTTTACCGAGAAGGCGACGCGAAAGACATTCGCGTAGAGCTCCACGAGCTCCTGGACCGCATCTCTTAATCTATTGCACTTCAATTTAATCTGCTCCAGCATCGAGCGTGGACGCAGCGTGACCTGAGCATATTCGCCATAGTCACTGATAATCTCTGGATTGCTTGCGCCGGCCACAGGCGCATACCTCGTTTGTGCCTCCTCGCATATGCGCTTTAAGTCGGAAATGCAACGCGCTATCTCTAGCGTATCGATGGAGCCAAGCAGCGCACAAATCGCCTTTACGGCTTGAACCACTCCGGAGCAGCTGACCACGCTGCGTCCAGCCGACGCACTATCTGCCACAGATTCAAGCTTATCGATTTCCATTTCGAGCGTCTCAATGAGTATCATCATGTTGTCGTAGGTGACAATAGGCACCACTTCATTCGGCAGCACCTGCTCCGGCTGCAGATCAGCGTCGCGCTCATCATCCTGAGCGGTACGGGCTATAGCCTCCATATTGGCGGCGCTACGAAGGCACAATCCCAAATGCACATCCTTCTCCAGCTGAAAGCTGTTGTGCACGCACTCCAATTGGCTCAGCTTCGACGTGGGCGCCAGCCACTCCAGCAGTCCAATGGGCTACACAAGGCAAACCCATAAAATATTACTGACAAATATAGATGAATCTCGCTTGTATACACACCTTGACCACATAGTCCGTGACGCCGCCCTTAACCTGACCCTCCAGACAGGCGAGCGCTTGCGCCACAACCTGCGACACGACTGAGTCAACTGGAAGGGGAGATGGCATGAGATTACTATATATTAATCTGCTTGGCTGCAAGGCAATGCTTCTTTGAGGCTTCCACTTACTGTCACAGGTGAAGGTAACTGGAGTGCCATAGCCTTTGACATGCTCCCCGGATAGGGACTTGGCAATCGCGTGAGCCTGCAGTGTATTCACAGCCGGATGGACAATGACCTTAATGCTAGTATCCATCATGTAATGATAGTTGAATTCAGCGGCTATTATGTGTCCCACATTCGTGGAATTATCCGAGTATGGATAGCTGGCGCGTAGCTGACGCACCATATGATAAAATTCTAATAGTTCGGGATCATCGGTGCGCTGATCGCTGATGAGCTCGTAGAGGCGCGTAAAGGTTTTTCGTCGATCCAGCACCAGATGAGCCGGAATGCTATTGGTAAAGCTATCTGTGAATGGTGGATACTGCTGGGGCTTGGATGTGGAAGATGTTGTTATCCCGCTATCATAAAGCTGCTGATTACGGGGCGGTAATGGTGGCGGCGGTGAAATAGATCCAGTGCTAGAGCCACCAGTTGCTTGCGGAACACCTGCTGTTGATATCGTTACAGGCGGGGCAGCTGTTGCCGATAATGTGAACGAAGGTGAATGGGAATGCGTCTGCGGTTGACTAAGGCATTCCTGGCGCCAGCCAATTGAGCTGACACTGCCGGTGCCGCTATTGACCGCTGCCGTCTTGTCCCATCGATTGACCGCCTCGTACATTGGATCCGAATACTGTGTCCCATTATCGCCGCTATACAGAAAGTCAAATGGATCGTATTCCGCATAATAGGACGTGCAATCCGAGGCGCCGTCGTTACCTGTAAGTAACGAGTGCATAATCAATCAGCGAGTTGTATACAATCAATCGAACGACTATTATGCAAATGCCTAAACGAGCGAGCTAATCGAGCCGAGCCGACACGGGACGAGGCTGCCAGCGTGCGGCCAAAAATAAAGTGATTATAGCCGTCGGCGGCTCCCCTAGGCTAACAAAAAGCCCCACATCACCAACACCGTACAGCTGAGAGAACGGACAGAGAACTTTTCACAAAACTATGCTAACAAATCCATCTATTTCTACACGGTCTGCCCCCTATTCAAACCAATTGTGGGCGGCTAGGCAACAAATGGATCTGCATCGATATAAATATATATATATAAACACAAATATAAATACAATCAAAAGACTTGGACAGAATTTATAGACGAAAAGAAAAGAACTATTATATAAATATTATATTAAAAACACACACATTAGAAATAGAAGAAAATTAATTAGAACTTTTCCTGTAACACCGATATTACATACATACATACATATGCTTGTTAGCTAATTGATCCCACGTTAATACCAAAAAGCAAAAAAATAAAAAAAAATTCAATTAGATTTTAGTTTTCCATATCGAAGATCTACGCGCTCAGCTCAGATTCGCATCGCTTGGTAAAAAAAAAAAACAAAAAACAAAATGTTGACATTTTTATTCTCAGAATTGAATTTATTATTGGACTCGAAATTTATACATGCTAGTATTTAACATATGTATGTATATATGTATATTTTTAAAATATTAAGTATATATGTGTGTGTATACATGATGTATATGTAGCTGCAGCAAATCACAATTTCTTTTGTTCCAAAAAAACACAAAAAAACAAAACGACAAAAAACAAGAAACGCAACAAAACTTGTCGCCGAAATTTCAATTGATTTGGTAACTTTTTTTTAGTTGTCCACTAAACAAAGCCTTCGAATTAATATTGAAAAATGTTTACGAATGTATTGTATTTTATTATTATTATTAATATTATTTTTTTTTTTTGAAGTTTATGTGACCATCAGTTGTTGTTGTACACAGAGCTACATAAATATGGTGAGCACAAATATATATATGTATATATAAGGTATATATATATATCTCAAATATCTTGATCTTGCTGTTGTGCAGTCGTGGAAGGCACACATTTTCGACTAAAATGTTAATATTAATAGATTTATCTATACATAGTGCACACACACATACGCACCCACACACATAGATGAGAAGATGTAAGTTGTGTATGTGAATGACATGTATTATTTTCAAATGAATTTTGTTAGATCGTCCTCAACAAAGAGAAAAAAAGACCCTGAGCCCATTTCTGCCAATTTCGGCTGCTGGCGACACGTGTTGTGTGTGTGTGTGTGTATGGGTGTTTATTGTGTCGCTTGATTGTTATATTCATTTGGATTGATTAGTTGTTGTTGTTGTTGTTGTTGTTGTTCTTATACTGGGTGGGTGTTGTTGTTGTTGTTGTTAAGTAGTTGCAGTATTGGTAGTAGATACTTAGTATGGATAGTGGTAGATAGTTTGCACTAAAATGTATTACTTTTGCGACACTGCAAAATAGAGAAACAGAAAGCATTCAGTTTAAAAGTTTTCACATTTTTTTGTTGTATTTTTTTTTTGTGTTAAATAATTTGTTACGAGTTAACAACAACAAACAGCAACAACAGCGGAGCCAAACAATAATAGAAAAGACGAAAAACCAAATACAACTAGGATAATAACACGAATCTAATTGCAGCACGGCAAAAGCTCTACAAAAAACTATATGAATAAAAGCAATATATCTGATTTGAGCGGATCATTTAACCACAGTCACTCGCAAAGAGAACAACTGGTTATACATAAATATATATATAATAAATATATATAAATAAATATATATATATATATAATAAATATATCGTAACAAATCAAATCATCATATCCGAGCGCCCACTTTACATAAAGTATAGAAGGTGTTACTTTTACTTTGACTTTGACTTTGAACATAAAAGAGGATTGTGTAATACTCTCTGATCTGTGTAATTTTGTTTACTAATGATTTAAATTGTTCATTTTGTACATTTTGACTCAACTTGTGGAATTAATTTCTATTAAAATCTAGACGCTATAATGGAAATACTCTTTGTCAATAGGCAATTCATCGGAATCAAAATGCTTAGAATTTTTGACCATTACTTACCTGAGTTCTCATTAAGCAATGGATCGAATGCCTCCAGAACACTCACACGGGTGCTGCAAAATAGAAAAAGTTTAGTTTAAGCAGTTAAGAAGGAGGGAGGGGGGAACTATAATGATGCATACTAATCATCTTGCTTTAAATCGATCAAATCGTTGCCAGCGCGTTGAACGGGCAACGGAGCTCCAACTGATGGACAACTGCCAACGGGAGGAGTACCACGGCGCACGTTGAATGCGCCAGCAGTTGAGCCGGAAGGTAGAACGGAATGACTGGACTGGGTAGCAGCTGGTGGAGCTACTGCTACTGCTGCGGCGGCTGGCACTCCTGGAGAGCTATGGGGCCGGGCAAAGTCCACATGAGAACTGCCGCCATTGTTCAGAGCAAAGCCATAACCATAAGCCTGTGACGGATACTGTGGAGGCATATAGGCTGCTGATCCGGGCACAGCTGGCGCCGAGTAAGTCGGATAGTAGATGAAGCCAGCCGGCTGTACCGGTACCACCGGCTGTAAGGCCAATTGATTGGGCATGCTGTAGAGCCGTTGCAGCTCCTCGTTGTTCAGTCGTCGTTGCTGTGGCTGTGACGTGCTCGGCTGGTAAGGCACCAGCTGCATGCCTAAGCCTCCCGGCGCACTTACTGCCCCACCGTAACCCGCTGGGGCATAGTGCACAGGCATAGGCGTTGGGGTCACCACAGGGCCGCTCGACACCAATGCTGTTTGCATGTTGTTCGACTGCAGGCGCTGCAGATCCTCGATTAGCCGCTCGAACGTGCTACCACTCTCTGGCGTCGGCTGCTTGCTTGTGGGACTAGCAAAGCATATCAGATCGTTGTCCACATGTCCATTTCCATTGTTGCTCTGCGCTGGCGGCGTGCTTGCCCGCGCCAAGCTGCTGCTGAGCGATACGCTCGCCTGATGCACATCCGAGTGCCGTCGCTGCGCTGTACCTTGACTTCGAAATTGCTGCTGCTGCTGCTGTTGTTGGGTGTAATTGGCACTTCTGGTCGTCTGATAGTCCGTGCCGTACTTTTTGTGCCGCCTGTAGTCATCGAGAGCCTGCTGCTCCAGACTGAGAGCCGTCGCCTTGGCCAAGTCTTCCTCGAACTGTCTGTCATAGTCGATTTGCGCTTGGTTCGACATCGTCCAATTTCCAGACTATCTGCCAGCCACCAACTGCAACAAAATAAAATAATACGATTAAATTTTGTAGGAAAAACAAATTTTGTTTTGTTGCCCGTACAACGAGTTGTGAGAGTGTTCACTTATCTGGGCATTCGGCTGAGCGATAACAAAATCAACGATAAAGGCGATAAAGGCGATTACGTGCTGTAAAAAACCAAGAATATAATACAAACAAAGCTAAAAAAACACTTTATATTTCTAAGATTTTTGGAACGGCTTCTAAAAGCCCAATTCGATTAAACTGCACTCAAAAAAAAAAAAAAAAATTTTGCAATTGAGACAAGTTTAGTTCCTGAAATCGGCCGAAATTGATACTTAAAGCAAAATACCTTAGATCATAACGCGAAGATGTATTCAGCTTGAAAATTTTATGTATGTTATGTTATGTTATGTTTACTAGAAGCATTACAAAATAATTTTCTGTAAATAATTTGCTTTCGTCTGAAAATATATATGTATATATATATGTTGTTGTAAACTGATCACATATTGACATTGTTTTGAAAGAAAGAACGAGAAAATCGCTGCAAATGACAGAAAAGACTTGTCCTACTAGTTAGTAGACATAATAATAGACAAGAGTATAATATTTGGTCCATGGGCTTGTTTTCTCAAGAATTCTACATTACATTACATTCCCCTTTGCAGATCTAACTCCTGTTAGCAAGGACTGATGTTTAAATAGGCACTAAGTCTTTAGTGTCCTTTTTCATTTCAAACTTCAACGTCTTATCAGAGTTGGTGCTCTGATTCTGTACGCTTGGAATGAAAACAAACAAATGCTTCGCATTCGCACGATTGCTTTGAGAAGAACAGCTGTTCAGCATGAATGCCCGCTCACGCACACACACATGCATATGTTGACCAGGCCATACACGCACAAATGTAGCAGACGAGGTACCGGTGCATATACATATGCTTTAAAAACGCTATCAAAAAAGAGAACACAATAGATAATAAAAGCGCAAAACAAACAAATTTTAGGCTATATTATGCATGGTAACAAAGAGTCATAGAACCAATCAAAAATAAATTTTATTATACCACCGAATAAAACAACAGAGTATGAGAAGTAGCAGTCTGACATGTTTTGCTTATGTAGGCATGTATAAATTACATTAGTATAAGTGTAAGTGCGGACACTTAGTCGGACAGACGCAATCTACAAAAATACCAAAAAATT
>JABVZX010000330.1:905124-916394 GCA_020883565.1 Drosophila pachea
TCACCTTCTGCTAACCACATTCCCCACTCGCCGTTGCCAGGGAGCTGTCTGCACGGATGATGTGGATGAGTGCACCAGCTATGCCGGCACAGACTTGGCCGTGTGCCAGAACGACGGCCAGTGCATCAATACGCCGGGCAGCTACAGGTAAGCCACGGCCGATATATCTGTTAGGCTGTTAACTGATCGATCTGGGTATCGATAACTGCAGATGCACTTGCCGCACTGGCTACTCGGGCGCCCATTGCCGGCTGCGCGAGCACGCCTGCCTGGGCGATCGGAGCGCGGAGCTGTGCGGCAGCCAGGGCACGTGCGTGCCGTCCAGCAGCCGGGCGGGCTATGTGTGCATCTGCAACGCCGGGTGGACCTGGGCGGACACCAATGTGAGCGTGGCCAGCGCCAGTCCCTGTACGCGGGATGTGGACGAGTGTGCGCCAGAGAAGAATCCCTGCCATGACAAGTGCATCAATCTGCCGGGCAGCTTCAAGTGCGCCGCCTGCCCGCCGGGCTACACAGGTCAGTTCATTCCAAGTTGAATCGCTTGACCGCCAACTGAACTGACACATTTGTGGACAGGCGACGGACGGCATTGCCGGGACATCGACGAGTGCGGCGATGGCAACAACGGCGGCTGCAGCCAGCAGCCTTTGGTGAACTGCATCAATACGGAGGGCTCGTACCGGTGCGGCCGTTGCCCGGCCGGTTGGACGGGAAATGGGCGCGTCTGCACCGAGGCGAACACCTGCAGCGAGCTGATCTGCGATCCGCGCGCCAAATGCGAGTACATCTCGGACACTGTGGTCTGCACCTGTCCGGTGGGCTTCTACGGGCATGGGTACGGGGCGAACGGCTGCACGGAGGACTCCAGCCGGCAGCCCTGCGACGATCATCGGTGCAACAACAACGGCACCTGCGTGCTGAACGGCCGCGGGACCAGCTGCATCTGCCAGCCGGGCTATACGGGCCCGCTGTGCGACAAGGCGGACGCCTGCCATCCGAATCCCTGCCAGAATGGCGGCACCTGTCGCCTGCTGCCCGAGAATCAGCACACCTGCATCTGCCTGCCGGGCTTCACCGGGATCGGCTGCTCGCATGTGCGCAGCTACTGCGGCATCGTGCTGCGCAACATGACCGGAAGCCTGGAGTATCCGCCCCGGGATACTCCATCCGCGGCATCGGCCGGCTACCAGCCGAACGAACGCTGCGCCTTCATCATACGCACCCGGCCGGGCTACGTGCTGAACATGACGTTCGGCATGTTCGATCTGCAGCCGAGCAGCGAATGCGTCGCCGATTTTCTTCAGCTGCACGACGGCAGCTCGCTGACCGCCCGCCAGATCGGCCGCTACTGCGGCAATCAGCTGCCGCAGGGCAACGGCTCCATAGTGTCCACGCAGGAGCAGCTGTTCTTCTGGTTCCGCTCCGATAATGCAACGCAGGCAGCGGGCTTCAATCTCACCTGGCACTCGCAGCCGATCGTGTGCGGCGAGAGCTTGGAGCTGGCCCTCGGCGCGTCCGGAGTTCTCCGTTCGCCCAACTATCCGGGCAAGGCGCGCTTCGGTCTCGACTGCCGCTGGCTGCTCGCCGCGCCCTTTGGCAGCCGCTTCGTGTTGCGCTTCTTCGACATAACGCTGGGCAGCAGCACACAGAACTGCAGCACTGGGGATTCGCTGGCCGTGTGGGACTCGGATCGGCTGCTCTATAAGGCCTGCCAGTCGGCCCAGCCGGCACCCGTGCACAGTTCATCGAATCAGTTGCGTCTCCAATTCCATACGGACGCATACCGCTTGGACAGCTCGTTCCAGCTGCACTACGAGGTGGTACCGGGCCATCCCGGCTGCGGCGGCGTCTTCACCGAGCCCACCGGCCTGATCATCGGCCATGCGGGAGCGGAGCTCTGCTTGTACCTCATCGAACAGCCGAACGGCACCCAGATCGAGCTGACCCCATTGAATCTAAGTAAAAACGTGTGGAAGCATTGCTCCACATTCAAGCTGGAGATCTTCGACGGCCGCAACGATCAGAGTCCCCTGCTCAGGCACTACTGTGCCACCTGGGATGATTATGAAGATGATGACGACGACGGGATTGAGCGGAACGCTCAGCCACTCACCTCCAGCGGGAATGTCATCCTGGTGCGCTACTATAACGGCCTGGCCGGCATCAGCGCGCTACCGAGCTTCGAGCTGCGCTATAAGAGAGGTGAGTCCAGCTCCAACCAAACCCACGTGCCCATAGTCACACGTGCCTGGATTTAGTCTGCAACTTCAGCTACCACAATGCCATCGGCGGCGTCATCATGACGCCCAACTATCCGAACGGATACTTCGAGCAACTGGAGTGCACTTACCGCCTCGAAGGACCCTTCGGGCATACCGCGCTGCTTACACTCACAGACCTCTCGCTGAGCGTATCCGAGAATGAGGCAGAGGATCAATCCAGCTACCTGGACGTAACTATGCCCCAAATACTCCATGTGGTCCACGCCTCATCCCAGTCATTCACAGGTCTATCTGTTCCGCAACGAGAGCGGACGGCAGCGCTTCAGCAAGCAAGTGCACGATCTTCTCCTGGTCTCCGAGAGCAACCAGGCGCGTCTGGTCTTCCACGGTGGCGTCAATCCGTCGCGAGGGCGCGGCATGCGGCTCGAATACACTTTTGTGGACGACAAATGCAGCGGAGTGATGACTCGGCCCCAAAGTGAACCGCTCGTCCTCCTGAAGCACGGCTATTGTCAGTGGGTCATCGAGTCGCCGGGCTTGAAGCATTTGCGTATGACTGTGGAGCCGGCCATGGGCGTACAGGTAAACCTGTTTGAGAATAGCACAAGGACCGAGGGCAGACTGTTGAAGAGCTACACCAAGAGCCTGTCGGAGATCGTGGATATCGATGAGTACCTGGACTGGGATGTCATAACGGTAACGGCGCAGAGCATGCAGCAGTATAAGGTGATGCTGAAATATAGGACGGTCGAAACAGGTGAGTGACGCGGGGTGGCCCCGCCCACGCGGTGCACTTCAGACTGCAGACTTCATCCAATTGGCGAATTGTCCAGCTTGCGGCGAAACCTTTACCACGCGCTACGGACAGATCAAGTCACCGAACTGGCCGCAGAAGTATCCCGCGTCGGTCGATTGCAGCTGGATCATCAGGACGCAGCCGGGCCGGCGCATTGAGCTGGTGGTGAGAAATTTCAGCGTGGAAACGACCTGGTCGGACTGTCGCGATGACTATCTGGAGATCAGGTGAGCTCGAGCCGAGTATTGACCTTGTTGTCCAGTTGTCAACCAGTTCCAACAGGAATGGCGACCAGCCGACGTCGCCGCTGATCGGACGCTACTGCGGCGAGAGAATTCCCGCGCGCATCCCCTCATTTGGCAATGCTCTCTATCTGCACTTTCGATCAGATCCGATCGAATGGTCCGGCTTCTATATCACCTGGCAGGAGGGAGCCTACGGCTGCGGCGGCAAGCTGAACTCACCGACGGGCTCCATACACTCACCGCACGACCTCGCGGGCCACCGGGAGGCGCTCTTCTGCGACTGGCAGATCAGTGTCGCCCAGGGCTCCACTATACGGATGAACCTGACCAGCAGCAGCAGCAGCAGCAGCAGCAGCGATCTGTGCAACGGCCAGCTGAGCATCTACGATGGGCCGAACGTGTTGGCCAATCCGTTGGCCTTTAACTGCAGCAATGTGGGCCAGTCGATGGCGCTGAATGCGACCGGGAATCAGGTGCTGGTGCGTCTCGAGATTGGCCCGACGGACATTGACTTTGTGCTGGAGTATGCCACCAATTGCCGGGTGCGGCTGGACAAGCTGCGCGGCGCCATCGAGACTCCGAACTTTCCCGACAAATATCCGGCCAATATGAACTGCGAGTGGGAGATCTGGGCCGGCAGCAGACGCCATCACATACAATTGGCCTTCTCGCATATGGACGTGGAGAGTTCGCCTGATGGGGATTGCCCGTTCGACCATGTCCTGATCGCCGACTATCGCTACAATGAGCTCATCTCCGAGCGTCGCCTGTGCAATGCCAGAAATCTGAAGCTGAGCAGCGTGGGCAATCGCCTGGTGGTGCATTTCAGCAGCGATGAGTCGAATCAGGCGCAGGGATTCCGCGCTGAATACCAACGGACTGGCTGCGGCGGCGAGCTGCAGGGACCCGGTGGCACCCTGGAGACACCGAATGCACCGTACAGCCTGGACGAGGAATGCGAGTGGCTGATCACTGTGCCCGCTGGCTATCAGATCCGTTTGCTCTTCCACGAGCTGCACATCGAGACGCCGCAGCCGGATTGCAGCGAGGACGGCGTCAAGGTGGTCTCCGGCAACAATGAGTCCCGGCCGATCTTCGCCAGCTGCAGAATCGAGACCAACACCCAGACCATTGTCTCGCCGGCCAACGAGATCATCGTGCGTTTCCAGGGCAGTCCACGGCGTGCGAGGAAATATTTCAGGGCCAGCTATGCCATGCTTCCGGCATCCTGTGGGGGCTACGTGAGCGGCTCCAAGGGCTCCATAACGTCGCCCGGCTACTACGAGAAGGCCCGCGAAGTCTACGACAAGGATGTGGAGTGCACGTGGGACCTGGAGGTAAGCGAATGCCAGCCAATCCCAAACGTACTCTCACCTGCACCGTCTTCTTCCTCTTCTCCAGGTAGCCGAGGGCTACGTCGTCCTGGTGTACTTTGAGGTCTTCAATTTTACGGACTCGCCGAACTGCAGCCGCGCCCATTTCAAGCTGCTCGAATCGAATGAAAGCTTCTGCGGCCAGAGCGCTCCGGCCAGACGGCTCTTGGAGCACCGCTTCCGCTTCGGGCTAAGGGCAACGGCCGGCTCGTGGGGCCGATTCGTGCTGAACTACAAGCAGCTCTGCGGCGGACCACGGACGAGCAGCGACGGCTACATCCGCTCGAATGTGGACGAGGACTGCGTCTGGACGATCAGCGTGGAGCAGGGCACACAGATCAGTCTCAATATCTACCAGCTGGACTGTCCCCGCTGTCCGGCAGCGCAGGCCAACTGCACGACCGGCCTTAGCATAGTCAACAAGGATGATCTGGTGGAGAGCGTGCATCTGTGCGACGATCATCCGGCCAGCCTGGTGCTGACCACCAACCGGGCGATCATCAAGGCCACAGGCATCGCCCTGTCTGCCCAGTACACAACCATCGAGAATAGCTGCGGCGGCAATATAAGCTCGGTCCGGGGCATACTCACGTCGCCACGCTATCCGGCCAGCTATCCGGCGAATATCGAGTGCGTGTGGACGCTGTTGCCGCGTGCCGGCAATGCCGTGGAGCTGCGCTTCGAGGCCCTGGACATTGTCAAGTCGGAGCATTGTAATTCGGACTTTCTCGAGCTGCGTGCCGGCATCCAGGGCGCCCTGATCGGCCTCTATTGCGGCGACCAGCTGCCCGCGGAGCCCCTGCTGACCAGAGGCCAGCCCATGTGGATCAAATTCCGCAGCCAGCCCGGCAACACCGCCAGCGGCTTCAAGCTGCGCTGGAGCTACGGTAAGTCGAGCATCCCCATATCACAGAATCGCAGCGGAATCATCTTGCGCTTGCAGTGCACAGCAATGAGCTGACGGAGGGCAGCAATGGGACCATCGAGTCGCCGCCGACGCTGGCCGTGCGCGGAGACGATCAGCCGTACAGCTGGCGCATCTTCACGGAGCGCCAGCGCGTGATCATCCTGGACTTTGTGGACTATCAGGCGGGACTCTTGGTGAGAGCGCGTGTCGGTCAGAAGCCGAAGATCGACTAATTTCTGGCCTAATTGCAGCTATACGATGGCTACGATGATACCGCCCTGGCCGTGGCTATTGGAGCGGCTCCGTGGCAGTTCACCTCGAGCAGTAACGTGATCTATTTGCGGACGGTGAACACGGATTTCGATGAGTTCCGTGTGCAGTGGCGTGTCCAGCGTCTGGACGAGCTCAAGTCGAACGAAAAGCTGAAGACGGGCAGCTGCCACAAGATCCAGCTGGTGCAGAACACATTGATTCCACTCAATTCGCCCGGCTATCCGGGCTACAAGCCGAATCTGAACTGCGAATGGACCTTCATGCCATTCGATCTCAGCAAGCACGCCTACGTCGATATCTACGAAGTGCGGCTCGAGGCCACCAGCCGGTGTACGGCGGACTATCTGAGCGTACAGGTGTCTAGCAATGCCATCGACTGGCCGGAACAGCTACGTCTCTGCAATAGCAGCGCGTACAACGGGCGACGGATTGGCCGTGTTCACGGCACTCCGTATCTGCGATTACAATTCGTGACAGATGCGTCTGTCAACGGGACCGGATTCCGTACGAATATACGGACGGAGTGCGGCTCCAATATGACCGGCTCGGTGGGCACCATTCTCAACTCGCACACCCAAAGGCAGCTGCCGATCGAGAATCCCGCCTGCGAGTGGCACATCGAGGTGCAGCCGGGCAAGATGATTGAGCTGACGATCGACTACAAGAAGGTGGAGCGCAACGGGAGCTGCCAGCATTACGGCTTCATCTATGACGGCGTGGACACGTCGGCGCCAATTGTGGCGCCCGGTAAGTTTTGCGGCCAGACGGGCTTTGCGACTCGCACGTTCCGTACGAGCGGACGGCATGCGTTCATACGTTACGTCTATCCGGGCGCAAATTTCCGGACGAATCCCGTGCTGAACGGCTGGAATCTGACGTATCGTGCGGTCAGTGAATGCGACGCGGAGGTGCAACTGAACGATCTGGCCAGCAGCTATGTGATCAGCACGCCCGGCTATCCGTATTATCCGCATCCGCATTCCGACTGCTCCTGGCTGGCCATTGCACCGCCCGGCGAGACGATCGCGGCCAGCTTTATGGACAACTTCGATCTGAGTCAACGCAACTGCGACAAGGAGTTTGTTGAGCTGTACGATGGCTCCACCAGGCTGGCCCGCCGGCTGCTCCGCACCTGCCGTCGCACCGCCACCATTTACAGCTCCGGCAACATTCTGCTGGTGCACTATCTGACCCAGCTGAACGAGCCGCACACCGGCTTCCGGCTGAACGTCTCGATCAGCAGCTGCGGCGGCCACTATAATGCCCAGAGCGGTATTATCAGCTCCGTGCATTATCCGACTCTCGGTGCCTATCCGAAGCCCGCCGTTTGCGAGTACGTCATCCAGACTCCGGCCAATACGCATATCCAGCTGAACTTCAGCGATCTCCACCTGCCGCTGGGCGGGCCGGATAATGATCGCATCGAGCTGCTGGATCTGAACGATCAGCGACGCACTATCATGACGGTCTATGGCAATCTGAGTGTGCCGCATCCCATCACCGTGTCCACAAATCAGCTGGCGGTGCGCCTGACCACGGTGATCCTCAAGAACAACTATCGGGGCTTCCAGCTGTCGTACAAGACCAAGCTGGGCACCTGCAACCGGGAGGTGAACGCGGCGTCCGGTGAGCTCGAGCTGAAGAAGCCGCGCAACGAGAACGACTATCAGTATTGTTCGTGGCGGATAACGGTGCCCAAGGGGCAGCGTGTGCGGTTCGAGCTGCTCAATCTGCAGGACTTTCGCAACGAGACGTAAGTGGATGAAAATGGCTTTGTCCAGGATAACAAATCCTTACGAGTAGCACTCTCTTGCAGCCAGCTGATGTCGAGACGGCGCTCGGGCACAAGCAAGACGTTCAGCTTCTACAACGATCCCACGTACCAGTCGAAGATCGTCGAGTTCTCGCCCCGGGAATACACTGGCGATGGCATTGTGGAGTCCACGGATAACTTTATGCTCGTACGTATCCTGCTGGCGTACCAGCCGGCTGCATTACGTGCCCGCTTCAGCTCCACCTCGGCCTCACTGTGCCCCGCCGACATCGGGGGCCAGGAGTCGGGAATAATTAGCAACCAGGAGCTCATCGAGCTGAGCACCTACTACTGTGCGGTGCACTTTGTTGCCGATCCGGGCGTAACGATCAGCTTTAACGTGGAGTATTACCGGAGCGTGGGCCAACATCTGCAGACAACGTTCCGCATCTGGGACGATGTCCTGCACACGTCGATCATTGTGAAGTCGGACAATGTTACCCACTCGCTGGCCACCACGGCCGGCAAACTGATGTTGACCAAGCAGCCGGAGGACAGTGTGGTTCGTTTGCGGGTTAGCTATCATCGGAACGCGTGCGGCGGAGTCCTTCAAATGACGGAGGGCATCCGGATCGAGCTGCCCCTCCATGAGCTGGCCGAGCACACCGGCCAGCTGGAGTGCATGTGGACGTTGCGCTTCAGCGTGGGCTATCGCATCAGCGGCAACGTGAGCTTCAGCGACAGCTGCGACCGGGAATATCTGATGGTGTCGCGCTTCGGTTCCACCGGCGATCTGGCCCAGATCTGCGGCAGTGCCGTCCATCTAAATAGCACCCAGCTGGACGTGCTGCAGGTGTCCGTGCTGTATCATGCGTCCGCCTTCCAGGCCGGCCGCAGCCAGTTACAGTTGGAGGCGACACGGCCGCAGTCGCTGAACGATCGGCGTAATACCGTCCTGGTGGGCCGTACGCCAACGCCGCCCTTCACGATCGATGGACGAAGCTATCACAATAATATGGAACTGAGCTGGGAGTTCCGTTCCACGCTGACGCTGGCTCTGCGCCTGGAGTTCCTGGGGCGATTCTTCATCGAAATGTCAGCGAATTGTAGCCACGATCAGCTGGAGGTGTTTGCCATGCGCCAGGGACTGTGGCACTCTCTGGCCAAGTATTGCGGCCGAGAACGGCCGGAGCCGCTCCACATCGACTCGCACATTATGCGCATTGTGTTCCGCACCAATGGCAATGTGACGGCCGATGGCTTCAGCTTTGTGGTCTCCTCCAGCTGCGACAAGAAGCTGGTGGCGAGCCATGAGCTCCAGACACTGTCGCTAGCACGCGGCGGACGCTGGACCGCCCGGGAGTGCAATGTGGAGATAGTCACCGATACCAACGAGGAGATACTGGTGGCCGTAAAGCGAGCCTTGGCCCCGAGCCGGGTGGCTTTGTACTGCCACCGGAACTTCTTCGAGATCATCCAGGAGAACGGGGACAAGCTGGAGCCGCGCGGCGAGAACTGTTTCAACTTCGAGGTGAACGGCTACAAGCGACTGCGTCTGCGCTATGTGTCCCTGTCCTCCGTGGAGATACGCTTCCAGCTGCAGTACCAGCTGATCAGCTGCGGCGGCAACTACAGCGCCCCGTTCATACTGCGCCCCTCGGCCGGCAGCCTGGATGGCGCGAATATGCCGTGCGAGTGGCATGTGCTGGCGCCGCCGGAGCACGCGATCTTCGTGAGATTCAAATATCTGGACATCGAGAACAGTCCGCTCTGCCGGCTCAAGCATGTCAGCATCTATCGGGGCAAAGCGATCAGCGAGGAGATGCGCATCAGCCGGCTCTGCGGCAATCTGACCGATTATAGCGTCATGGTGGACAGCCATCTGGCAACCATTGTGTCCGTGCTGGGCAGCAGCTCCGACTGGCATCCGGGCAGCTTTATGGCCACCGTGCACTTCACGCCCAACTGCAATGAGCGTCTGGTGCTGGGTGCGGGCAATACCCGTCTCAGCCTGGTGCGTCGCTACCAGCTGAATGCGACCAATGGCGAGGATCTGCACTGCTACTTCCGGGCCAGCGCCGTGCCGGGATATCGCATCTCGGTCTGGCTGAAGCAGCTGCAATTGAACCCGGATCGCTGCACCGTCTGCAACTCGCTGGAGGTCATCGATGGCTTCGAGTCGGACAGCAAGAGTCTGGGCATCTATCGCCATGCTGCCGCTGGCAACGACACCAAGCTCTTCAGCTCCAACCATGAGTTGGTCATTGCATTGGCCGGAACTGTTGCCCTGCCGAACGGGATTAGCTTTGAGCTCGTCCTCGAAATGGAAGCCACGGTCTGCGGCCAGACGAACTACAATCTCTTGGCCAATGAGGTGAGTGGACAGCAGACCCTCTCCCTCTCCCTCTCCCTCTCTCTCTTTCCCCTCCCCCTCTCACTAAACACACCACTCTCCCGCTAGACGGTCAATCTGCGCCTGAACACCAGCCGGCTGGACAGCTACGAGGGCAGCATCCATTGCGTGTGGACGTTCCGTGCGGATTTCGCAGTGGAACTGAACATGAGCGCACAGCTGCAGGATGTATCCCAGGCCACGGGCAAATGCATCGATTACCTGCTGCTAACGAGGGAACACGTGAGTCAGACCCATTCCAACTCGACCTCCTGCTCAAGCTACCCTTTCCCAGGACTCAAGCAAGCACTTTTGCGGCGAATTCAACAATACCGTTATGGTGGTACCCAAGGATTCCCCGTTCACGCTGACGTTCCATAGCAGCGCGGATCGCGAAAGCGACACCATTGATATATATCTCACTAAGCGGCAAAGTAGGTACTCGCAGATCCTTGCTGCTTCCTTCAATGATTCCATCGCTTGTCGCCGCCAGATTGCAATCGCAGCTATGACAGCTTGAGCCGCATGATTCACTACCATGTGGAGGACAGAATTGATCCCGGTCTATGCTGGAGCATGATACGCGTACCGCAGGGCTTCTATCTAACATTCGAAATCAGATTCATCAATCTTGACCGCAGCTCAGGCAATTCGTTCCTCAATGTGAGTCCTACGATGATCCTAACTCATCCAGGTGATCCATCAAATCTGTATGTTTATTTCATGCAGCTAACGGATCTGCACACAAACCGCACCATCTTCAATGTCACCCACGTTCAGTCTATCGCCGCTGTAACGCTGCCGACCACCTCGAATGAGATCCGCCTGATCGGCGAGGGCGTAAGGTATATAGATATCCTCTACTACTCCACGAATAGCGATCAGCCAGCGGGCTGTGGTGGCGAGCTGGTCACTTTGGAGGGTCAAATCAGCAGTCCGGACTACAACAATCGCAATTACTCCTACTGCACCTGGCACATAACCGTGCCGGGCGGCTCAGTCCTTCAGTTCGGCTTCAACTGTGGGTTAAGCATATCAATTAAAATGATTAATTATTTAATATTTGTATTTTTGTTGGAATAGGGTTCGATATGGGCTCTGAGGTGAACTGCGTTCTGGATAATATCAAATTCTACGAGGTGTTGGCCGACAACAGCGAAAAGCTGCACAACACATTCTGTGGCCAGGACGCGACGGAGCCGTTCCTGGTGCGGTACAATGAAATCCGAATTGTGGCCAAGAAATCGCCCAACTTTAATGGAATCGGTTTTCAACTCTTCTACCACAACACGATTGATTCGTATAGCGC
>JABVZX010000330.1:917423-929299 GCA_020883565.1 Drosophila pachea
GGATGGATCAAAGTGCTTCGGTATAATGGTAGGCGTTTGGAAATTCGCTTTTGTGTTCAACGAGGTCTCCAAATAATCGAATATAGACATTTTCGATTTAGCCTTGAGATCCGTTTTGGCGGCACCTGGCACATCACCACCAAAGGGCTCGGCAATATTGTAACGCTTGCATAGCGTAGAGCTGGGCTTCCACATGGCCGTCGTGCGCTTCATGACAATTTTAGCCTTCTCTGCAGTGGGATCAGTGCACTCTTCGGCTTTTTGCGCTTCCATTGTTCCCTCTGAAACGAATCTGTCACACATAAGGCCGGCCAGTGGTCTATAGATTTTCGATGCCTGCACAAACTCCTTCTTTTCCATCTCACGGTCCCACAGCGAAAGCGAGACTGGCTGCAGTTCGGCAAGGAAATTGGTAATAGCTAGGTCGTCTTTCAAATTCGCAGTCAAAAATTTCTCGTAACGGAGCTGCTTGGCCTCATCCGATAGAAAAGGTTTGAATCCACTGGATGACAGCTTAGACACACCGACTGAAATGTGAAATGTGAAAAGTAACATTATTTGCTATGCCACTTAAATTTATGTCATACCCAAATTTTGAGTGTTGATAACAGCCTGCTTAGCACTGCTGGGATCAGTACTTGATTGTTGTCCAATCGAACTGTCCGAGGGCAGTTCCTCAGCAGCGCTGAGAGTAGGTCCAACCTTTATAGAGCTGTTGACTTCATGCAAGGATTTGTTGCTGGTCGCTTTGAAAGGATTACTCTTTGCTGGCGACTCACCCAGAAACTGGGCACGTTGGTCTGGATTCAGATCATGTCTGCCTAGGCCTGATCTCTTGTGCTGAGTTTCTTCGGCTATTTTTCGAGCACGTTCTGCATCCAGCGGAGCGAACCGACTGCGTCGCAGCAGCCAGTTGCGCGGCTGGAAGTCGCGGGGCAGGTCGATAGTATACGGCTTATTGTTGGTTACATCACTCTTGTCCTCGCAAAATCCATCGATCACATGGCGCTGCTGTACATACTCTGGTTTCTTTTTTTTTGGCTGCTTATCGGCTAGGGAGAAATCGTAGCGCGTCATGTCGTCTTTGGCATAGATATCATCGTCTTCCTCTTCGAATGCACCAACGCCAAAGGCCTGGCCATGAATGGATAAGTGCTTGTCCTGAGACTTGGTCTCAAGCTTCCCAAAGAGATTAATGTGCTGCATTGGAGCTGAAGTACTTTTTTTGGACAGCACTGACGCACGATCGAGACCCGAGTAGCTCATACCAAAGCGATTGCTCTTAGGTGTATAAAACATGGGCTCATAATCATTGGGCGCAAAGGTTACATCGTCGTCGTCGTCGTCTTCGACATCGTCCGCATCTTCGATATTTTCTTCATCTTCATTATTCCTTGGCTGACGCGCGCTAGACAGGCCTTCATCGCCGTAATGTTCCAGCAAATATTGTTCCCGTTTGTTTCGTACTGTTGCTTGCCGTTTTTCCTTGCGTGTTTGCCGTGGTCCTACACCCTGACCCGGCTTCCAGCCCATACTCTTAAGTATTCGCACGGCTACTTTATCGCGAACCGGACGCAATAGTTGTTCGAGCACAGGTACACCGGGAATGGGTCCAGCCAGATGTTCTTGCATTAATTTTCGTTTCAAATGACCTGATCGATCTTTTTCATCGGTCTCTTTAGAAAACTCTTCTCGTGTGCGTATTCCCTGTGGCGCAATACCAAATTCCCCTAAATCTTCTTTGTCCATGAAGTCTTCAGGCCGCTGTTGTACTTTAGCGGCCTTTTCGCCACGCGAGCTTTTAAATTGTTGTGGCGTCCACCCTTCCAGTGAGCCCACGGTATTCCAAAAGCCAGCACTAAAGCCGCCAGTAAACGCACCATGGAATCGACGTTTGCCATTTTCATCTTTAACAATTTGATCCTCAATCGCTAGTGGTTTCTTAGCGGGCACCTCGTCTGTAAAACATTATTAGTTACACTTAGTTACTCAACTAATTTTAGTTTACTTACCCTTCTGGATGGGATTCAAGGGTGTACCGAATCGGTGTAGATGCTGTTCCTCATCCATATTTGTTTAAATTACAGAAACCCAGTAACCTCACAACATGTACTCTCAAACCCGTTTTACTCAAACGTAAACAAATTGAGTATGCTGCCAGACTGCCTAAATTACTTGTCTACCGAAATATCCGATTAAAAAAATATAATTTCACGATATTTTGGACTTCTTTGACAAATATCGATATCGTATTGTATCGTTTATATAAATTCTACCATTATCGTCGCAACTTACATCGCTACCTCACAGCTGTTCATTTGTGGAAAGTTTGCGAATTTAGAATTTTTGGAAAGTAATTGCTGGGAAATAGGACTCTAATTTGCAACGTACTGTAAGTGCTGTTCATTATTATCTGCCTGCATACAATAGTATGTACACTAGTACACTACTAAAGGCAAGCAGCCATTGACGAACCAATGTTGGCATGCGGCAATCGAGTTTGCTTCTTTGGTGACTAATGATGTCAACATTTTGCGTTTCTCCTTTTTTACAACCAGCTAGCTGGCATCAGCCATATTTAAAAATTGGACGTGACTACCTGGTGCATGAATAAAAACTGACGTAAGTACTGTAAAATGTTTGCAAATTATTTTAATGCAATTTTTCTATCAAACACATTCAACACATGCAATCCGCATTTATGAACATAAAATATCAATTGTTGTCAGTTTCATAAGGGACGCACGTAAAAATCTGGCCAAGTGACTGGCAGCCCATCAGCATGTCGGAGAAGAATATAAAAGTGGGCGCTCGAGTGGAGCTGACCGGTAAGGAACTGTTCGGCACGGTCGCCTATGTGGGCTTGACAGGTTTTGCCGTTGGCAAGTGGGTGGGCGTGGTGCTAGATGAGCCGAAGGGAAAGAACACAGGTTCCATAAAGGGCCAGCAATACTTTCAATGCGATGAGAATTGCGGAATGTTTGTGAGACCCACACAACTGAGAGTGATATCCTCAACAGCTGATACAAGTATCAGTGGTGGCTCTGGATCTACCACGTCTGTAAATCAACCCACTAAGGCACGGCTTAGCGGTTCGCGCTCTTCCCTCTCATCAAGTCGCCAATCATTGCTTGGTTCACGCACTCAGCTTGCCACATCTTTGACCGAGAGAACTTTGTCCAATATAAACTTAGCCACACGAAAGTCCTTGGCTCCACAGAACAGTAAAGATAAGGATAGCTCCAGCACGGGATCGTTATCTGTTGAAACTGGCGCCGCAGCATCAACAGCTGCATCTAAACGAGCTTCGTTTGTTGAGACGGGTTTCCAAGAGATACTGAAGACGCAGTTCACACCGTCACAGCCAATGCGATCCCCATCATTTACAACTCCCCCAAATCTGGCGGAGGGGAAAGCGGCTTTGTTGGAAGCGCAAAAGGCAAGCGCCGAGCTGCAGGCACAACTGGCAGATGCAATTGAAAAGCTGGAGACTCTTAAGCAACGTCGTAACGAGGACAAAGAGCGTCTGCGTGAATTAGAAAAGCTGAAGATTCAATGTGAGCAGCATCAAGAGTTTCGCAATAAGATCATGGTCGCGCATGGTTCACTTCAAAAAGAGCTGCAGCGCGCCAAACAGGAGACCAAAGATGCCATCGAGGCCAAGGAGCGTCATGCTCAAGAAATGGCTGAGCTCGCCGACAGTGTGGAAATGATCACATTAGATAAGGAGATGGCCGAAGAAAAAGCCGACACACTGCAACTGGAATTGGAGTCGTCTAAGGAGCGAATTGAGGAGCTACAAGTGGACTTGGAATTGCTGCGCTCCGAAATGCAAAACAAGGAGACCAATCCGTCAGACGGAGATGACGGTAAGTTTACCTATCAGTTAAAGCAACTGCAGCAACAGAATATACGTCTGAAGGAGACGCTGGTGCGTTTGCGTGATTTATCCGCCCACGACAAGCATCACATACAAAAGCTCACTAAGGAGTTGGAAATGAAGTGTTCTGAGGTCGCCGAGTTGGAGCGCACCAAGGAGAAACTCAGCGCTAAAATCGACGAAATGGAAGCCACAGTCTCCGACTTGCAAGTGAGTGGCATACCAATATATATTTTATACCTTACTATCAGGCCCGTTTTCCATAGCTTCACGATTGTCACAATTTATGTTGAATTGATTTCGGGTTTCCATTGGTCTTGTGTTAGCTAGTAGAAAACGGACCTGACTAAATGTCCTTTTTTGTTTTTTTTTTTTTTTGTATTGTTTGTAGTTCAATTTAAGCCACGCTCATTTCAAGCACAGCTTGGAATATTATTTGCAACTATTTGCTTCCTTCCGCTTTCTTAATCTTTCTTTCTTTCTGCTTGCACAATCATCTCAGTTGTCTCTCGCTTTTCTGTAATCCCCTCGCATAGTAACCTATCTAAAATGAAAGAAAAAAGAAGATGAAAGAACATGTTAAGCATCAGCTATTCTCTCGCTCCAAATTCTAAATAAAAGTTTTCATTTAATTTCTTTTTGCCGGCCTACATAAAAAATAATAAAAAAATGGTTTGCAGGAGGTAATTTCCAAAAGACATTCAATTTATTGTTCATTTCCATTTCCCAAGTTTTACATTATCAAAAAAAGAACAAAAAAAAATCATATATATATTAATTATATATATAATATAAAATCATAGTACGCTATGAATTTTGCTTCATTAAAATTTTCAAGACTTAATTTCACATAAGAAACAAATGTTATTGCAATTCTCAAGGAACAAGTGGATGCAGCATTGGGCGCCGAGGAGATGGTGGAACAGCTGGCCGAGAAGAAAATGGAACTGGAGGATAAGGTTAAGCTACTGGAGGAGGAAATAGCACAGCTTGAGGCACTGGAGGAGGTACACGAGCAGCTGGTTGAAAGCAATCATGAATTGGAGCTAGATCTTCGCGAGGAGCTCGACATGGCAAATGCGGCCAAGAAGGAGTTGCTGCGTGAACGCGACGCCGCCATTGAGACCATCTATGATCGCGACCAGACAATCACCAAGTTCCGTGAGCTTGTCCAAAAGCTAAACGAACAGTTCATCGAGCTGCGCGAACGTAACTCAAGCAATGACCAAAAGTCGCTGCAGGATCCGAGCCTTAAGCTGGCCACCGAGACTGTCGATTACAAGCAAATGTTTGCCGAATCAAAGGCTTACACGCGTGCCATCGACGTACAGCTGCGCCAAATAGAAGTGACCCAGGCGAACGAGCATGTCCAGATGTTGACTGCTTTCATGCCCGAATCGTTTATGAATCGCGGCGGTGATCACGACTCCATCTTGGTTATACTACTGATCTCGCGTATTGTGTTCAAGTGCGGCATTATTGTGTCCCAGACTCGCGAACGTTTTCCGGCCGTGGATGCAGTCACTCGCGAGTCAGTCACCCAGGGCCATGCGGTCCAGCAATACGCATTCAAATGCCGCCTCATGCACTATATCCATAATCTGCAATGTGCCCTCCATCAAATCCTTTACGGGCTGAACAGCTGCCAGCCGGATACGTTGCTGCGTGCGGGCAGCTCGCTGCCGGAAATGGTGGCCCAGGAGAAGATTGTGGACGGCATCATTGAGCTGTTGAAATCGAATCAGCTGGACGAGAATAGCACCACTGAGAATATTGAGAAATGTGTAGCATTCTTCAATGCCATGAACTCTGTACTGCTGGCCGGCGAGCAGCTGCTGAACGAGACCCAGATGATACGCGACTGTGTTGCTTCGCTGGCCGCTGCCTGTGAGTCCATACTGAATGATACGGCCATTGCCAAGGTAATTATTCAGGAGGCGGGCGCAACTAGTGATTCCATGCTGCTCATACAGTTCCTCAACGAGCACATGGAGAGCATCAAGCAGCAGGTGAAGTTGATCAAGCGGCGTTTGCCCAACGATCAGCATGTGATCAAGTGCGGTCTGTCGCCCCATAAGATGGACGCAATGAGAGCCCTTGCGCAAAATATCAGTCGCATTATGTCCGCCATGCATCTGGCCACAAAGCAGTCCTTGGCCGCTATTGTGGCCAACATCGAGAGCGACAATGCGGCGGAGCACACGCTGCCGCAGGACAAATACTGGTCGCTATTGGCGGCAGCCTGTGAGCGTATATACGAGCAGGATGATCGAGGTCCCACACAGAATTTCAAGGCGCTGCTGAGTCAGGCCAACTCAGATCTGCAGCATATTGCCCAACATCTGCTGGATAAAGAATATGAGATAATGTCAGCGGCTGGTGCGGCACCGCGTCCGCAGACAGTCAGTACGCCGATCAATCAGCGTGCACAGCTGATTAAGAAACAGCTGGAGCAGAAGAATGTTTTAGCCGCGACGCTGGAAAATCGCGAGGCAGACATTAAGCAGCTAAAGCTGGCCGCCAAGATGAAACAAAACGAGCTGAGCGAAATGCAAATACGCAAAGATCTCGCGGAGAAGAAGCTGAGCGTGCTCCAGGAAGAGTATGAGCATGCTGTCGGCAAATGGAAGATGCAATACGAGGAAACGCACAAGAAGCTACTGCAAAAAGAGAAAGAGTTCGAGGAGACCATGGATCATCTGCAGAGCGATATCGATGCGCTCGAGAGCGAGAAGAGCGATCTACGTGATAAGCTGAAGCTCAACACTAGCGTTGGCAAAACTCAAGCCGCTGATACGCACACCTCCTCGCTGCACAAACTGTCCGCGACAGCTGCAAGTGGCGGCAACGTCAGCTATACAGCGCCAGCTGGCACTGCTCCAATCGTGGCCGAAGAGCTGCAGATGCTGAAGTGTGCGTTCAACAATGAGCGTAACGAGCGATTGCGCCTGCAGGCACAGGATATGCGCGCAAAGCTGCAACAGCTGGAGCCGATCTATGTGCCCCAGCCGCAGGATCAACGCATCAATGCCCTCGAGTCTCAGCTGACCAAAATGAAGCACGCCTGGATCCTATCCCTGCTGCAGGTGCAGCACAACAAGGGCAGCCATGGCGGCGCCATGGCGACCACCAATATCAACACCGTTGCGCTGCAGCGCCGCAACCAGCCGTTGCCCCAAAAGGCCGAGATATGTGCGCGCGCCTCGCGACTTGCCTCAGAGATATTGACAGAGTATTTGCACAGGAAGCCGCATCGGGCGTCCGCTGGAGAGTTCGCCGCCTTTCCCACCGTCGACGTGAAGCGAGTTCTACAGATTTAAGCGGTGGAGTGGTGGTGGGGGGCGGCTACGTTCACGATTGTGCACAAACGTTTCAGATATTATCTGCGAGGAGTTTCGCTCTTCGAACTAGTATGCTTTTTTTTTTTTTTTTTCTTTTGCTATTAGTGCGCTTTTGCAACAGCAGCTTTAAAAGTAATTCTTGCTTCTTCTACGGATAATAACAGCCGTAGTAATGGACAGCCGAGCACTACTAATAACATAACGTATCCTTTCCCAGTCTTTTCCATATACATGGGCCGCCGGGTCTATGATGCTTGTTGTATTGGCAATTTGGATACGCTATCCCAAGGTCGTTCGGGTCGCGTTCTCTAAGTGGTTTTAAGGCATGCATCAATTGTCTGCGTTCACATATAAAACAAATTCTCTTTCAATATATACATATAAATATGTGTTAAAGTTTATTTATGTTTGTATCGTAACTTTATAACTGTGTTTGTGTCCAAGACGGCCTGCAATGAATTCATTTGAACATTTCAAACATAGCGTGTTTTATCAATGAAGTGAAAAATATGTGAATAAAAGACACCTGAGAAAAAAAAAAAAAAAAAAAAAACAACCAAACAAACAAAAAGAAAAACAAGGAAAATCAACTTTGGTATGAAAAAGCAAGCAACAAATTGAATTTGTCTCTGAAACTATAGTATATATATATACATATAGAAGTCTTTGTATAAGAGTATATTATATATTGTATTAAAATAAATTATATATTTTTTCCAGATGTCCTAGCCAACCGAGTTTCATTGCCGCAGCAAAAACATAATAAAATTGATAGTAATTAATTTTCTTAGTCGTACGTTTTTTTTTTTTTTTTTACTGCTAATACTATGCAATCCCAGTCTGAGTGGTTGTCATCTAAATTGACTAATGGTCTTAGCTTCCATAAACAGTGTGCGAGAGAGGGAGAGGGAGAGAACGCCTTTGCTATCTGCTCTTTGTGCAGGCTGAAAGACGTGCTATCTCTTTCTGGCTGCTTGAGCGCACGGCAACAGTTCTCAATGCCGCTTACCACAGTAATAATAACAGCAACTACAATAATAACAACAACAATAATAATAGTTGCAACAATAGAAACTATTACACCAGCCGAGCATAAACCATGATGGTCACATATGGAAGCACCCGCTCTACCTCCCTTTCCCCCTCCCCCCGCACCCCTTATCCTAGCTTCCATACCCAGGCGTACGCGAATGCTTTACTATTCGTCAGCTGGCTTTTCCAGCGTCTTGTTGTTCTTGTCGGCCCTTCACCGCCCGAAGTCTGGCCGTAAACCATATTTTCCAGCCGACTCTATCTGGCCGCGACGGCTATTGCATTTGTTTTCATTGTGTTGCCCGCTCTTCTTCTGCCTCTTCTTCAATTAAGCCGCACACGGAAGTCGTTGGCCCCCAGCTCCATACCGTCATGTGATCCAGTTCATGTCACGAAAAACAAATGTTTTGGTGAAGTTTTATGGAAGCCGCTTTTGCAGAGATCGTTGGCCAACTGGACGCATGCTCCATTCGTTCCATTCGCTCCACTCTCACGGCCAGCGTTGACCTTGTTGCGCCATCTCGGCCCGCCTTTGGGTCAGCCGGGCTAGAATGTTCTTAGGAATTCGCCGCATGTTGCAATTGAAATGTATCTGTCGGGTGTATCTTAATCTAGTTGATGTTTATACGATTCGCTCTGCTGCATGCAGATCCTTAACTGTCACTGACACACATATCCATTGTCCAAAACACTGACCGAACCAAGTTCTCTTGTCATTGACTCACAAATCGCATTGCATAGCAAAAATATAGAAAAAACACAACACACACACACACACACACACAACCACACACACACAGATATGCAATGCATTGCAAAAACAAAACAAAAAAGAAAAAGCTTTGCGCATAAAGCAAATATTGTAATGCCTCCGGAGTAGTTGACTCATGCCAAATGAGAAACGAAAAACAACATAATTGCGGTGTTATTAGCCATGTCAGAATTGGAACACCCACCAGCAGCCGACATCGCGTATACTCTACAAACGCAGGCGCCAACTGACCTTGGGTTATCCATTACTGGGTATTTGCGGATGTTAGCCTGGCCAGTACAATCGCATCGGAAACCTGTTTGGACGCCAGCCAACCCAACCTAAGAAGTTGTAAATTCTCTTAAGATGTGGGCCCAACAACAACTAAAAAACCTTCGTTACAACTGACTGAAGATCGAAGATCGAACTCCATACGGTAGCCCTACAAATGCTCCATCCTTGGCTGCATTGGCTGCGACCGCCCAATTTGAGCTTGATGTTGAGGTACTTCACATGGGCAACGGAAGAGCACAGGTTTCTCTTTGAAATGAAAAAAAAAAAAAACAAAAACAACAAAAACCAAAATGATGAGCTCGCTTGGTTACGCCTGGTTAATTACGAAGCACTAGCTAGATGGTCAAATGCCCAGTTTGGTAAATGACCAAACAGTAGCCATCAACAATCAGCCGACGCGCCAAACATAAACAAAAGCCCAAACAATGGCCTGGCCCCATAGCGTTGTCTAATGGCTGCGGCAGATGATTCTTCGGTGGCAGGAGCCTGGGGCCAGCCAGAGGGTCCGGGTCTTTGCTCTGTAAGAAAGCTAGAACAATAGAGTGGGGGCGCTAGAGATGAGCTTGAGGGCTCTTCAGTTGCCACTTGAGGCGTTCATTTTGCATGGTTTTTGGGTCTTGAGATTTCGATTCAGTACCACGCACTAGACCCAATGCCTATCTATGTCTGCGCCCCATTGTTATTGTCTCAGTGTATGCATTTTTGCTTTTGTTATTGTTGCTGTTTTACTCTGCTCTGACGTCGCATGTAAATTTGATTTTCATTGAAATATCCGCAGCTTTGCCCCTACACCGCTACCACCTTCCTATCATTCTGTCTCTCTCCCTCTCGCTCTCGCATGCATAACACACCGTTTCAATGTACTTCACCTGAACGCTTTCGTAAGCCATATACAAAAGGGTTAGCAGCGAGAGACCGTCAACATACGAACACACACACATACACACACATACACTGAAAACACATGGCGAGAGCGCAATGTAACAGATGGCAAGAAAGAGAGCCGCTCAACTGTTGTTTACAAACTGGTTATTGTCGAGTTGGAATTGTGCTTGACAGGGTTGTCGAGTTGCTGGAGAACAAAAATCGCAAGATCGACAAGCCTTAAGTGGCACTCCAACAAAAAATAAACTTAAATACAATACAAAACAATACAAAAAGCTAAATTGATTTAATATATATATGGAATTTTGTTCAGTTAGTCGTATATCGATATAAACTGTAAACTTCATTAATTATCTTATCTTTCAACCGCATCCACTTTATCCAACATGCATTGCCGACACTTGGCAACCCTTGAAGTTTCTCTTTAGCACAGGGTCGTTCTCTTTTCTCTTGCTCTGTGCTCTCTGTGCATATCCGCCGTTTTGGCTGTTGTTGTTGTTGCTAAGTTACCAAGTTGGCTTGGTTACTCATTTGTTTTGCCAATTTCTGTTAGCGTTGTGGCCAGTTTCAGTTAATACCGAACTCTTGCGACAAACGGACGTCGTGCGTTTTTCCAGCGAAGAGTCTCAGATCAACCAAAACAAGAGCAGAGCCTAAAGTTAGCTCAAAAAGTCGCGTTTCTCGGCATCGACTTCGGAATCGGAATCGGGAAATTCTTTTTGGCTTGTCGTGACCGAGGTTTCTGTTTGTTATGATATATCCATCTACCTAAATACATAGATTCCAACATAGTAGGCTTCTTGAGAAAGTGGAAAGTAATGGTTCAAATACGATTTGAACTGGGAACTCTAAATGCTTGCAAAGCGCGCGATTTTTTTTTTTATTATTTTCTGTTTTGTCAATAAAACCAGACAGAATATATATAATATATCTATATATATTGAAATGCTTAACTATGCCGCTGACACACATAACGGAAGTGCTCAAAATGTGTTTTGCTGTGTGTGGTTGTGTTGCTAACCAATAACAAAACAAATTTAATGCTGGTCAAAAACGAACGCCTTAAGCGGATTTTATATTGGCTTTAACAACAATAACAACAATCGCTGCTGCTACCAAATGCAGCAGAGCGTGAAGTGTTTGCCAATGAATTTTCTATATGATTAACGAAAAGCACTATTTGAAAATCGCAAGTAACAAAACCCTTCCTAATATGGCCCAATAATATTTGGGTTTGGAGCGCAAAACCATTCATTTGCTCCATTGACTTAATGACTTTAAGAACACCCTGTATTTGACCCACAAGTTGATGTTACAATAGCTTCTTCTCAGTTTGTAAACCAAGTCAAACTTTAATTAGAAGTACATGGGCCGCTAACTCCACAAAGATATAAGGAAATATAATGCATAGACATATTTGTCACGTTCGAGACCTCTTCAATCAGAAATTGATGTAACTTATAGCTTGCATACATCTGTATAATTCCATCGTTTATCATATCATATAACTTCCACTTTCGATTAGGCCAATCGGCGAAAATTGCATTTTCACAATAATAACATAATTACAATATTTTACCAAACCAAAAGTAAGCTCGAAATTTGCATGACCCGACCATTAACCTTATCGAATGCAGCTCAACTAAACCTTTACTAAACATAAGCTTTGAAAGGCAGTAAATAGTGGTGGCAA
>JABVZX010000330.1:942290-952888 GCA_020883565.1 Drosophila pachea
CATATTATGCGCTATTATTATGATGGTTATTATTATTGTTGCGGCTATTTTTGGCCAGCTGCAGCAGAGAATATAGCCGTCTGTGGCAATCGCTGCTAGCCACCCTCCCCTCCTCACCACTCCACACTCCTCTGCCACCCCTCACCGTAGTTAATGGTATTATGTTGTGACCTTAGCGCATAAGCAAACTTTTGGCAATTGTTGGAAAATTAGCATGTCGCATTGTTGCATTCAAAGTTGGAAACCAGTTTTGAGGCTCTTTTTATTTATTTACTTTTTTTGCGGTTCCGTGAGGGTTCAGTGTCAGCGCTTCATCTACAGACTATATTAAGTAATAAGTATCGTTATCGATCCTTCGCTCGGCTATGTGGAAATCGCAAAACTTTCGATTGCCGGCGAGCTTTCAATAGTTATGCATTCGATAAATGGCCGTCTTTCGCAAAACATCCCGTCTGTACGATAATAATGACGGCGAGGAGCCATTAATTAGCAAGCATTTAAGTGGGCCGAAAACATATTAGCCGATTGCCTCTGGTCCATTTGCTTCATTTTCCACGGCAATAATAGTGCAAAGTGCAATTTACTCTAGTGTGAAATTTCTCAAATGCATTTGAATTGTTTTTAATTTAATTACATTGTGGGGGCAGCGCCTGACCACAGCCATGAAGCGGAGACTGAAACTGAAATCTGTAGATGCAGTTGAAACCCGAGATGCGGAAAGTTAAGACCGTGGGTTTGGCCGCATTGCGTATACGCAACGTTGAACGCTGTGCAGCAGACTGCAGCACCCCGACGCCTCCCCCTAAGTCATTCGAATTATGTGGTAAATTGGCCGGAGCAAATCGTTGAATAAATTCATCAGATTGGCCATTGACTCATCCATTCGAAAAGTTGACCTCATGCTCTTGACTCATACACGGCTTACGTTTTAGCAATTCAAAGTTTTCATTGCTGTTATTAATAGACCGGTTAGGTAGTTTGCCAGCATACGATATTCGAAGCTTGATTGTTGGCAATCGATCGAGCTAAAGCTATCCGCAATATTCTTGTGTCTTAGTCTTATGCACGATTCGAGGGGATTGTCGTGCAGCTAAGCGTATTATTCATGGTAATTACTTACAGCTATTATGAAACGCTTTGTTCTTCCAATACAATTTCCCGGCCATATATAATTGAGCGAATTAACTTTTGCATAGATCCTAACGTAGCTCTTCAAGGTGCTCCACATTTGCATAATTGTTAACCCTTCACATATACACACACAAACCCCATTTCCCTCACCCATTTATTGAGAATTTGTGTCAATCACAATTGAAGGCCTTCCTGCCCGCAGGCGCTGCAAAAATATTAATCACGCTTAGCTAAGCCAAATATATGAATCCAAACACTTTGCGCCGCAAGAAAGTGGGCCACATTACATCGCATTTGAATATACCATGCAGAATAACAAAAACAATACCTCGCACACTCTTTCTCTGCGCGCGTGTGTGTGTGTGTGTGTGCGTAACAAATTACAATTCCCGTTCGGTGATCATGCAATGCAATTAGTACGAGCTGTGTACAACAGATTCAAAAATACGTAATAAAATTAACTCGAAACAAAACTGTCCAGCAGCATAAAAAAACAAAAACAAAAAAAAATGTGAAGAAAAATTGGCGGCTCATCTTTATTGCGTATTTTAGTTAATTTTTTTTCTTTGAACAATTTAAGCTGTTGCTTTGAATACGCCGTATGTGAACTCATTTCTGCGGCTGAGCTGATGCCAACTTCCGCTTTTGTTGCCGCAGCTTAAAGCCGCCATCGTTGCACAGTGGGCCAGTTACTATAATTGCTCAAAATAGAATAAATTGGAGTTTCGCAGCGCCTTAATCTGGCACCTATTCAATTGCATTATTTATTTTCAAATTACATATTTGAAATCCGCAATTAACTCTTTGTTCAAAGGCTTTTTATACATATCACCTTAATTTGTCAACATTTTTGATACTCTGGCTCCACTGTGCACCGTCGCATCGTCATCAACACATTTCATTGAGCGTGAAATAGAAACAGAGAAAGTATGTACAATAATTTTTATTTTTATTTCGCATCTTATTTTTTTTTTTTTTTCATTATTTATTTTTGTCTTCTCTCTCACTTTGTATTGTTTTATTTATCTGGCAACTATCGGTGCAGTCGTTTGGTCGCCTCTTTTGCACTTTTTATTTTGCCATTAAAGTTTCCATTGTCTGGCAGCACTTTTCTTTTTGCTGCATTTGCAATTGCATTTGCAATGGCAATTGCTTAGTCGCAAGCCGAGCGTCGCCCTCTTTTTCACAACAACAATAATAACCACAGCAACCACTTAACTACAGCAATTTTTGTTGTTTTTTTTTTTTTTTTTTTGCTTGCGGCATCGACGCATTTTATGCAAATTGCCAGTAATTTTATTTAAGCTTTTCATTTACAGTTTTGTCGCTCCATTTTATTTGCAACTCCGATAATTTTTCTTTTTTTTTTGTCTTGTTTTCTGCGGATAGGTAAACCACGTTGACTTCTCATATTTAATACTGACTTTTGATTTACGTGTCGCAGCGCATTTTCCGTATGATGTGGTGGGTGATAAAACTTCGTTATTTTCCATCATATTCGGACCTTAAATGCAAATGTTGGTCTTGGCTTTATTCTGCACCTTCTGAAGGCTCTCACATATTGATTAAACTTTTGCTTGCAATTTTCAATGTCATCTCAAGCCTTGCCCAACAAAAAAAAAAGAACAAATGCTGAACTTACGTGTTTCCCATAAATAATACTCTCTGCTTGACATAATTGATTTAGAAATTACCAATCCGTAGGATTTTTCGCGAACACGGAAGCGGGTTCTAACGTATCGATAATTAAGCCAGTATTGAGTACAATACAACAAGTTATCGACTGTGATCGCCTATCGATGTTCGGCGGACAGTCAATTGCCTGTTCGATTCATTCCCTCGCTATTCTTCCCTTCCCCTAGCACCAATTTATTACGAAGCAAAAAAAAGAAGAAAAAGAAAAAAGTGAAAAGCCAGTTGAATTTCCATTTGAATGATGTGAATTTTGAGGCTACCTTGTCTGGCAATGGGGTCAAGAGCTAAGGCGCCATTGTTGGGCACAAGCAGAAGATATTGCTCTCTGCACAGTGGTACTAAGACCATTTTACAATTGGAATGTAGTCGAATAGGAATAGATGTGAAATTCTTATTCCATTAGAAATTCTCATAGAAGATTTATGTACATATTGTAATTTAACAATTATCTTTATGAATGAATCGCCTCTTTTCCCCCTATTTGCTAATGCTTAGGCAATTATTATGATTGACTCTTGTTTACGGATACCATTTTCTGCGGCAAAAAGTTGATCATGCAAATGTTACTTGTGCAATTAGCTGCTGAGCTATGGTTAACCTTGCGGTGCCTTTGTTGTTGGTTTCTGTCTTTGATTTGTACGTTCGAATTGCACAGATTTCTTACTTTCCATTGCTGATAAAGCATTGAACATTGAACAATACGCTTATAATAATTATTGGTATTCTATTATATTGTGCACAGAAACTTGAACAGGAGAAGCATGTGCTGCGCCAGAAATTAGCCATAGCTGAGGATGAGAGTGATCAGCGTGTGCTCGAGCTGCAATCTGATCTCAATGAACTCAAGGATAAACTGCAGACACAGGATGCGGCCATCAGGCAATCCGAGAAGGAAAAGACCATACTTATTGACGAACTGCAGCATCAGAATACACGACTAACCGAGCAGATACAGGAAGCACATGCCACTGAAATGAAGCTGAGCGCTCAGATTCAAGAGCTTAAGGACCAATATCACTACAGAAACAGTAGTCTACAGGTATTCCATTAGTTAAGAATTTTAGTTTTTGTGAATTTTGCAAAAATTACTTTTTACGTTAGGAGCACGTCAACAGCCTTGAGTCCATCAAAACCGAACTAAACCTCACCACGGGCAAACGCCAAGAGCTGGAGCGTCGTCTACAGATAGCCCAGGAGGAGAAGGAAAGCCTAACCTCATCGCTGGAAGAGGCGTCCGACAGAATTCACATGCTGGAGCGACATGCTCGCGAGCAGGAAACAAAATTAGAGGTGAAGTCACAAAATATAAAAAGAAATACAAAAACTACAACGAAAAAGAAAACAAATAAGAATAGAACGTTATCACGTCGATTTCATTATAAACTTAAACGAAAGTGAAATCGTGATTTCCAAATTGTCTGATTATTTATGTCTCTCGAGAAAAAACCAACTGCGCAATTTTTCGAGAGTTCACTTATCTATGAACAACTTTCTTTGATATTTACGACTGACGGAGTTTCGGTTGAAAAATCATAATCGTATGTCCTTCATAGAGCTTATAAGACTCCTTTGATCATGATTTGCAGTCCACCTTACATGCACTGGAGCGATCACAGCGTGAGAATGATGTACTTAGCGAACGGCTGGGCGTGGTAAGTTTTCAATTTTTCGGGTCAAGTGTCCTTTGTAGACGTGATAGTGTCTTGATTTCTTCAATTAAAACACTAAATGATTATAATTCTTTGACTAAAGGATACCAACTCGAGCATGCCCGGCAAAAAGAGTCTGCAATTCGAAATGGAATGTGATGAAGATGAGGCGAGCTTCACGGAATCCGGTAAACCCAGTCAAATGTGGATCGAGGCCCGTTCTGTTTTCATACAGCTAAAATCTTTGGTGGATTCGCTCAAAGTGAGCCACGATGATGACTCAGGTGGGTGGCGGAAACAAATTTTGCCTTTTTATTCCTGCTGATCTGTTTACCAATTACAAGCACGATTCAAATTTGCATTATACAGGTCTTAATTCTGATATATCTTTGGACCTGGAGTCAATGGACAATACGATGTCCAGCACAGAGCGTAATGATAGCGACCATTTGGCTATTGAGTTTCGACAGGGCATGCTGTCAGCGATGTCGGATGAGCTGACCAGATTGCTATTAAATTTAGATGCGGGCAATTTTAAGAAAATGCTGGATCAAACGCGCAATTTAGTCCTCGAACAGGAAGATGAGATCAAACGTAGTCATCATCTAATACAGCAACTTGAGGCAAAGGTTACGGTTACCGATGTCGAGCTGCAGAATGTGAAAGAGGAGCGAGATCAGGCTCGCACTGATCTTGTGGATAATACCGATCGTGATCAGCTTCTGACTAAGGCACAAAAGGAACGGGATGCAGCCAACGAGCGTCGAACCAAGGCTGAGGTCGAGCTGGCAAAGACGCGTGTCGAGCTAATGCAGGCCAATAGCCAACTTCTCGAGTCCATTCAACAGAAGGTGGAGCTATCCCAACAACTAGAGCAATGGCAAATGGACATGCAGGAGCTGATCGATGAGCAAATGCGCTCCAAGTTGATCAACAATCGTCGGAACGCCACTGAGACTGCCAAGACGGTGCGAAGCAGTGCAGCGGCCCAACTGGCTAAACGGGTATCCAGCTACAAGCTCTGGAGTTTATTTCAGAGGTAATTGGACAAATCTAACGCCACGATGGAAGATCTATGCAACTCTTATTTTTCTAATGTAAGCGGCCGTATGTTTCAAGTGACCCATATATTCGAACATACATATATTTTTAATATTTATACACACAAGAAATGCCTTGGCGTCTAAATGTACCTATGAATTTGTTGAAATTTGTATGTGTATCGAGGATATGCCTTCATCATCGGTTTTATAGTGAAATCTTTGGAATTACGCTTTATTAATCTTAACAAAAAAGAAAGAGAAAAAAAAAGAAAAAAGAGAAAAAAAAGGGAATGTAATGTATTATTGTAACTGTACTCTCGTACCTATGTTTAAACCATATTTCTGTACACAATACGTTTTTTTTAATATTCTTTTTTTTTGTTCTTTTTAAGTGCTCCTCTCTTATCAGTTTAGATTAGTTGATCCTTAAACATGAGAAACAAAATAAAAATTAAACATATCGCCCAGCTGTTTGAACGGCAAAAATTTGACTGTAAGTCAACGCCAGTTCAAAATTTTATGTTTGCGATCACTGAAAATCAAAATTTTTACAATCTAACCAATCGTTGTACTTAAGCTGATTTAATTGTTAAATTATAAGGAAAGCATTTATGTTAAAACAATAAAGTCTATATGATATGCACGAGGCAAATTAAACCCAATTGAGCCCGATTTTGTGTGAAGCAAATTGCCTTAAATACAGACAATGACACGAAGAGTATAACATTTTAGATTGTTTATCTATAAAGCTTACCAATAAATCTACATACTAAAAGGAAAGAAGAAATCGTCTTGCCTTAAAATATGTACATTCATATTTTTGTTATTTGAACTGAGCAAAACGACATTGGAAGGCGTTACGGGAAAAGCAAATTTTATATTTAATATCAGCTTTTGTATTCAGCAATTTTAATGGATTTGCTCGCGTCCACAGCCAAAAAGATGATTTCAACTCAAATTGACGCGGCGTTCGCTTTAGATTTACCAAAATTAACTAACCCGGACAAGTTTTTTTTAAAGAATTACTAACGTCAAATTTTGATTATTATTCCATCAAAAGAAGTAAATCACAAGGCACTAACACGCGGTTTTAGGACTTTAGAGATCACCTATTAGATCCTGGCGCAAATCTCGTTTGTGAACTCTGAGCATTTTGCCTTTCCGCCCAAATCGAACGTTAAGTATCGACCATCTTTAATAGTATCGAGTATAGCCTTTTCAATACTATCGGCATACGTACATAAATGCAAATGGCGTAACATCATCACAGATGACAGCAAAAGGGCGGTTGGATTGGCTAAATCCTTTCCAGCAATGTTGGGTGCGGTGCCATGAACAGATTCGAATACAGCACCATTTATTCCCATATTACCAGAAGGCGTTAAGCCAAGTCCCCCGACAAGGCCAGCGCACAAATCCGATAATATGTCGCCATACAAGTTTGGCATCACCAACACATCGAATTTGTCAGGACTCTTCGCCATGTTGAGGCACACCGTGTCCACGTAGAGCTCATCAAACTGAATATCAGGATATTCCTGGGCAACTTTCCGTACGCATCGAAGAAACAGACCGTCCGACATACGCATTATGTTCGCTTTGTGCACCACGGTCACTTTTTTGCGATTGTGCTCCTTGGCATATTCGAAGGCGTATCTTGCTATGCGAGTCGAAGCCTTTTCAGTGATAAGTTTAATACTTTGAACAACACCATCGACCACTTCATGCTCAATGCCGGAATATTCGCCCTCGGTGTTCTCTCGTATAGTCACTACATTAACGTCATCGTAAGCTGTCTTATATCCAGGCAAGCTGCGGCAAGGACGAACATTAGCAAATAAAATTAATTCCTTCCGCAGGGCCAAATTAAGCGATTGATGCCCCTTTCCCACTGGTGTTGTTAGTGGACCTTTTAGGCCCACTTTGTTGGTATTGAGGGAATTTATAACTTCTGGAGATATTAGGCATTTATTATATGGTCTTATAGTTGGTTTAACTTCCACGCGCTCCCACTCGATGGGTACCTCAGCGGCGGAAAAGACCTTTATCACGGAGGAACTGATTTCAGGACCAATGCCATCACCGGGTATCAGAGTTACCTTTTTGGCACCAGACGAGTACAGACGGCTTTCAGAAGCCAAAGTGAAGTAAATATTTTTTATAAATCGAACAATCATTATGAATTTTTGAATTGTAAAACCTTGAGTACTCGTTGTTAGAAGTTAATAGTGTCGCCACCTAGCGAAAAAATATGTTTGCCTTTAGTTTTGGCGCCTTTCCACTATTAAAGTAAATATGTTATAGAAAAAGTGTCAAATAATTTCTGAAAGTATCGATACTTTGTAAGTGGGAATAAAGTAAAATTAAAAATAAACTCTTATTTTTTTTCATTTTCAACCAATAAAAAAAGCAAATAACAAATTTGTATAGCGCATTTTGACTAACCTAGAATTTGTCTAGCATTCGATTATTCCGGGCTGATAGCCAAATGCTTATAACAGCAAGCTTAACATATAGTTTTCAACTGCGATAGTTAACACATCGATGAATCGATATACACTCTATATATTTTAGCCATCCCCAACTTTTTCGAAGAACAAAAAGAACGGCAGGACAAGGTAGCAGTTTCAATTTCATTCCTAATTTATTGTAAAAGTAGTAAGCAACAAGAAGAACACACGGCAAACAATGCCTTCGGCTGCTACCACGTTCACCAACACCAACAACAATAGCAAGGAGAAACGGGCCTCGGTCAGTTCCATTGGTGCTAGCAGCGGCGTCGGCGGCGGCGGCGTGGGTGGTGGCGGCTGCAACAATGGCAACGCAAGCAATGGGCAGCATAGCAGTAATACCAATCTTGTTGAATGTGCAAAAGCTGTAGTGGTAACAGGAACAGCGCCTGGCAGCGGAAGTAGTCAAACTGATTTAACTAACAACAACGTCAGTGCGAAAGCGCTGAAATTGTCGGCTGCCGTTGCCGCCGAGCCGTACAATCCAATGAAGCAAATTCTGGTTACCATTGACCATAAAATTCGCAATTTGGAGAAGCGCAAGGTAAGGACAACAGTGGATAAAAAGTAAAATGTGCAAGGACTCAGTAGCCCACCATTTTCTATTTCGCATTTTGTGCGCTTTGTTTCGTTTACTTTTTTCTTATCGTGCTGCGTTCCCCCCTTGTGCTCGCAGATTTTTCGCGACGCCATGTTTGCTATCTAACAGAGTTGCCAGACTTCTGTGAAACGCTACTTACGAAGTCAAAAAATATATATATATATAAATATATTACTCGTGGATGAATGAATTGCTTTGTACATGATAAATAGTGTGGAATAGCGTTTTAATTACCTAAATGTTGATTAACAATGGGTATAATGAAAACAAAGAAATATTCATGAGCACTATAGCTAGAGGTCCGGCAACTTTGCTGTCGCATGAGGGCGATATTTCTCACTCTTAGTTTCGTTTTGCATATATGTATGTAGATTGTTTATTTTCGATGATATTTACTGGTGCAGTAATGGTTGTCATTCTCCACACCTAACTGATATCAAAATGTTCTTTACGCACACAGACCAAATTGGAGTCATATCGTGCTATACAGGCGGGTGGCAAGGAGCTGAGCGCAGATCAAGCAGCGGCCGTAGCCAAGTACGATTCAGTCCTTGCAACGCTTGAATTCGCTCGCGATTTTTCCAAGCAAACGCAGCTCATGTTTAAGGAAGCCGAAAAAGAGCAGAAAAAACAAGCGCGCAAGGTAAAGCAAACAAATTAAATATCCTAAGCATCTTTCCTTACACTGAGCATTAAAACTAAAACAGGACAACCAAGCTAAAGCATTAGCTGAGACTGCTAAGATTCGTGATCTCTTGGTTATGCAAAACGTTCTTACCTGCTTTAATGACGAGCAGGTGCGAAGTGATTTCTTGGCAGGTGAAAATGGCGCCTGTAAATTGGAGATAATTGATTTAGATTCACTAGAAAAATTGTGAGTGTAAAATAATTCGAAACAGGTGCATTCATAAATATGAAACGATTTTTCTAATACATATTTCTACAATTCAGCTGCATGGATGTTCAAACACGCCGACCGGAAACTGCTGACGATATCAGTTTTCTAACAACCGCTCAAAAGGCAGCCGAGCTTTTCGCCAACACCATTAATGCTCGGCCTAAGCCGTACGGCGAGGTAACGTTCGAAAAACTCCGTTCACTCTTCCAACAGATTCAGGACAGCGGTTACCTAGACAAGTACTATTTGATTCCTGTGGGGGATGAGGGTGTGCAGGCTAACTGTACGGACAGCGGCGTGGCTATTGGTGAGGCCGATACGATGGTTAATGACGTGACAGGTGCTGCTACTGACCAGGATGTGATTATATCGGAAACGTCGGCCAATAATTCCTTGGAGGAGGGCTTAGATAAGCTGAACGTTGCCGATCCGGCAAATACACTGCCAGAGGTGCAACAGCCAGAACGTGGTCATTTATTACTTGATACGCAGCAATCACGTGCCCCTGTTGTCGATCAGCAGCAGCAACAGTTGCTGGCGCAGCAGCAGCAACAGTCGGGTGTTTTTAATGCTGCTTCAGCGACTGCGGTTGCGGGTAACACAACACCGGTGCACGTGATGTGTACCTCAGCGTCGCCTCAAGCAATACATGTGCCACCGCCAACGGCTCAACATCCCCATCAGTTGCTTAGCAGCCCCGTGAATCTCCAGGCTCTGCACGGCGTGCAGCCGGTGCAACCGCCTCAGGCAAGCGTCACCGCTGTGCAATCTGTGCAGCAACAGCAGACACAGCCGCAGCCGCAGCAGCAACAACAACAACAACCACCACAGTCAGCACAACAGCAACCACACTTCGGACCCACTACAGTACGCGCTGTAGAGCATAATTACTTTAAGCAGCCGCCGCTGCAGCCACCGCAGCCAAGTTCTGCTTTACAGGCACCAACGCCACAGCAACAGCAACAATTTATGCAGCAGCTGCGTCCGTTGGCCGAGGTGTTAGGCAATGGCAGCTTCCACTTTCTGCAGGACAGCGAACTGGATGCGCCGGAAGTGTTGCCAACTCCACAA
>JABVZX010000330.1:1067176-1078779 GCA_020883565.1 Drosophila pachea
CAAGGATCGCGCGGTTCCTCTTAAAGGCGCTGAGAACGATGAAAAATTGCACCAATTGAATTTGGCCAACGATTGTGGTTTGCCAGAAGGACGGCCGGGCGACGTTTGGGTGCAAATCTACTGGGCGGTCGCTTAGTTTTCAACGCATTTATCAATACCCAAGTGGCCAACAGGCCGGGACCCGGCCCAGTGCCAATGTCAATGCCAATACGCGAGGATCAGGCGTTGACAATGGCCGCTTTTTCATGTAGAAAACCAAGCCGTCGTCGCCGCCGCAGCCGCCGCCTGAGCTGTGAATAGTGAATACTGATTAGTGATTGGTACACGTGGTCATATTCTTTTTATAGCAACCAGGAATTATCTGAAAGAAAATTGTCTACTCGATTAATACTATGGAATTATTTATATCAGTTATTACTATATATATATATAGTAGATAAATAATCTACTATAATTCAAAAAAATTTCCTCTTTCCATAAATTATTACACTTAAAAGAAATTCTCAAAACATACTCAGACATATTCAATATGCACAAACAAAAGTATACAATTCAAGAATATATATAGAATATATAAATTTCAAGTAAATGGGCTCAAAAGTGTGGGACTAGTTAGCCTGGTTGGGGGGACAAGGTGGGTCATTCATTGATTGTTTTGTGACACATTCGAGCAATTGCACATTTAACATAAATAAATAGTTCATTTGCGAAGATAATAACACAGAATAGACCAAAAAAAAGATATAACCAGATACCTTAAATTAGGTAAACAAATAAATTTTTGACTAAATATGTCGATTACGAATTATGCTATTATGACTATCTTTTGTGGGTTTGGCAGACATTCTGCGGCTCAGGCCTTTTCGGCCACGGCACGCAGCTCCTCCATCAGCGATGGCATGGTCGCAGGGTGCGACTCGAGATTGGCCAGCAGCTTGTTGAGATCTCGGATATCCTCACGGCAAGCGGCTAGGCCCTCGCTTAGTTGGCACAAATTTGGTTGACTGCGTTGACTGCGTTCGATTAGCTCCAGTATATAGCTATTCCGCGGCCGCCCCGTCTCCTGCGCAGTTTGATGAATGAGCTAAAGATGGCAGGAGTCAAATTAATACTTTGTGAATGAAACTATAGTAAACAATTGCTCTTTACCTTCTTGTAGTCATCTATGAGATTGGCCACCTCATGCGCTGGTTCCAAGGGCGTGGAACTGTCTAACGATTTGATTGAATCTGATGCCTGAACGCGTGCTCTCTCCTCCTCCAGAGTTTGCTCAAGAATCTAAAAAAGAAACACAATTAACAATTGTATTCCGTGCCACCTTCTCTATCACTCACTTTGATCCTAGCCAACGCCTGTTCATATTTTCCACCGACTTTAGTCAGTTTTGCCTTCAGCACGGGTAACTCTGCAGCGGCTTTAGCTGTGCGCAGCTCCTGCCGCAATTGGGCGATTAGCTCTGGCCAGTTTTTAACATTCAACATTTTGCTACTTGTTTCGAACTCCAGCATTTGCAACAAATTGCAGAATTGCTTGCTATATTCGGCATCCCGCTCTTTCAGCAGTGTCTGCATTTGCTTCAAGCTCGCCGCATCGTCAGCCTGTGCCTGCTTGAGTTCTTCAATTTCTTTGGCATTTTGAATCTCGTGGGCTCGGCTCAACCGCTGCAGCTGCTGTAGCTGCTCGTTCTGTTGAGCAAAGAGCTCATTGAGCTGCTGCAGCTCATCGGATTTTTGCTGTAGAAGCAGCTCCATTTTCTGTTCCATTTGCTGTGTAGCCTGCAGCGCTTCAAGCAGCTGCCTCCAGTCGGCCTCCATTTCTGCAGTGTTTCTTATTTTATTGTTCTGCTGTTGGAGCAGTTGCTGCAACAGGACAACAGTCTTTTCTTTCTGTTTGCTAACTAGACTTAGCTGCTGCTCCAGACTTTCGATGCGCTGCTCGAGCACGGGCTCCACGCCCATTGTTTGTGTGCCCGCATTTACAATATGTTTTTGCTGCGATTGCTTTAATCTCTGTTCCATTTGGGACTTTTCGTAGCTGAGCTTGTTGCACTGCCGCTCATAAGCTTGCATTTGTTCCCGCAATTGGCTCAGCTGCTCAGCCAGCTCATTGTTTTGTGACTGTTGCTCCCCGAGTTCCCGTTTTATAAGCTCGCAATTCGCGCTCTTTTCCGCACACTCCGTCTTTACTTCTATCAGCTGCTGCTCTAAGCTTTGCAGAGCTTGCTCTGATTTCATAAGCTGACTAGTGATTATAGACTTATCTGCTGCTAAGTCCTTTAGTTGAGCGTCTTTTATTGTATCTTCCAACAACTGTGCCTGCAACTGAAAGTTCAACTGCTCTATTTGGTGTTGCTGTTCTTCATTCTGTGACTGCAGCTTTGACATGAGCAACAACTCCGATTGTAGCTCCAACAGTGAGTGCTTCAGGCTGGTTATTTCACTAGTCTTGGCAATGATGGCACCGTGGAAGGCCATACTGTAATTGTGCATGGCGTCAATGGAGCACTCGCTGCTCAGTTTTTGCTCATAATGTTGCTTCATGTCCAAGAACTCCCGCTCCTTTAACGCCAGCAAATGTTCTTGTGTTTGCAGCGTTTCGTTCAGCTCCGCAACCACCTGACGGAGCTGTTCTCGCTCAGCTGTCACACTGCGAAGTGTGGAAGCCTTTAGCTCTAGCTTATGTGCCAATTCACGGCGCTCATCAATGAGCTGCTTGCACTGGCGCGTCATGTGTTTATTTTCCAACTCAACACCGGCGAGCTGCCGCTGCAATTGAAGCTGTTTGCTGTCATGCTCCAGGCTTTGACGCTCCATGTCTGCCAGTAGTTCTTTCTTCTGTTTACGCAGGACGTCAGTGAGCTGTCGCTGATCCATAAGCCTGGCATGTTGTTGTTTCGCTTCAAACGACTCCGCCGAGTCCTCAACACTGCTAAGCTGCGAACTTGTTGACGCTAACTGTGCTGCCACCCCTGTTGCAGATTGTTCTCTACTCTCTAGAGCCGCGCATTTCGATTGCAGCCGCTGCGACTCTTCTTGTAGTCTCTGATTCTCTAACATATAGTTGCGCTCCTGAACATAAAGTCGCTCCAAAGTCTCAAGGCGATTTTGCTTTTGTGTCTGCAATTCCTGTTTGTACCACTGTTCCGATTTGCTTAGACGCTCTATTTCACTGCGAGACTTTCGCAGCTCTTGCGACATCAGAAACAGCGATTCGCGTGTTTCATTTCCAGTATCATGTTGCGACTCCTTTTTTCTATCTTGTTGACGTGGCATGGAATGATTTGTTGTATCATCAGCATCACTACTGCAGCTGAACAGGCCAGAGTCATCTGCCTGCGCTACGCCCCCCGAAGTATCCATGTCCATAGTGTACACCAACAGCTACAAACTGATATTAGTTAGTGTCGGACAATCCATGATTCCTTAGACTCACCTACAGTTGATGAACCGTTGCCAAAACACCGTTAGTAATATCTTATAAAATATTGGTAGACGCACACTCGGAAAAACTACATTTTCCACGCCGTAAACAAAAAATAATGTTCACAACTTGCCAGCGGCGCAGCTGTTGGTAGCTGTACAATGTGACCATCCTCCGTTGAAATTAGTCTTCAAACGATAGTATTCATACTATCGCATTGCAGCTGAGACCTGCCATTGGATTATGCATCGTCCACCCACGAACTCTTTTGGAAAGAATGATGCCGTATGGCAGTGCTATCCTTTATTGTAAAATTAGTGAATACTTTTTTTTATTATTAAATACATCATAATGATTTACAACCACCTTCACATTTTTAACGCAATGAGTATATCCATTCAACAATGGATGGCATTGTGGGCGTTTAGGCGCTACGGTCACACAGAACTCGCGAAACCATCACAAATAAAAGTTAAAAGAAATTTGGTAGTTTTCAAAGTTCGACCGTTTCAATAACTTTTATTCTTTTGCGATTCGCGTACTTGCATCATTTTGTAAATAGAAAAAATGTGGTGGTGAAATGCATTGAGCTGTGGCCAATGCAATTACTATGTGCAATTAAACTTTAATTAGTGTAGGTGCAATTGCGTGTTATAACACTGGCGAGTGTGGAGGAAAACTAGAATAAAAACAAAAACAAGAAGAAGCATGTCCAGCTCCAGTGGAGCAACCAATAGCAATGGAGAGGCCTTTGTCATCTATTACAAGGGGAACGCGCTAAAATTGCAATGGAAGGGTGTGCCACCTCTCACTCGTTCGCCCGCATTAAGACTATGTTGCCTTAGCAGGAACAGTATTAGCGAGGCTAAGCCCAAGGCTGGGCTCCAATCGGATTCTGATTGGTTGCTAATCTTGACAGCTGATAACGCGCTGTATTCGGCCGAGCAATTGACGACGAAAGGTGAACATATATTAGAACTGACCCTCCTGCGTACGGATGTTGTTGACGTGGATTTCTGTCGCAGCAGCCGACAGCTGTTCGTGGTGCTGACCAATGGAAGCGTGCAACGACAATTTTTGGTCGGCGACTACCGCCCCAGCGCTTGGCAAACGCTCAGCTTTGACCCACTCGAACTGCTCGATGAAGGCGTCTGCATGCAACGCGTGTGTTGCTCGGAGCAGGGCGTGGTCTTTGTCAGTAACCGGGGCGCAACATATGTGTTAGGCAGCTGCGGAGAAGTATTCAACGCCGAAGAGCCCCGTCATATGCGTCTCTGCGAGGAGGGTAAACAGCTGTTGGATATAGTCGCTGGAGATGAACACTTCGTTATGCTGTTGGCTCCGCTTCAACAAGCCGACGATGTGTTGCAGTTGCAGGAAGAATGCGGCTCACAAAAATCATTGAACAGCGGCAGCTCCGAACGCAGCTTTGCGGCCAACACGCGCCACTTGTTACATCAAGGTTATGCGCTACTACATACACAGCTATATACATTTGGTGCCAGCAATGGAGGCCTACTGGGTACTGGAGATCACATACGACGCGCCCATGTTGCTCGCCTGGAAAAGCTCGATGACATGGGCGTTTGTAGCATTGCCGCGGGCAGGCAACACAGTGTGGCACGCACTCTTGATGGACGTCTTTACCACTGGGGGATTAATAATCGTGATCAGCTAGGCGAAGATCTCAGCTCTCCCATGGAAATTTGCTTGGCAGAGCAACTGTCACCGGAGCAGCACACAGCATTGGAGGCCACCTGTGGAGACTATCGAACGCTTCTTCTTGATGCAGCTGGCCAAATACAAACTTTGCCCCAATCTCAGTCGAGCACCTACGCCCAAACGGTGCTCCACTTGCAGATGGGGGCTGCCTGGCCTCGGCAACTGCGGCTGCTGCATTGTGCCGGCGATTATACTCTCCAAAACTATCGCCAATTCCAGCGGCAATATCATTATTATCTCAGCCATCTGGAATCGCAACTGCAGTTGCTGCTCAAACAGCGCCAAGCAGTGCAAACTCTGATGATTTGGGAGCTGCCAGTCATGGCGCCTCTACTGCTCAACTGGGAAAGAATTGTCTGCTTGCTGGCGGCCACACTGCATTCCCTGGAAGGTTTCTACCGCGCGGATTATGTACAGCCAGCGGATCTATTGTACATTTGCTATTACCGCGAGTACTTTGAACTTTTTGAGAACTACACGAAAGCCTATTGCGAAGTGCTCTCCGTGAATGGATTTGGAGAAGCTGTGTCTGCCATTTGCATGCCGCCATTAAGCACCCACAATTCAATGGCTGAACTGGGAGAGGAGATCTACTTAATACGTTTGTTTCAGCAGCCATTTGGCATTTATCAACTGTTTATGCAGTTTATGGAACGGCTGGTAAAGAGCCAACCTGAGTATGAGGAGCACCGTGTCGCCTGGTCAGAGTTTGCTCGCATGAGTTGTATCAGCCAGGAGCTGGCCGTAAACACCAAAGAGTTCTGGAGCAGCAAAGAGTGTACACCACGCATTGCCCATCTGAGGCAGCGCCAGAGACGAGTTATACTCACATCTTCTCTGGTTCCGTTGAAGCTTGTCAGCACGGGTATTAGCATGTCCACCCACAGCTTTATACTCTTCTCCGACTTTCTCTGCCAGGTGGGCAGTCATGCTTTATACACATATCCATTGAATGCACTATGGGTGAAGCCAGAGGGTGAACTTTGCCTGCGCGTTGAGACGCCCGAGAAGAGCTTTGTTCTGACCACCAAAAAGGCGGAGTCTCGCAAAGTCTGGCTCGATCAGCTGGAGTCGAGTATTGTGGCTGCCCTGGGACGGCCATTGGGTAGTCCAGTGCCTAGAGTACGCTCCACTGCTTACGAATTCAGTCGCGAGCATCCGAAGTTTTCCAGGGTCAAAGCCTGCGGTACCTGGCGCAAAGGCGTGATGCATGGCAACTGCTATTTGGAGTACCCCGATGGCAGTGTCTACTGTGGCGAAGTTCGACAAGGCGTTATTGAAGGTAAGCTACAGTTGATCCATACACCGAATGTAGTTCACGAAGACTGTTTCTTTCAGGATATGGTAAAATGGTAATTCCATCAACTGGTGTTTATGTGGGTAACTTCAAAGGTGGCCGATTTCATGGCTTCGGTGTGTATGAGCTCAATGGCAATGGTGCTCAAGACAACGAGATTTATGAGGGCAACTTTTGCGAGGGCCTCTTTCATGGCCATGGCATGATGCGGAACAATCGCTATATCTATGTGGGCGAGTACATGGCCAACACACGCAGCGGTTACGGTGTTATGGAGGATCTGATCAGTGGCGACAAATATATGGGTATGTTTGCAGATAACAAACGCTGTGGACCCGGCAGCTGTATCACGAATCGCGGTGATTACTTCGAGGGCACGTTTGCTGCCGACGATCTCTGTGGAAACGGTGTGGCCGTTTTCGAGAACGACTACTACTACGAGGGCGAGCTTACGTTGCAGGGACCAAACGGTCGGGGCGAATACTATATGCCCTGCGGCGATGCTGGGAATTCGTTGAGCTGCAACGAGGAGGAAGACGAAAATTACGAGCTGATAGGCAACAAGATGTTGGGACATCTCAGTGGCACCTGGGAGACCGTCCGAATACAAACGGGAGAATTGGCGCTTAATCGACGCTTTCCGAAGTTTCCGAGGTTACTAAATCATTATGCGGTTGTCTCCAATTCTCTTTTTAAGCTATTTCCTTTCCATTGCAGCGCACTGGGCCGAATGACAGTGGATCACAATCGGAAATGGCGTTCCTTGTTCCAGAACTTTGAATCCGATCTCGCCAATTGTTGTGCCACGACCAGCAGCAACGGCGCATCGACCGGCATTTTGGGTGGAACGTTGAGGAAAGCGATAAAGCCCACTTTAACCACACCACAGATATGGAACTGCATTTCAATTTACATGAATAAGCAGCGATCGCGCGATGGCTCAAAACCTGGCAATTATTTCAACAACATTCTACTCAATTTGCCGCTGCCGCCGAAGCCGGCAACGCTGCCCTTGATGAGCGATACGTCGACATCCCAGGCATCCCCAGTACCTCCTAAGCTCACCTCCACACTGGATTTGCTTAGCTCAACGCCACGTCGCATACATTCCCAGGAGACACTGTGCCGAAAGGATAGTTTACAGCGATCGGATAGCTTGCTGTCTATTGGAAATACCTCTGCCATAGATACGCGAAGCTTGGTCAGCTTTAGTCTGACTGAAAGTCTGCTGGACCACAGCTTTAATGGTGAATCTGAGCTGGGCAACCTGAGTAACAGTTTTGGTAGCGTGGCACTCAATAACAATAACAACATATCCAAGCACATGAACAAAAGCAACTGTTCAATCACATCGACTACCTCGACGGGGAGCAGCATGCTAGAGCAGGTGCCCAGCTTCGGCATGGCTGCAACGCTCAGTGAGCACGATGTGAGCTGCATACGGCTGTACCTGGAGCAAGCGTTCAAAGATCGTTATCATCCGCTATATGCGTTAAATGAGCGCATTGCCAATTGTTTCCATTACTCCTATGGCTACTGGAAGGTGAAGCCTACCTCTATTCTGGCCAAGCAGGCGATGCGCGAATGGGAATCTATATCCAAGCGCGTCTACCGTTTTGTTCGAAAATTATTTCCCGCCTTACCCGAAGATTACTGTTATCTCGAAAATACCAGAGAGGTAATTTCTCATATTACACTCATATATCCATTGATGTTATCCGAGGGCATCTACTCAACGCTTTTTGTGCTTTATGCGAACAAATACAATCGCAAGGACGAGTTATATAGGCTTAATCTAAACCATGCCGAAAAGATGAGCAACGAGGAACTGGTTCAACTGCTTCGTCACGAAAGGTAAACAAATAAGCTTGGCAATTCAAATTGAATGGGCTGGCTTAAAGCATTATTATATGGAGGTTGTTTGCGAGGGCGGCTTAAAGAGAAGTGAATTTATTATGCATAACCAGAGCTAGTGAAAACAATCCATAAGCCGAAGATTAATTCTTATGATATTGAAGAGAGACTAGTATTATTGCATTGATTTACGGATAAATTCGTATTCCAATATGAACTACATGGACTATATTTAAGCTCTCTGTGATGTGATCCCATCAGCTAACAATAATGTGCCAGCTTGTTTCACTTATCTGATCGGGGCAAAACTGCGAATTTTAATGGCCACATTTGAATAGCACAGGGAACACGTCATTCTCGTTCGTCCGAACGAAACTAAAGAACTGCTTGTTGCTTTTTCTCTTTTGGATTTGCAGTTGTCTCATTGCTGTGATGATGGACCGGCAGTTCGAGGCGGCCGTACAGACACTGAAGCAACTGCAGGAGAAATTTAGTCCGCAGGATATGTTGACCGTGATACAGCGCAGCATGGAACAGCTATCGGAGGCATATGAGCACGCCATGGCCAGTGAGTATTTCAGGCCAGTGTCGATTCTAGAGTTCTTTCATTTATAGCATTGCACTCCATTGCTCTCTTGCAGCAAATGCCGCACAGCTCAGTGCCGACAATATGATACCGCTCACTATGCTGTGCATGCTGCGTGCGGCTGTGCCCCATTTGGGCGCGGAGCTGGCGCTGCTGGACGATCTGACGGGCGGACCCAATTTCCAGGCGGAAATGAACGGTATGGCTGGCTATTGCTATACCACCCTGAAGGCTGCCTACGAGCATATCACAATGAAAGCCCTGCAAAAGACCATCCCGCAATGAGCTCAAGCGAAGTGCACGCCCGTATTGACATTGGGGCAGTTGCCAACGATCAACGATCAATTAGATTGCTAACTACGAACATGTTCAGTTATAGCTCGCTATATCGTGCATAACGATTTATTATATATATATATATCTGTTGAGAAGGAATGTTGCTCAGTCCTTATAGATATAGGTGTTAAAAGTGTACAGTTGTCTAAATGTTTTTGTATCGACCAGCGTAAGATGTATATGCACATGTATATTTGTTAAAATACTTACACATTAGTAGAAAATTTAAGACTAACGCATTCCCATTAAATACATTTATCGTAACTATTGAATTTACATGCGAGAATGTGAAAACAAAAATGGGTATGCGAAAGACCCTTATTGAGAACACATATAGATGCCGTCACTCTCTAGGGCTATGCTGTTATCCCTGGGGAACAGGCAGTGCATCAAGTGTTCCACAAAGTGGCGCTTATCAAAGGAATAGATTAAATACTTTTCGGGAAATGATGTGCCCGATGTGTAGTTATACACGAGGATGATATGATCGCCGGTCTTGATTAGCTTGCGCGATGACAGATAAGCCATGGCGAAGACGGACTTGCGGAAAGTGTTGCGCCGATGGTCAATGAAGTAAGTGGTGCGAAAGGGGAGCATTGTTACGTTATGGTAGATCGATACGTAGTCCTCGGGGGATCGCAAATGGCTGACAAAGAGTATTGGGGTCCTTGGCCTGAAGTGGGCGATCTTCTGCACCATCCGGGTGGTCACGCCGCAAACGATAATGGCGGCGGCAGTCAGCTCAATGGAGGCGGCAACAACGGCACGGGCCAAGCCATCGGCTCCCGTGTGCGATCTGTCGCACATAGGCATCTTGGACAATGCGACGGGCAGGATCTGATCAAAGATAGCGCTCTGCAAGAAGCTAAGGTAGATATTCTGGTTGAACTGATCGCCCCGGATCAAAAATTTGTCCGGATAGAAGAAAATATGGTAATAGTGATCGGGACCGACGCGCAGGCGTTGCTCATTCACTGCCCAAGCGTCCATAATGATGGGCTTCTTGGCATCGTAGGTCATCTGCAAGATGCATTCGGCATTGGGGCACAACGTCAACATATCCGGCACCACGCTCGGCTCAGCCAGCTCCACTAGGAGGCCATCGTAGCGCTGGACAATCCAATCGTATTCACCTGCACAGCCCTCGATATCGTTGATCACGATGCGGGTGTACAGCCTGAGATTATCGCACTGCAAAAAGCTCATGACCCTCTCCAGATCGTTGATATAGCTTAGGGTGCCGGGTATATTGGAGATCACCACATTGATGCCCACCTCGCGGGCGAACGTCAGGTCTTCCACCTCCTCGTACGACACTCGATGTCTGCTGCAGCGCGCTGGAAAGAGCACTGGCATGCGCGAGGTTAGCGTGCCGGCGCGAATTACACAGCAATTGAGATGATCCTGCCGGACGGACCGCACCATCAGCTGTATATCATAGCCGATAAGTATGATATCGAATTTGTGAACATCGATGAGCAGGAACCGAGCATTCACATAGATCAGGCGCGGCGTGCATCTCGACGAGTAGTTCCGATCGGTGGTCAGTATGGTCTTGAAGCCCACCGTCAGATTGATGCTAGTGTGGAGAGTCGTGTCCAGATAGCCGGTGTACTGATAGCGCGGCGTCAGCTTGGCTATGATGGTGGAGGAAACGGGAAAACCGAATTCCTTTGACACGGCAATCTCAGCCTCGCGCAGCTTCACAATTTGATCCTGACTATCGCGCAACGGGCCACGGAACAGATCCAGCATGAAGCAGCGTACTCCCGAATCTGTTGGCCGTGGATATTATATGGGGGAAGGAGCGACGTGGAGGGGACACACTTACGCAAATAAATAGAGAGATCATTGTCGCAATTGCCCATGCCCAGCTCAACGCATTTGTTGTTCTCATTGGCGTTGATGCTCTCGGGGACGCCAAGGATCTGGAAATCTGTAAAGTAGTTGGCCCAGCGTTCCTCATTAAACGGCATCATGCACATGTCCTCGCTCATGCCCTCGAAGGAGTTAATATCCTCGCTGTCCGACGCACGCACCGAGCTCATCATTTTCAGGCTGTGCTTGGACGTCAGCCGCTGCAGATCCTCGAGATCCTTCTGTACACTATCATCGTCATCCAGTCCAATTAGATCCATGAACGCCTTCCTGCGTTGCATGAACGACAACAGCTCCTTGGCCCGCAGCACCTTGTCCACGTCGACGGTGACGATTTTGAGGCGCCGGCAGATGTTGTTGTATACATCTATTGTGCTCTCCTTTAGGTGCATCGTGTCCAGCTTGGGCTCTTGCGATTGGTCCTGCGTGGTATCTTTGGATTCCAACATTCCGAGCGTGGTTAAATTAATCGAACTAGATCAAAGCTAAAACGGAATGAAATAAATGTAC
>JABVZX010000330.1:1108222-1121023 GCA_020883565.1 Drosophila pachea
GAGCTTCAAAGATGTGTGCTGGCATCAACTTATTTCGGAATTTATTGCCTCGCCGTTCAGCTTAGTTTAGTTTACTGTGGCATTGTTCTGGCCAATGCGTCGGTTCTTTTCAAATCTTATGACAATAAAGAGCCGCATTTTTCCCCAGCTTTGTAATTTTCTTATTTTATTCTATCCCTCTCTCTCGCTCTCCCTCTCTCGCTCTCCCTCTCCCGCTCTCGCTCTCTCTCTGTCCGTCTCTGGCTCTGGCTGTCTTTTTTGCTTGAAGTGCTGCCGCTGAAACCAGTTGCGCTCCGTGCTCACAGTGCTCTGCTCCTGCCAATGCTCCCCAAACGGCGTACCGAACCCGAGCCCGAACCCGAACGTCAGAGCAGTCATTTGATCAACTGGCGGCCAACTGGTTATGAGTTGCTAAGCATGCGCCAAAAGAATTTAGCCAACGATTTTCGGAATGTTTTCAATGCACCAAGTGTGCCAACACCCAAAGACCCAAAACGGAAAGCCCACAAAAGCTTCCATTCCCAAGTCGAACCAAATATGCTCTTATACATTTATATATACACATGTTACTATCCCAATCGAGAACTATTCAAGTGCCTCCTCTTATAATTGTCTGCGTGTGAGAGAGCTACAGAGTGACACCTCGAGAGTAAAATGATGATTTTACTTCCGCACAAATTCGGACATAAAACTCCACAGGGATACCGTAATAATGGGGCTATAGATATGGATCTAGTCCCCACTATTCTGACATGGATGTGAAGAGTGCAGTTAACAGCAGCATATTAGGGGGGGGCAAGACACATATACGCAACATTGTTGCCAGGAATTTCGATGCGGCCCATTAGTTGTCCGAAGGACTGAAGTGGCACCTGCTGTTATTTTACGGCGGCCATTTAAACGGCATTAGCGTTAATAATTTGCGTCGTCGCCGGGCTGCCGTCTTCGAGTGAGTGAGCGAGAGAGAGAGCGAGACAGAAAGAGAGGGGGACTGGTCTGTCGTCAATGAGGACTGTATATCTCGAAAAAAAATCTTCAAATCCCTTTGAATCACTTGACAATGATCATTGGGCAAGGACGTGACCGGGTCGTTGACGTTTATTGTGACAAGCGCGCAGTGAAGTTTTCGGTTGGTGTCCGCCTCCGGGCCTCCGGGCCTCTGTCCCTTTGTCCCGTTGGCCTGCTCGGTGGCTGGGGTACCCAGACTGTGTCTCGTCTCTGCATGGGGCATAAATCAACACGAGCCGCAAAATGCAACCGCAACAAAGCAAAAGGTAGCAGGTAGCCAAACACAAACGACTCTGGCAACACCAAAATTCCGAAGCAACGTTCCGTTCCGTCGATCCAGCTCTATGCCCAATTAGTACTACTCGGACGTGTGTGTGTGTGTTGCATTCTTTGCATGCCAATGTGGCATTTGATTGATAATTTCGTTACGCCTCGAACATGTTTCAAAACATATTTTCGATAGCTTTGGCCTGGCCATCTGCCAGAACATATTGTGCGTGCGTGTGTGTGTGTGTGTGTGTGTGTGCGTGTGTGATGGGATTATTATTGTTGGGCATTAGAATGAAATTTGTCAATCTTACATCTCGACCACCTTTCGACGATGACTAAGCGCCCGCATTCGAATAGGATGACCCGCCTCTATGTATCTTCATCGAAAATGGAGCTAACTGGCTGTAGAAGCAAGAATACCGTTAGTATTGATAATTTTTCATTTTGATTACGGCCCTGGCCGAGATTTGATTAGAAGATAAGATTGTCTGAGCCCAATGCCAAAGACTCAACAATTTAAGGCTGCACAATAGATTTATTTATTTTTAAATTTTTTAAATTTGTAATGTATTTATATGTATACATGTAAACATGGTATATCATAAGATGGTAATTGGCATACTTTGAATATAATTAATTATTAGCTGAATTTCATTGGAAATATTTAAAATATTTCTAAATATTTGATTAGAGCATATATATTTCAGATATTGCATTTTCTACTTAACTGTAAATATTGAATTTAAAATTCTGAATCTATGTATGTTCGTGGTATAACTTGTCTAATATAAATACTATCCTCGTGAGCTACGACAAATTTGTTATCCAACTACTTAAAATTTGGAGTTTAAGCAAATCCATAAGCAAACTTTGTAGATAAGTCGCTTACGTTCTCTATCGTGGATTGAATAAATTTAATTAATAATTGATTTTTACTTTCTTTTGGTTTTGGTATATTTTTTCTTCGATCGTATGCTTCACCCTTGGGTTTAAATGATGTCTCATTTATTTTTCACATTTGACGGCGATAGCATTATGTGGCAAAGGCAATCACGAAACCCGAATGGGATTGTGTCAATCAATTATACTTCAAGTTTCAGTTTGCCGTATTTCTGAAACTTGCTGAAAAACTCATCTCATTTCTTTATACCGACATAAGAAACTGTTTTGCCAGTCTTGCGCAGCTGTTCCAGCAGTTCGTCGGACGATAAGTTTGAGGTGACGGCGACTGTTTTCTCTTCCAGATTGATATTCACTTTTTCCACCTTATCTGTAACATACAAAAACAGTCTTTAGTTAGCAACGACAACATTAACCACAACCACAACCGCAACCGTAACTAAACAAATTCCGAATACCCTAGACAGATAAGAGTAGCAATATCAATATGTATACTTTACTACATACCAACTTTAAGTCTAATTAGTCTCTATGCTTAGTATATTCGTATTATGTACGTACCACCCAGTTTTCCCAAAGTTCGCTCCACTGCGCTAGCACAACCTCCGCAGGACATCTCGACTTTGAATTCGTACACCTAAATAAACAGATACACACATACATACGTACATGCTATATTTTGTATTGTGTATACATTTTGTTTGTTTGTACGCACCGTCATTCTGCTATTGCTACTGCTGCTGCTTGCGCGACTTGAGTCAGCTGTAGTATGTTTATAGATTTGCGGTAAATTAAACAGTTTGAAGGCTTTGTTTATTGTATTTATATTAAACGTGGCACACGCCTCTCACTACGTTTGTCAAATAATTAGATTGTATTTCTTTTGTTTGTACCACCGAGTCAATCGATGGAATTCGATATCTAACCCACTTATCGATGTATCGTTGAAGTTATTGCGACTACATCGATAGCTAACAAAATTTCATTATCGATTAATGCATTCAAATAAAGAAGCCGTAGTTTGGTATACGGTTAATTTTTTTCTATAATTTTATTCAATAACCGATACCTGTAACTGTAATTTTAAACCGTTCCTACATACGTTTCGGACAAGCCCCAAATCTGTAAACTACTTGATGGTCGTATAATTGACCGGGATTAATGATAACTGATGGAAAATCTTGGTTATTCATAGCGTCAGGATATTTTTGAGTCTGCATAGAGAATGCTCCATGTTGCGAGTAATGTTTACCATCCTTGCCCACGTTGGGAATATCGCCATGATCTTCGTCAGGTAAACAGTTTGCCGTGTAAAACTGTAATCCTGGCTGATTGGTATGCACCTCCAGAAAACGACCACTACATGGGTGAACTGCACGGGCCACCAATTTCACTAGATTCGGGTCTACATCGGTACAATAGTTGTTGTCAAAGCCGCTAATTGGACACCGGTAGACCTGGTTAAGACGTTTTCCCAAATTTGTTAAAGTGGTAAAATCATAGGGCGTATTACGCACTGGCATCAGTTTGCCAGTGGGAATTTGATCGAGATCGGTATCCACAAGAGTATTAGCTTTTATCATAATCATATGCTGGTAGAGTGTGTCTCTTCCAGAACCATGGCCAGCAAGATTAAAATAATTATGATGACTAATATTGATGCACGTAGTCTCCTTTGCACGTGCCTCTATTCTCATACCAAAGCAACCTGTTTCGTTTAGCGAATAGTTGATGTTAACAGTAACTTCGCCTGGGTATCCTTCGTGACCATCGGGCGATACATGCTGTAAGGTTATACCATCCTTATGAATACCAACGACATCCCAGATGACACTGTCGAAGCCCACAAAGCCACCATGCAGATGGTATAAGTCCTTATAATTCCGGGATAAGTTCACATTTCTTCCACATAGCTTAAAGCGGCCTCGAGCCACACGATTGGCCACTCGTCCAATGACAGCCCCAAAGTAAAACTTCTGATTACGGTAATAACCGGCAACATCATCATATCCCAAGCAAACGTCTTCCAGCTTCCCATTAAAGTCTGGCACTTTGATGCTTTGCACTATTCCTCCAAGTGTCAAAATAGATACCGACATTCCCTTCTCCGTACTCAATGTGAAGCGGCGCACATGATCGGTTTTCTGAGTCATAGGATTAACGGCAATGCCAAAAACATCTTCTATGACGCGCACCATCTTTATGGGAGGATAAATTTAAGGTTTCAAAGGAGAGCTAAAATTTCGAATATCATTAGTGAAATATAAATTTGAAATGTTGTATGTCGTAATGAAAAAGTTTATATAAACCAAATTTCAAAGCCAACTATTAGAACATCAAAAAGCAAAATATTTAGAATGAACTAAATCCAAATAAAACTGACGATATATAAAAGCTTACGATGCTTATGACAAACATTTTTGAAAATAAGCTGAAAATTTTTGAAAATTTTTGAGAATGCTGAAAATAAGCTTTTGAAATTATAATTATTTTATATTGAGAACGTTTATAAACTATCGATATATCTGTTGTCGCTAGCAACTCTGCAATGCCATAATTATATTGCCGTTAAATTAAAAAAATCACTTCGCACGTACACCGGTAAACTTTTCAAAAATAAATTTTTGAGTCACATAGTTTGCCTTTGTTTACTTGATATTTAAACAAAGCTAAGCAAAACTATAGGTGTCGGTCTTAAAGAGAAATTAAACAATTTATATCTCACAAGTATGAATACTCAAAATAATTTTACCATCCAATTCGAGCAAAATGATATACCACAAAAACCTTTGGTGAGTGCAATCCAAAGGGAGCCAAATTGAATATTCTAATAATGCATAGAATCCTAATTAAAACAGCCACAGAATGAGTGGGAAACGTTGAGAGATAGTGCGTATAGCACAATAGCTCAGCTGAAAAAAATTAAATTCTCGATATACAAAGAAAAATTGAATTTATACGGCGAGAAGTGCAAGGTAAAGGATGACGTCATTTTAGCGCTTCAAACATGTTTGGAAACTTACAAAAATACAAATGAGAATAATAATGATTTGATTGTGTTTTTGAAGTCCAAATTAGCTGAAAGGCATTCAAATATAATAGCTTTAAAAGAAGCACATAAAAAACGAATCGCTGATTATGAAGATCAAATTAATAGGCAAAATGAAAAGATCGCGACACAATGCAATATTATTAAGCAGAATGTACAGCAAATACAACAGATGCACCAGAAAATTAAGGACGTCAATGAATTATTCACTGATTATAATAAGGAGATTTGTATGTTGAAAGCAACTGTTGACGACAGTTATTTGAAAATCGCTGAAAGAGATAATAAAATAGCAATTCTCGAAGCAGAGATAGAAAAGACTGGAGAAAAAATGAAGACCGCAGAAGATATGGTAAGCGAGCATAAAATACATTGACTTTAATTATTTATAGCAACTGTTTATTCTAGTTCCTACAAAAGTTGCAGTTTGATGCATCACTCAAGTTTTTAAAAGAAAATTATCACCTAATGGAGTTCACCATCAAAGAATTAAGAGAGGTTCTTTGTGGCGAAAGAAAAACCGAAATAAAAATTATTACATTGCCCCGCATTGGGCCAATCAAGTTGGCAGTTGAAAATGTACCAAATGGCTCCAGCTGGATGATTATTCAGCGACGTGGTCACAAATATGTAAATTTTAATCAAGGCTGGTTTTCGTTTGTAGAGGGTTTCGGCAACTTGGACGAAGATTATTGGATCGGCCTGGAGAAGATACATGCCATGACCAAATATCATGCCCACGAGCTGTACGTTCATCTCGTATTTGGCGAGAACGATACACGTTATGCATATTACGATCATTTTGCAATATCTGGAAAAAGTGACGATTACAAGCTGCGCTCCCTTGGCAATTATATTGGAAATGCGGGCGACGGACTTCGTTTACACGAACACCATATTTTCAAAACCATCCGTTACGAGACAGACACTACCGTGGAGTACAATCGATGGTGGCAACACGATACCCCAAATTGGTAAGTTCGAAATTCAATAGGCTCCAAGAAATTGTACTCAAGTAGTTCTTATTTGACTGTGCTTGCAGTAATTTGAATGGATCATTTAATGATAAAACCGAATTTGGAGTTTGGTGGTGTCAGACCAACGGCAATTACAATTTCGTGGAGGCCGTCCAAATGTTGATTAGGCGAAAGTAGGCGTTGTAGTTCACTGACCGTACTCTAAATTGTTTTTTTTTTTTCTTCTTTTTTTGTACAAAAACCACACAAAGACGCATACACACACACTTTTGTTAACGCCCTAACTTGGACGACAACGAAGTTCGGTTCATATTTTTGGTAGCGACTATATTTTTTAACAACCACACAACATTTTCCCATGAGCGAAGCTCTCTGGTAATGCCCATGCCGGGCCTGATTCTCGAGGATATCATAGCATGGCGACATCGATTCAAAGACCGGGCCTAACATATACCAGAGCGGCTGCTTAAAATCCATTTGTATATTTATAAATATATCTATGTGAAATAAATTTGTTGAATCCTTTATATAGAGCAACCGCTCGCCCACATCGAATTGCTTTCATCACATAACTCGGTTTTATTAACTGCTAACACATGATTAAAGAAGGTTCTATGAGGGTCCAAGCAAATTCTCGGGGCGCACCCATTCGTCGAAATCCTTCTCCGCTATGCCAGCCTTGAGAGCCTCCTCCTTCAATGTGGTCTCGTTCTTGTGCGCCTCTTTGGCAATGGCGGCGGCCTTGTCGTACCCGATGTGCGGATTGAGCGCGGTCACAAGCATAAGAGACTGGCTCACAGACTTGGCTATCTTATCTTTGTTTGGCTTGATGCCCGTCACACAGTTCTGGGTGAACGCATGGCATCCGTCAGCTATACGAGCGATTGAAGTGGTGATTAGTGACGGCCCATCTAGGAACCGAGAGGGACACACTTACTCAGCAGCTTTATCGAGCGCAGGACATTCGCAGCTATTAGCGGTTTGAAGACATTCAGCTCAAAGTGGCCATGCGAGCCGCCCACGGAGACAGCGACATGATTGCCCATGACCTGGGCACAGATCATGGTGAGGGCCTCACATTGAGTGGGATTCACTTTGCCCGCCATCATCGAGTTACCCGGCTCGTTTTCGGGCAAAGTGAGCTCGCCCAGACCACAACGAGGACCGGAGCCCAAAAAGCGTATATCATTGGCGATCTTCATGAGACTAACGGCAATTGTGTTCAATGCGCCATGCACCTCGACCATGGCATCCCGGGAGCCGAGTGCCTCGAAGAAGTTCGGAGCACTTACAAAGGGCAAAGACGTGATCTGTGCGATGCGCATAGCGGACTTTTCAGCAAATCCCTTGTGCGTATTCAGCCCGGTGCCCACAGCAGTGCCACCCAGGGCCAGTTGATAGACATGCGGCATTACCGCATCGATACGTTCCATTCCATTGGTCAGCTGTTGAGTATAGCCGCTGAACTCCTGCCCTAGTGTCATTGGCACCGCGTCCTGAGTGTGTGTGCGTCCAATTTTGATAATGTCCTTCCACTCCAAGGACTTGGCTTTGAGTGCGTCGCGCAACTCGCTGATGGCTGGCTTCAGGCCCTTCACCAGCTGAAGGGCCACGGCGATGTGTATGGCCGTGGGGAAAGTGTCATTGGAGCTCTGGGATTTGTTCACATGATCATTGGGGTGCACCAGCTCCTTGCAGCCCTTCTGGCCACCCATCAGCTCGATACAACGATTGCTAATCACCTCATTCACATTCATGTTGGTCATGGTGCCCGAACCTGTCTGCCAAATGGGCAACGGAAAGTGCCCCTCTTCGTATAGCTTGCCCGAGATGATGTCATCACAGGCACTCGATATGGACGAGCTGAGACCATTGTCCAGACCAAACTCCTGGTTCACCTCAGCGGCGGCCTTCTTCACAATGCCCATGGCCTGTATGATGGACTTCTGCAAAACACGTCACGATCAGATCCTAATCCGGATCGACGCGCCTGGCTAACTTACCGGCATGCGCTCCTCCGGGCCGCCAATGGGGAAGTGCGTCAGGCACCGCATTGTGTGGGCGCCAAAGTAACGGTCACATGGCACCTCGATTTCGCCCAGCGAATCGCTCTCGACGCGTGTGGGCGGCTTGTTCATCATGCTAACTGTACACCCAGGCAAACTAAACAAGCCGGAGTCCGAGTAGAAGTACGAGCAATTCGAGAAGAGCCTGCCTGGACGTTTGAAAATTTGTAGACATTATGGCATACTTTATTAACTTTTGAAACATCCAACTGGTTAAGGTATATTTTACTTTAAGTGGGTCCCAGCAGATCCTCCGGCTTCAGCCAAGCATCGAGATCGGTGTTGAAAATGCCATTCGTGAAGCACTCCTGCCTTATTGTGGTTCCGTTTGCATGAGCCTTCTTGACAATGTACGCTGCCTTGTCTTGGCCAATGTAGATAGGCAGTGCAAGGGCTAGTATAAGAGACTCCTTCAACGCCTTGTCAATACCCGCTTTGTTCGCCTGGATGCCCTCAATGCAATTCTTGCCAAAGCTACGCATGCCGTCGCCCAGCAGGGCAATCGAACGCAACACATTCGAGGCAATCAGCGGCATGAAGGCGTTCAGCTCAAAGTGTCCATTGCAGCCGCCGACAGTGACTGCCACCTGGTTGCCCATGACCTGGGCACATATCAATGCCATCACCTGGCTGGGTGTGTAGGTCACAGCGTCCGATAGCATCGATTCGCCCGGCGCATACTCGGGCAAATGGAGCTCACCGAAGCCACAGCGCGGCCCGGAGCCCAGGAAGCAGATGTCATTGACGACCTTCATGAGGCTGACAGCTAGGCAGTTCAGCTCGCCATGCAGCTCGACCAGAGCGTCCTGGGCGGCGAGCGACTCGAAACGATTGTCCGCCAGCACCAGGGGCAAGCCCGAGATGTCCGCAGCACTGCGAAGGTATTCCAATGTGAAGTCCTCGTTGTGCGGGCCCAGGGAGAGCTCATACAACCGTACCATGGCATTGTCTAGTCGGGTGCGACTGTTGATCATCATTTGCTTATAGCCGCTGAACACCTGCCCCAGGGTCAGGGGCTCCGCGTCCATGAGATGAGTGCGACCGATCTTGATGAGTTCTTGAAATTCCTTCTCCTTGCCTTCTAGGGCCTCAATCAATGAATCGAGCGATGGAAAGAGTTTGTCCCTGAGCTGCATGGCCACCGCAATATTGATGGCCGAGGAGAAGGTCACGCTGCTGCTCTGATGCATATTGATATGCTCCTCCGGATCGACCGGATTCCTGCTGCCCACCTGACCGCCCATAATTTCGATGGCACGATTACAGATCACCTCGTTGACATTTATATTTGTCGACTTCCCCGAGCCCGGCTGCCAGATGACCAGCGGAAAGTGTTCCTCGTCGTACAGCTTGCCCGATATGACGTCATCGGCAGCCTTCAAAATGGCATCCGAAATGGTCGCATTCAATGACTGGTCTGTCTTGGCCATAACTCCTGCCTTCTTCAGGATGCCCAGAGCACTAATGATGGCACGCTGTTGGAGCAACAGTACAGAGACGCCAATCGATTTCCAAAAAAAAAAGGAATACTCACTGGCATGCGCTCCTCGAAGCCACCAATCGGAAACTTCATGAGCGAGCGCATTGTCTGCGACCCGAACAGACGATCCAGCGGCACATTGACTGCCCCGAGTGCATCGTACTCAGCCCGTGTGTCGGGCCCGGTCAGGCGCGCCAACTTGTACATCAGATGGAACATTTCCTTCTGGTCGAACGACATCTTGAGTTACTACAAATATAGGAGCCAAGCTCAGAGTCTATGAAATGTGGAAGGTGAATAGGCAAACTCTGTTCAGAGGCTACTTCGATACAACAGGAATGGCTGCAAATGGGAATAGATTGATTGTGGTTACACTTCAACCCCGTTGAAAACTTAAAACCATAATTTCCGCATGGGACAATCAGCATTTTATTGAACTATTTGCTATTACAACAGCATTTCCAGGACTCCTCGATGTTGAACTTGTAGATGACCTCGTGCAGATACTTCTCGCCTGGCTGTAAAAAGACCGTTGGAAATTCGGGATTGTTCAGCGAATCGGGAAACTTTTGGGTTTCGACACAGAACGAGCCGTGCTTGCAATAGTGGGTGCACTCTTTGCCAATCATGGGGGTGTCTCCGTTTTCCTCGTCCGGCAAATTGTTGGCCGTATAGAATTGTAGACCCGGCTGATTAGTATAGATTTCCATGGCGCGGCCGCTGGGCCTATGTGACAGTTTGCCAATCAGATTGATCCCGGTATCGTTGACATCGTTGACCACAAAGCAGTTGTCGTAGCCCTTGATCAGGCGATTGTCGAACTGCTTGAGCCGATCGCCCAGCAGCACGGGTATGCGCATATCGAAGATTGTGTCATTGACATCCAAGAATTTACCGTTGGGAATTTGGGCATCATCTGTATCGACTATCCGCGTGGACTTAATCTCAACTGTATGCTCGGCCAGGCCCTTGGGACCGGCTCCGTGGCCAGCCAGATTGAAGTACGCATGGTTGGACAAGTTGATCGGGGTCATTTTATCAGTGAAAGCTTCGTAGCGTATGCCCAAACGGTTCACATTATCCAGCCAGTAGGTAACATAGACCGTTACGGTGCCCGGGTATCCCTCGTTACCGTCGGGCGATATATGCGTGAAAGTGATGCCCAAATCTGATTTGCGCGCCACCTCCCAGATGACACTATCGAAGCCAATGAATCCGCCATGCAGCTGGTATTTGTTCTCGAAGTTCTTGGTAAGCTGGTATTTCGTCTCGCCCACGGTGTACTCGCCATTGTTCACCCGATTCGCCACACGCCCGAGGGTGCCGCCAATGTAGGCATGCTTCGCATTGATATAGCTAGCAATGTCATCGAAGCCAAGGCACACGTCCTCGATATTTTTATAGGCATCGGGCATACGTACGCTCTGAATGATGGCGCCCAGTTGAATAACGGACACAGACATCTGATTGGCATTGGTCATTGTGAAACGGCGCACCATTTCGGGTAGTTTCGTAACGGGGTTCTTGGCCAGACCAAAGATTTCTTCCGTGATTTCAACCGACATTGCTGCTGACTGGATGAGCTGAACAATTAAAAAAAAAAAAAAAAAAAAAAAACTTCGAAATGAACAGTAAGTGCTTGGCTGCCTGGCACACACACCTCTCCCTACTGAACTTGAAATTCGTTAAGGTCGCGTGTTGCTGCCGCAAAGTCAAAAAGGGCAATAGATGCAGCTCGCCCGGCGCCAACCAACTGATGCATTTAGTAATGCGAACGTTTTTTTACTGCTGATAAAGCCATAGATCTCTTGGCACGTACTTGTCTGAATTGTGCAACTCAAGTAGTTGATGACTGCTTTTCTCTCTCTCTCTCTCTCTTTCTCTGACACATACACACACAAGAAGAGCTAAGCATGTAATCAGCTAGCACAGAGAGGAAGAGAGATACAGACAGAGAGAGAGAGAGAGTTACGCGGTCCTGTAATACAAGTACGATTTAAATTTATACTTGTAGTATCTATTATACAATACGTATGCATTGCTTGAAATTGTTTTCCGATGGCAGTCTGAAAATGCCCTTTTTTAAGACAATAGGGGAAAGATCAATAGATCAGCTTCTTAAACTGAAGTATATTTACACAATTTCAACAAAATGTTTAAAGCCAGTAGCGGTTCAGTCTATTATCTATAAGTAGTATATACACAGGCTCATTTTTCGATAAGCCCACCTGTCTGGCCGAAAATATTTACATACGTTAGCACATGTAAATGCATACTCTAGTACTTATTAATATTAAACAATCGAACGCCATGGAACAGCGGGAGTTTTGGCACTGTCACTACAACCAACGAAATAAAATTTGCGATAAAATGGTCCGTTCTATTGCGAGTGTACAAACAAGTTAGTAGGAATCTGAAAGGAATTGTTGTAAGTTAGAAATATGTTTGGAAAATACAAGCATTCCTACGTACAAAACGATTGGCACAGCGGTGAGAAATTTACGTGTTGGTGTCAATTGAATACCGTCATCTATTTGTTCCCAGTGCGTCCATTGTCGACTAGCGTCATTTTCTATACTCATCCAAGGAGCTCCCTTGATTATATGCAGAAAATATAAATGTGCCTAGTACGGTGGATTGTTATAAATTAAAAGTTCGAAATCTGTTTTGTTTTGTTTTGTTTATTATTACTCACAAAGTTATGCAGCAAATTGGTTGTCGTCCAGGCAACAGAAATAGACACAAATGGTACTGATAAGAGTAGTAGGTGTACGAAAAGTAATCCAAGAAAATATGCAAGCCAGAAACCACGAGCTTTTAGCCAGGAACTGTTTGGATTTGTTTCACCATGTCCGCCGGCAATGGATGTCATTTTTATACCGATTTACAACTTAGCGCCTGTGATCGATGGTAATTCCTTTACACAATAGAGGTGAGCAAAATTTGTGAAAAGCACGAACCAAATTTTTATTCTCTGCTTCGAGTGCAAAAATTCAATGTGGGTACGTGCACATGATTTATCGATAACAAGAAGCGTCTACGACTCTGGTT
>JABVZX010000330.1:1397132-1417140 GCA_020883565.1 Drosophila pachea
GAGAGATTGTCACTACCAAAGCAACTTGGTCGTTTTACTGCTTCGATGCTTTCACACTTCGATGGACCATCTTAATTTTTAGCTTTGATTATGCACTTGTCTATTTACGTTACAATTTTAAGTAAATTTATTTTGTAAACTACTACAATTGGGCTGCATAACTTTTTTGTGGGTGAAACAATCTCCAAAATGGCCGCTCAAGTACAAATGAACTATTTGTTCATTTGAACGCTGCACACGTGAGTCAGTTCGATGAAAGCCGTGTGCGTATGTTGGCCAGAGTGTAAACATTTAGTCCGCTGTATTGTTTTGTTCCGATATTTTAATTTATTATTGGTTTGGTAAGTTAAATATGTGATATTTTACAATTATTTAGTCTTTTAAATACTAACCTTTTCGTATATACATGTATCACAACGTGCGTAAATACAATATTTATGTGTGTAAACATACATAAAAACCCAGTTCTTTTACACTGTCAAGTGTTGTAAAATGTTTTACTTTTATAAACCAGTGGCGAACTATACGTAGCAAGCTTTCTTACCGGTGGAGCCTTGTATGCAAAACATACACTTTCCACATGCATGTTTACTGGCACTAAGGTAATGGCGCTATATACATATATACCAGGACGCTCCAGGCTGCGAAAATGAAAATGTAAAAAGAATATTTTAAAATACATATATTATTAAGTTTTGTCAGTATGGTCTAACGTAGATTCTAACAGGTAATTGGGTTTACTTCAAATCATTTTTAACGCCAAATGCATTTAAAAAACAAAGAACAAAAATTGAAGTTAATCGGTACGGAACTTAACTAAATTTTATCGATAACGTGTCATCTCTATTGGTGACTGTCATTTTACTTATTACTATAGAGATTTTTTTCCCAAAAAGAGTGAAAAATACGTGTTAAAGATTTTATTTAGCAATACGTAAAATTTAAAAACTGAACTGAACTAAGTTTTCATATCGCGAATAGCTGAGAGGTAATAAATATGCCTTTATAAATTATCAATTCTGTTTCATATGAAACATACATTGATACGTGTGACAAAACAAAAAAAGACAAAAAAATACGCCCATTAAACTGCAATTCTGTTGTATAGAGAATAACAGATATGGATATTGGTCACGATTTCGATACCAAAGAGGAAGTTGATCCGGCGGCAGAGTTTCTGGCACGCGAGCAGTCTGTTCTTGGGGATCTTGAAGCGGAAATAACAGGTGGATCTGCTACAAATATAGCTGCAGCTCCAACTGAAGATGGCTTGCTTGGTGGCTTTGTGAGCGCTGCTGCCGAACTTGGAAGCGAACTATCTGCCAATGTTGGAGGGGGTCTGGAATCGTCCACAGGTAGCTTTGAAGTTATCGGGAGCGAATCGAACGAACCGGTTGGAATCTCAGGACCGCCACCGTCTCGAGAGGAACCAGAGAAAATACGAAAATGGCGTGAAGAACAAAAGCAGCGGCTGGAGCAGAAGGATATTGAAGAAGAGCGTAAAAAGGAAGAACTGCGGCAGCAGTCGAAAAAGGAGCTTGATGACTGGCTACGCCAGATTGAAGAATCTATATCAAAGACGAAATTGTCGTCTCGAAATGCTGAAGTACAAGCCGCCTCTTTAGAGAATGGAGCTGTTGAGCCAGGAACTGAATGGGAGCGCATAGCGAAGCTGTGTGATTTCAATCCTAAGGTCAATAAGTCAGGCAAGGACGTTTCACGGATGCGCTCGATTTACCTGCACCTCAAGCAGAATCCTATACAAGTTCAGAAATCCTAAAATATGTATAATCCCTATTAATAAACCCAATCAAATATTTCGATTTGAACAACTAGATTCTGAAAAGTATTTTTTTGTAAATTCCAATTCTATAATTATATATTATATACATTTATTTTGCCTTGAAATTGTTATATGATAATATGGAATATGAATAAAAACAAATGATATAAATATAAATATAAATTATTAGTTTAATCAACAATATCAACCAAAACAAGAGACTAGTAATCCAAGAACTCCTTAATTTTTTTAGTACGATGTCGGAAATCCCGAAGATTCAAGACTCGGAAGAGACGGCAACGAGTTCGCCGAGTAATCCCAAAACTTATGCAAATGGAATTGCGGACATTGCTTGTAATAAAAAACGAAAGGATTACCTGGAATGGGATGATTACTTCATGGCTTCCGCTATACTCTCGGCACAGCGAAGCAAAGATCCCGATACGCAGGTTGGCGCATGCATTGTCGACCAGCACAATCGTATCGTGGCAATTGGTTATAACGGTTTCCCGCGAAACTGCAGCGACGACGAATTCCCCTGGTCAAAGGATGACGACAAATCATCTGTGAACAATAAGAATATGTATGTGGTGCACGCCGAAGCCAATGCGATACTAAACAGCAACTCCGCAACGCTGGAGGGCACTCGTCTATTCACAACACTCTTTCCCTGCAATGAGTGCACAAAGCTGATAATCCAATCGGGCATTCGGGAAATAAATTATTTATCCGATAAATACAGTCATAAGCCAATATATATAGCTTCCAGGCGAATGCTCGATGCGGTTGGAATCGTCTGTCACAAGTATAGTCCAAGGCAAAGTCAAATTGTCATTAATCTTAAGTGAATGCGCCAAAAGAAGCTTAACTATCGAGATCACGAATATGTTTGTAAACTGTTCCCGAGATAAATTACAGTTCCTTCATATTCACCTAGTGCAAGTGCATCGAAATGTGGTGTTCTAAGTATATTTTTGTTGCCTCGACGATTTAACCTATTATATATTAAGATTATGTTAAATGATGTGCATATGTATTTATATGTTCGATATAACTATATTTCTAATAGGTTCTTCGGTTGCTACTAAACAATAAAAAAATTACATGATTTATTGCAAATCTGTTGAATCGGCAATGTTTGAACTCTCCTCAGACTTTTTGGACACGGGCGAATCGGACAGACGCGGGGATAGGTCGCGCAGCTTTACAACATTGCCCACTGAAACCGAGTTGGCTGCTTCTGTGACAGAGTAGCCAATATCCGGCGGCGTTCCTTCCGGATACCCCAAATAGTAATCCGCAATTCGCCCAGCCTCTCGCAATCCGCTCAAATAGGCACCGTGCACGGTAGCTGGATAGTTACGTATCGTGTGTTCGCCGGCAAAAAAGAGGCGTGGCAGTTCTTCGGGGTCTTTGCCAAAGCGTGATTCGAAGCTGGTGGGAGGGATGACTGGTGCAGCAAGCAGATCATAGTCACTGCCAGACGAGCCGACCGACACATAACTATACGAGCCGCGCGCCCACTGATCGCTGCGCCAGCGAGTTACGACAGTTTCTTTGGGCTGTGGCACTGATGTGTTGCCAAAAATGTTTTTCAGCACAGACATACAACGTCCGATGATGATGTCATCCGTAACGCTCTCGACTATGTTGGCTGCCATGCCAGCGACGAGGGCCAGCAAAACCGGGCTAGAACTGATACTCCAAAACAAAAACATTTCCCCTAATAAAAATTTAGATAATTTAGAAGCACTTTGGACAATAGCTATTTCGACTTACCCCGACTGGCAGTGGTGCTGCCAACATGACCAAAGAGATTGGCATTGGGATCCCAGAATATACGATCGAAACAGAGCACAACCTTGTTGAGATTACCAAATCCTAGCCGACGTATCGCCTGTTGTTTCCAGTCTGGCAACGGTGGATCGAATTTAACGGTGTTTGCGTGCTGCGATTCGTCCTGCGTGACCGCCACCTTTAATACACCCAGGGTAAGCGTACAAACGGCCAAATCGGCCTTGTACGTCATAAGCGAGTTTGAGGTTTTCAGATTTTCAGCCACAATCTCGACACCCTTATTGGTGTACTTAATTTCTTTGACTGCGCTATTCAGACGTATATCAATATTCTCGGTGAGCGCCACCGGAACGCAGGAGTAACCGTTGCGCACTGTCGTATGATGGCCAATAAACTCAAAGTCATCATCTTGGTCCCAGTGCTTGAGCGATAAGTTGTCGAGGCGTGTTGCGTTAGCAAACTCCAGATTCGCAAAGTGCCAGTCAAGGATTAGACGGTCACGTGAAGATAAATACACCTGGCTACGCGAATCCGGTTGGAATAAATGTCAACATTTGCTTAATCAATCGATGTATGTTGATGTATGCATCAGCACTTACCACGGTGCATTTTGTTCCAGTTCTTGCAGTTTAAGCTCCAACTTACGCCCCTCAGTGCGCAGTTCCGCTTCAGCTTGGATAGCGTCCTCCAGCTTGATTTGAGTGTTGCGTATGTTATACTCTTGCAAGGCATACGTGTTCTCATTATGAGCGTTCCTCGGTAATCGGTTCTTAGCTAAAAGCCGAACATGAGCCTTGAGCTTTGTGATCTTCTGTAATGTTGACTTCAGCCGTTTACGATGCTCAATGATCCTTGTTTGCGCGGCAATGATTTCATGCATGTGCGCAGCCCGTTTCTCCTGCACAGCCTTGTCCTGCATGGTTATTATCCATTCGAGGGCGTCTCCCAGCGACACGGGATTATTTCCAGCGTAGTTGAAGTCCAGGTGATGCGATAGGTAGCTGGCTGATTCAAGTAACCGATTAAATTCACGCTCGATAACATCATCTTTTTCTTTGGGCACAGGTTTGCCATCAGGGCCGTACAGTGGACATGTCTGCTGAATTGGCACCAGATCCATGCCGATCTGCTTGCTTAATATGGTCATTGGATTGCCATAAACTCCCGTTACCACCATCGCGCCAAGATCAGCGATATAGTTATTTTTGCGAAAGGTTGCAATACGCCCGCCGACACGATCTCTTGCTTCCAATACAATCACATCCATACCGAATTGCTGCAACTGCTGCCCAACAGCCAATCCAGATATGCCTGCACCAATTACGATTACCTTGCCCAGCTTTTTGCTGGGTATTGGAATTAATCTTTTAAATATACCAAAATTTATAAAGCCGTGACGCTCCAGAAATGAGTGCACCCGTTTTACTAAATTCGGGTCACTATCAAAGGGCGGCGGCAGCCGTTTGAGCGCACTTTCAAAAATCAGTTGCGACTTGGGATTATCCACCCACATGTGTAGCAAGCCGTTTCGAATGTTGAGGAAAACTCGATGGCCAAGTATTCCCGAGCAGCTGATGTCGGGAAAGCAAGCCTCCTCGTTGGGCGTCATTTTGTTAAAGGGTAGTCGCGACTGGAAGACGGCTCCCTCTTGCCCAGAGAGCAGTGTCGGAGTACTGTTGTCTCGAGTATCGCCATTGGTTCCATTCGTTTCCTTTGCAGGAGCCTGGCGCGCTCCACCTGCATTTTGTTGGGCTGTAGTTTCCGACTTGCGAGTTCGATGATCCCCTTGCACTTGATTTCGCTTATCAGACACGCCAGTACTACTGGCCGAAGAGCCTGAACTGCATTTTTCAAAGGACGCACTTTCGGCATTGGCAGTGGCCGGTTTATTTGTGTAGTCGACTTTGGGCTTGTTACGCCGACTTGTACGCCTCTCGTCACTGGTGGCAGGTGTATCATTGGAATCGTCGTCAAACTTTGTTTTTGTTTGACCACTGATTTGGCTAGTTCCTCCGGTAGAGTTCCGCTTGGGCGACGGCTCCCCGTCAGAGTCATCACTAATAAGGGTAACATATTCAATGGGTTCACCCATTTTATTATTACTAGTACTGCTGCCACCGGACTGAGTAGGCTTCATACCAAGACTGTTGATGAAATTGTAACAAAGCTGAACTGAAATTTAAAACGTGACGCGATTTTACTTTGTTGTTCTTACACTTACACTTTAAGATAATACACAACCGAAAATATATATGAAGTAGCTTAGCGCGGATTTGTTCTACATATTTTTAATTTATTTACCGACTTAACGTCAGCCTGTCTAAATTTTGACTATCTCTTCAATTTGGAGTTTTAAATATGTTTACGAACATTGCCAAAAAAAAAAAAAACAATCTGCGATGTGAGACGGCTTCTATCGTGATGCACTAGAGATGGTAAACTTTTCTGTGCAAGCGAGCGCTTAGCACGAAATTTAACAGTCTCACGAAATTTAACAGCCTCACGATGCTCAACAGCGCTAAGAACCGTACCATTTATCGCCACAGTTCATAGCCACTATTCTTAAAGGAAAATAAAATAAATAATAACTTTAATTGGGACATTGCATATTGTTTCTCTATTAAGCTATGAAATTCTTAGTAAGAATTAAAATGATATTTATAAGTGTTGTGTATTACTTATCATTTCGTCTATCAATATCTGTACGCCAATTTGATTGTAACGGCATGGTAATCAAAGTTAAAATTTGAACATCTATCAATATTTTAAGGATTTGCAAGGATTTTGAGGTCATATTTGATTATAATATAAAAAAATTAGATAATTGCTGTGAAAAATCTTAAATTTTTTATTTAAGGAACATTAGCTTGAATATATGGGCATTTAACGGAATTTAATGCAATTAATTATTTAACATCTTCATGTCTTGCAGATTCCAATTAATAAACAATAACTGTTTCTTCGAATTTAATCACGTCCATCACAGCACTTGTCGTATATAATCTGGCTGCTGCAGGTCTGCCGCGCCTCATCGAAAAAATAGTCCCAATGACAGGTGCTCTCCTCGACCTCTACACCATCCACACATCGAATATAATTGTGACAGTCGTTGCTGCTGCTTGTCACAAGCATAGTTCCTCGTCCTTCGCATCGGTTATAAGTGCACACCACGGATGTGGGAATGTCGCACTTCTTGTTAATATCGTCATAGAAGTAACCAGCAGGGCACTGGTTCCACACGGGATACAAATCGTGAACACTGCCGTAATCGCCGCAAAAGAAGTAACCACGGCAAGTCGCGCCATCCGACTGAAAGCCCTTTAGAACCTTTCCTTTAGATAGGCAGATGTCCTTCTTGGAATGCGCGTTGCATTCAACTAAATTCTTGGCCAAACAGGAGCTGGTCTCAACATTGAAGTATTGTGTAGGCAAACATGAGTTCAATGTGATCTTGCCACCTTTGCACTCATAGTATTCATTACAATCGTTCTCCTGTCGGAACTTTGTTTTGTCTGGCAAAATATCGCATATATTGGCTACGTCTATGCACAAGGAGTCAACTTCATATTGGCAGGACTGTGTCGTCTCATTGAAGTGTTGCCCACGCTCGCAATGGCCAGCCAGGGCTTCACCATTGTTACACCAAAAGTAGTTTTGACAATCCGTGGGGTCTGCTACCCATTTGCGATCCAATCCCTCGCATAAGTTGCCGCAATGCACAGTGTTGCTAGCTTTAGTTTTTTCACACATCTGGGTTTTTGCATCGAAGACCAGCGAATCTTTACAAGTGTGTATTTTGCCAACGCCATTGATGCACTCAATATACTCATTGCAGGAGCCGGGCTTACGAATGTGGATGCCATTCTTGAACAGGCGACACATATCCTCAAAGTTCTCTAGCGCCTGCGAAGGCTTCAACAGAAGCATCGCTAGTAAAATAGCTCCAATAGCATATCCCAATGTCGCTGAAAAGAATTTCCAATACTTCCGCAATTTAACATTCATATTCAGCTGCTTGTTTCCAGCGAAGCTCATTGTTTTAGTACAAAGCTAGTGCGAAACACCTGGCTCCATAAATTTCGACAGTATTTTGCTCACCTCGCATTTTCGATTGACTGGAAAAACGTTTAGCTCTTCTTGTAAGTACTTCACAGTGTTATGATTATAGAAACGTTTCTGCTTCGACTAAATGGAGACAGCTGCTTGAAGAGAATTTATATTTTGTAGGGAATTTTTGTGTTACTGATACCTGATTCTGCAACAAATTACAGAGTATAGCTATGTTCCACCGGCTCAAATCTTATCTTAGTTTCGCTAAAAATGTGGAGATATTACCGAATGTGTTGGAAGAACATATTGAAGTTTTGGGTTTCTTTATATATATTTTTTTGGAATATTCGAATTATCAGGAGCCGACGGTGGGTGGGGGGGCGTGGGGGGTCTTTTTAAAATTTACTAGTTATAACAATTCCCGAATCAACAACATATTTTTTGCAGTGTGAATGGACATTCTAATAGCCAGTCACATAAATCTTTCAAATTGATAAACTGATTGGGAAAGAGCGTTCATGAACTCAATTTTAGGGCCTAAGGCATATGTATTCTTCATATTTTGCACTTGTTATACTAAATATTAGAAAAGTTAGCCGTTTAAATTGCACATAATAATGCTATACTAAGAGATACCTTATACTGCTTCAAATATTTAGATATTTTTTGTTTATAAATATGGAAATCAAGTAAGCCAACACTGCTTGCAAGGGAGAAGAATGCCAATTGAACATATTAATGGGTTTCACCTTAGCAAGGGATAAGACAAAGAATGACGGAGAGAGCAAAAGGCAAAAAGGAAGAACAGAACATGTCAAATGAATGAAATGAATAAAGCGATCAAGAGAAACAAAGACTGAAAGAGATAAATCCAGAAAGGAAAAGGAAAGGAAAAGGACAGGGCGATCACTGGAGAGCATGAAAAGCAAAGAAACGACAATAGCCACACGAGTTAGAATGGGACAACAACTGTGAGTTAGAAGGATGGCATACAAACCAACAGTGAGGAAAAGTGCTTTCAATTCTGTTGGGACCAAAACTTCATCATTGTCAACGCAATGTTAACTGTGTTCTTATACTAATGTAGCTTAACACTCACCGTAGGACGCATTTTGATTCCTTTAAAGTTGTTTGCAAGCGCTCCCGTATTATCTATAATCTTTATAGCAACTCGTAAAAGTATGCAATATTGTCACTTGTTCCATAAAACATCTGTAAAAAACTTAATAGCATTTTAAAAACTTTTTGTGACATGCCGAAAGGCATATTACGAAATTACATTGCAGTACGGTTTGCCATTCACAAATATGTAGAAATTCGTTGACACGCGAATGTAAGTGTGTAATGAATGAGCCTCTGGTTGCCGTAGCGTACAAATTTTTATGAGCGATGCGATCGATATTTTTTAATGTTTCGCAATACCCTTCCAACTTGAATGTAAATAATAAGAGTTGGAAAAAAGATTGAAGATTAGAAGTATTGGCAAATTACACATTAACGATCGATGCGCTTCAGCGATATCTGTTAAGCGAGGAGAGCCAGCCATTCAGGCTGAATGGTAAATTAGCCCGTTAGTTAATTTTGTAATTAAAACAATGAGCACATTAAAAAAGAGAATGATTGTGATTTTCCTTGCGTTTCGCTTTAGAGATCCTATTGTACACTACAAAATTTCATGTATATACTTTTAACATCAGATGGTCCCCTAAAAGTATGCGGCAATAGTGAAGACATTCCCTAGACAAGTCAAAAACAAAACAGCAAATAGAAAGAACGAAAAAAAAACCCCATCGAGCAGTGGGATTCTACCGAACGCAAGTCCACGGAAATGGCGTTGTTCGTAAACATTGTCAAATGATATGGAACATAACTGACATGGTCGATACGATTAGTTGAAGAGTTACGCAGATAACTGGATGCGCCGATCAATAATTGGGAATGTCAATGAATTAAATAACAATTACACACATAAATAACATTTGAAAGGAGCTGATAATCCGAAAGCACTTGAAGATACTGACAATGATTAAGAGGACAGCGGGTAATAATAAGCGAATTACGTTCACTTGGCCGTGGCTATCTCGGAGAGGCATAGTGGACGCCTGTTAGAATGCCCAAATATGTATATGACAACGGGGGTAACGTAATTGCAGTCGTCTGTTAGCGTTGAATAGAAGGCAAAAATTAAGAAAATGTTAGGTGAGAAATAGCATTATCGCATTTTAATTATGGTACTTTTAGTGTGTTCCGATCGCGGGTAAGCTTATCTGCAGGGGCACGAACAGTTTTAATTAAACGCACAGATAGGGGAATTAGATGGAATAGGCCTGGCTCTCCCCTATATAAAGCATATCGCGGGTTGGTAGGCTTAGTATTGAGTTGGTATTCTCATATAGTGTACTAGGCTAGCCAATAAGTCATCCAAAAACCTGAACGCAATGTTAGGTAGGCATACACGGTGAAATGGAGATGGATGCCTCCAAGGATTTGTGCTTGATCGCAACGGTGTTCTTTTCTTACAGCTCTTCAATCGAGAGTAACCGCTCTTGCGGTCGCCTGCCTTTTACTGGGGACCCAGGCAGCTGCCTATACAATGGATGACATGTGTGCTCAGTGGTCGGGCCAGGGATATATTGGAAATCCTGTTGATTGTACCGGTTGGGGATATTGCAAGGCACAGAAGCTCATCTCGTATGGTTCCTGTGCTAGTGGACTAGTGTACGAGCCTCAGAGTCAGACATGTCAACCTGCTACAACTACGGCGTGCACCACAAGCGGAGTGAAAACTTGCAGTGCTCTGAAAACAGCAGGATACGTGGCGGACCCTAGTGACTGCACCAAATTCGCCTATTGCTTTGGCAATGGCACAGCCGAACTCAGTTCATGCCCAAGCGGCCAAAGATTTGCCGCGAACAACGGAACCTGCGTATGGGGCCCATCGTGCCCACAGGATACCATTTGCCGTTTTCTGCCAAGTAATATCTACGTTGGTGATCCCAACAACTGCGGCCAATATCTGCATTGCATGAAGGGCTATGGAGTCTGGGGAAGTTGCGGCACAGGTCTTTACTATAACGCTGCTCTTGGAGTATGCCAAACAAATAATCCGTGTACCGACACTGGAGGTGACGTAAATCTAGAAAATCCAGATCTTCCACCTTCGGAAAGTACAACACAGTGCTCAACAGCTGACACATATATGGCAGATGACTTGACGTGCTATGGATTCTATTACTGTAAAACAGCTTCGGCACCTGGTCAATGGGGTGCATGTCCTTTAGGTCTGGAGTTCGATCCGAAAACTTCTAAATGCGTGTCTCCAGCTAGTATTGCATGCAAATTCAACCGCTGTGCAAACACGAATCTGACCTACGCAGCTGTGCCATTCACAGAATGTAAGGAATATACATACTGTCCAAATGGTAGCAAAGCCTTCTGTTCAGATCCAACTTTTCCATACTACGATGAGGTAAGCGGCGCGTGTGTGTCTGATATACCAGACTACCCCATCTGCAAACTAACGGCTTAGTAATGCGAAAATGACAACATGATCGGAATTGTTTTTTTTTTTTTTTGAACCTATTGCCTTAAATACATATATATAGTAAAAATCTTCATATTCACTTATTGGTGAAGCCAATTGCATGAAAATAAAATCAGTAAATCTAGCATTCTGATTCAAAGTGTATAGAATAATTAGCCATGACAAGTACTGTGCATTAATAATAGTCCATCGGAGGTTATAGCGACTAGCAACAACGCGACGTTTTCTTCACTCTTCGAATTCTTATGAATTTGATTCCACGATAATATCGAGCCTTTCATTCACTTCAGTGGCGCGTTCACTCAACTCATTGGCTTGTACATATGTGTATGTATATGTATATATGATAGGGATATGATATCAGCATCATGTGCAGATGTTTAGCAGATCGAGCCAAGAACGGGCCATGTTATTGCCGTGTAATTTACATGCTGCTCGCTATCAGATGAGAATGCTATCGCGCATATTGATTTCTGATATCGGAGACAGGTAGAGACAACGACATTGTGTCTTTCTTGGGCCAGTGCATTTTCCAAATTGTTTTTTGCGCTAAACGGCAATGAATGAAAGCGTGAAACTTTGCATATTTAAGAAGGCGCAGATCGTTGCCAGCGCATCAGTCAAGTTGTGGAGCTGCACGCGGAGCTAGTGAGCGCACCAGTTTAAGGATATCGATAACTATTGCCGATAATTAACGATAATTTGTAACAGCATGAAGCAAGGTAATTAATTGTTTACGGCGCTATTCAACACTGTACAAACATTGCTAACGCCATCGTTTGCAGCGAGAGGAGGAGTCCTGGCGCTGTTTATCCTCACCGTGACAGCCGTTGCCAGCGGTAGCAGTAAAATGGACAACTTTGAACATCTCACGATGGCGGAGATGTGCGAACTGTTGCCATTGGATACAAGTTTCCTGCGGCCAAATACCTGCAACTATTGGGTACGCTGTCCAGGTAATGGCACTTTCATGGAGGAGGGCACCTGCGCGACTGGACTTAGCTATAACAAGGATAGGGGTCGTTGTACAATATCTGAAAAGGTTGATTGTCCATATGAGTCGGTTTTCAATACCAACAGCATTGTCAATCCTTGCGCCAATGAGTCGGACGGCATCTTTTTGCCCGATCCCAGCAGCTACAATTGCCAAGGATATTTATTATGCAAGGGTCGACGCGAGGTCAAGGCCAATTGCCCCAATGAACTGATCTTCAATCCAAAATCACACTCCTGCGTCTATTCAACTCAATACACTTGCCCCACCAGCCTGAAAACAACCTCGCCGGTCTGCCGCTCCTTGCCCAATAACACTCGCCTGGCCAATGAGGATCACTGCCATAAATACTATGTCTGCATGAATGATGTCCTGCATGAGCGTGAATGTGCCGCCCAAATGGCATACGACGTCGCTCTGGGCCGCTGTGTGCCCGTAATGAACGCCACCTGTTATGCCACCGCTGCCCTACCACCACCAGAGAACACATTCTGTCTGGCCAATAGCACTACAGCGCGTCAGGGCTACTTCCCGGATAGTGAGTCGTGCAGTCATTATTACATCTGTGCCGCCACCAAGGATGGCACGCACGACAAAAATCCTCAGCACTTGCGTTGCCCGCTTGGCTCCTATTTTGATTACGCGAAGCTCTCCTGCCGCGATCGTCTCAACGTTCGCTGCCCGCTGGACCGCTGCGCCGGCACCTCGCTGACCTATGTTAATGTGCTGGGCGATTGTCAGGCTTATGCCCGTTGTTCGGACGGCGTCACCGTTGGCACTGGCCACTGTCCCACCGACTACTACTTCGACGAACGCAGCCAGGGATGCACTCCCACAAACCATAACTACGTCGCTTGCGCAGCCTAAGGGTGGCCAGACGCCCAAGTACGGGACGCGTCCCGTCTTCAAATTGTAATTAATTACAATTAATTAAATCAGACCTTAATTTGGTGGAAGTTGTATGCATTGCAAATACTTCTCTTTTTTTTTTTTTTTAATGTTTTATTTTTAAATATAGCCAACTATATCTTTCATTTATATCTTGAGTTGGAGTGGTATGTTGTTGTTGTTCTTGTTCTTGTAGCTTGAACGCGCTGCAGATTTCATTACTAGTAAAACCATTATACAAAAAAAAAAAAAAACAAAAAAAAAATGTCTAAACAATTCTTTATCGGAATGTCAAAAAATAAACGAATTTGATATTCCGAGGAACTGAGGTACTCAAATGTGAATGTACCCACTTGGTATACCATGTACCATACATTCTTTGTGCGTGCTAATTAATACTGACGAGCACTGATAATATGCAGGTGCTTGTACCTACTGGTACTGGTAGTAACAGTCGCTGTCCCGATAAATGCCAAGGTTGGGGCATCATATCATAAAAGGCCAACTGCCGAAATATTACAGCGGCTGGCGAATGCGATTGCGGCGGCCCTGGTTCGCTCATCTGTGAGTAGCGGTAACGGTAACGGTAACGGTAACGGTATACAGAAGAAACGAGTTGGTACAAGTGTGCAACTGAGGCGTGCATCCAAGTGTACCTAAATCTGCGTCTGAACTTGACTCCAAATGAACTCCATTCCCATTGCCATTTGCCTCTCTCTCTCTCTCTCTCTCTGTCTCTCTCTCTGTCTCTGTCTCTGTTTCTCTTCACATATCTATATAAGACTAAAATCAATTCCAAAAAATCGGTTAAAAAAAGTAATATTGATAAGCGCGAATTGCCTTTAAGCGTTGGCTTATCGGAGTCCTTCTTCAAGGTTCTTAAATATATTATATTCTACATACAGCATTATCACTTTTATATATAGCCTAAAGAAAAGCTTATCAAAGTCCGCACTGGGTAAATAAATAAGTGAAGTTGAAATTGTGGCCAAGTGATTGGAAGAGCGGCCCCCCATTGGGGAGCGGCCAGCGTTCATGGGTCGCTTCTCGTGGAATCATCCATCGGCGCGGCTTGAGTTGTGGATGGGGCTGGTGCGGCGCAGGCTGGATACGATATGGTCTGGTTGGTGCACCGTTGGGTGACCTCGTCGAAGTACTCGTCATCCGGACAGGTGCCGGCGCCAATCTTGGTGCCGTCTTGGCAAATGGCATAGCCCCTGCAGCCGTCGGCCGACTCGTTGGCCAGCTGAATGTGGTCGTAGCCCAGGTTGACGCAGCGATTGAAGCTGCACTGGATCTTGGAGCGCGGTGCACATGCACCGGCGCCCTTGGCGCTGAAGAACCGGTCGTTGTCGCACACGCCGTGAATGAGCAGCATCTGACCATCGGAGTCCTCTTTGCAATAATAGTAGCCATTGCAGCTGCTGTCGTCGGAGATGAATATGCCCGCCTTGGAGCAGGTGTTCGGCGGCGCCGTCAGCGGTGGCGGCTGGGTGATGGCGCATTCCACGTTCTGCGGGTAATCACAGACGCCCTTGGCGGCATTGAAATAGAAGGTGCTGGGGCACGTGGCCTCGATCACATTGTTCTTCCAGCACATCTCGTAGCCATTGCAGCTATTGGCATCCTTGAGGAAGACGCCGTCGGGCAGAATGTTGCATACGCTGTCGGGATCCATTTTGGCCACGCATGGAAAGCCGCGTATGCAGGACGCTGTGCCCGGATTGTAGTTCAGTCCCTCGTGGCAGACGCCGCGCTTGCCATTGCCATTAGTACAATAGTAGTAGCCGTTACACGAATACGGATCGGCAGCGAAGCCATCCGGCTCTGCCGCGCATGGATCGCTCGAGACGCATTTGATATCCGTTGAGGGCACGCAATCCTGGCTCTCTCTATCATAGAATAGCCCGTTGTCACAGCTGCCGCTAACCGGCTTGCCGTCGATGCACTGTATCCAGGAGTTGCACGAACGCGGATCGTTCATCTTGGTCTTGTCGATGACCAGAGAGCACAGGAGTTCCGGATTAAATGTGCCAGCGACGAGCCGCATCGGTAGCATCGGTAGCATCAGGCCAAGGGCCAGCAGCAAGTGAACCTTACCCTTACTCCCTGTGAAGGACATTCGGAGCATTAGAAATGGCCAGCCGCAGAAGAGAAAGAACTAGATCTAAATACTATAAATCTTATTCGAAGAACAACTGAATGTTCTAAATCTCATTCGAAGAAGGTCTAAATTAGACTCGATTTTCTCTTCGATGGAGCTATACTTAGCGCATTTGAAAAAGGAAGAGAAATTCGAAAAAAAAAAATAAAAAATATTGAAAAAAAAATAATCACGCACTCATTTTTGTTATCGAACCGAGGCGGAGCAACAATGATCGACTAACTGGTGGCCAGTGGGCGAAGGTCTTGTTAAATAGACCTGATCGAAAGTGAAGCCAACTGGAATAGGGGCACATAAATTTGGTGGCATTAGAGCAGGCCCCAATATGCCGCTATCTGTCCCCATCGAATCCATATTTTATCTATCGACTTTGACCGAATGAAAAATTGGAGTAATCGGGAATGTTGAGAGGGCTCCCATTTGCTAATTGTCTAAAAATACATCGAGGACGATATCGCGTATTTAGATCATATACTAAAACCAAACGATGATTGATAAGCGGAGTGTATAAATCAATATTGTCTATCGAATGACTATACAAATCTTTCGACACGTTTCGTTCAAATCGTTGTACTGCAATTTAGATCATTTCATTTCGATAATTACCAAAACTATGATCGATTGGCCAGCTATCGATCAAGTGAATTGCGCACCATGAAAGAGTAAATATCAGTGAAGGTTTTCAGTTCGTAGTAAATTTAGATCGTGCACTTAAGCGCAACCATGACCTCAAGGACATTGGTCATTTAGTTCAAATTTCTCTCCATATTTAGATCGTGAAGTGGACTAAGGAATGGTCGGTATTCGGGATTTTATTGCCATCATATTTAGTTTTGGCCTTGAGCTAATTTAATAATAAGGATCGGAAGGAGTTGGACGGATGCGGATCAGTCAACGATTTGCTCTCAAATCGCGAGCAATTTAGATCAAGTGTTAGAGCTGCTAAACTTCCATCTACACAATGAAGCTCAATTTTAGTTCAAGCGAGTTTAGATCGCGTTCTCAATTCGTTCTGCTTGAAATAGGCAGCTGGCAGAAGCAACGGAACTAAATTTGAACGGCTTTCAGTATTTAGATCAGGTACTAATGGAAAACTTCTTGTCCTTAAATTGTTCTAAAATTCCCGTCAGAAATAGGCAGCTGGCAGAAGCAATAGAACTAAAATTGATTGGCTTTCAACATTTAGATCAGGTACTAATAGGAAACTTCTTGCCCTCAAATTGTTCTAAAATTCCCGTCTGAAATAGACAGCTGGCAGAAGCAATAGAACTAAATTTGAACGGCTTTCAGTATTTAGATCAGGTAGGAAACTTCTTGCCCTTAAATTGTTCTAAAATTCCCGTCTGAAATAGACAGCTGGCAGAAGCAATAGAACTAAATTTGATTGGCTTTCAGCATTTAGATCATGTACTGAAAGGAAAGCACGAAAAAGGGCATAGCGTTCGGGAGGGCGAATGAGCGTCGATCGGTTCTGGTCCGTGGGCCCCAGCATTTCCCCAACAGTCCGCCCAAAAGTATGCCCGTCGAATCGTCTTCTCGCATGACTCATTGTGCTAAAATTCGTGCTCCTCGTGCTGCGACATATCTATTATCAGATATTTAGCCTCCGGCGCGAACAAGCGGTGGAAAATATGTTTCCATGTTCCAATTAGTGTACGCATATGGCTCTCTAATGGCTGCACCCAGCACGCTGGTAGCAGCTGGGCGTGGCTGGAACCGGGCCTTATATAAGGCAACAACACGAGGAAGCAATCAAATATTTGATCAAACAAGCAACAAGCAACAGGCAAGAACTTATCACGAGCACCAGCGGATGGAAATCGCCATCTACATCGCATTGCTTGCGGGCATCGGTCTCGGGATGCCGCAGGCTGTCGTCGAGGAGGCCAACGAGAGGCAACTGATTGATCTGACGCATGTAAGTAGTGCAGGCGGCGCGTGAGGCATCCAGCCCGGCCATTGACTAGCTAGTATTCGCGTTGCCCGGCAGATTTGTGACGGACGCACGGACGGACACTTGGTGGCGCATCCGTTCAATTGCAACGCGTACTTCGCCTGCCACGCGGTGGCCACGTTCTTTTACTGCGACCAGGGATTACACTTCGATGCGGCGGCCGGGGTCTGCGATACACCCGAGAAGGCCAACTGCACGCTGACGGAGGGCACATCGTTATCCTTGCCGACGACCGCGGCGCCGAGCTCCGACTTCAATTGGTGGCTGGGCAGGCCGCAGCCGGTCTTCGTGGCCGTCGATGTGCAGACCGGCCTGGCCGTCAATCCAATGGAGCGCTACGACCCGGAGCACATCGAGTGCCGCCACTTTGGCGCCTACTTTCTGCCGCATCCAACCAACTGCCAGCTGTACTTCATCTGCGCCTACGGCCATCTGCATCGGCACCAGTGCGGCCGCGGCACACGCTGGAACTACAAGAGCTCCGAGTGCCAGCTGAGCAGCACAGCCGAGTGCTACAGCAAGAGCCAGGACCTGGCTGTCGACGGCCCCAAGGAGACGACGCCCGGCCAGGTGACGATCTGCTACATTGTGAGCGCCAGCAGCAGCACCAGCAGCACCAGCAGCAGCACCAGCAGCACGACCAGCACTCTGGCCAGCCTGAACAGCGACCGGGATCCGATCGTCAGCGGCGGCGCCCCGACTCCGCCGAGCGTGGCGCACAGCACGCTGAAGTGCCCATCGGAGCGCCAGAGCTATCTGCCGCATCCGGACGACTGCGGCAAGTACTACATATGCATTGCGGGCATGCCCGTGCTCACCTCCTGCCCCAAGGGCCTCTACTGGGACCAGAGGGCCGGCTACTGCGACCAGGCCAAGAATGTCAAATGCTTTCAGAACTAGCCAATAAATGCACCGAACATGAATAAATCTCTCTAAGTCTTGACCGAGCCGTTCGACTCTCTACCAGAGGGCATGGCCGGGTTGGCCACCCGCTGCCGAGGACCAAACCCAATCCTCTTCGAATTCGTCTCATTTCATTTATTGTGCGTAGGTCAGTGTAGAGTCTAGTGATACTCTCTATAGAACTCTGGCCATGGTCAGACGCTGCCAGAGCTCGCGGCGTTTCTGTGTGGTGGCGGCATCTTCCGGCTGCGGCTTGTCCTGCTTCCACTGGAACTCCCTGAAGTTCGTCTTCAGCCGCTGCCAGAACGTGGCGGCCGAGCTGTCCTCCTCGCCGGCCTCAACCAGAGCTAGGCCGCAGAACAGCCAGAGCAGCAGCAGGGCGCACACAAGACGGAGACTAAACACTTTGAATGCAGCCATTCCGGGTAGCTCTTTCAACTGACGGAAGACTGCAGCCGCTGGCATGGGCTCGGTCTATTCCATCGGCCGAGTTATCAACATTAAGCAAATACATAAATCGCGCGCTTATCACGCGGCAATCACATTACAGCAATGATGATGATGATAAGATATCTTCACCTTGAATTCTTACAGCCGGCACACTCGGTGAAATCTAATATGATATCACGGAGAAGAGCTCGTCGAGGCAGCTCGGAGTATCTCCAGGCGGCAGATGTGATTGGCTCCAGTTCCAGCAGCTCTGATTTTTTCGAGGGAGCAGCTCGGAGTTCCTAGAGGGAGCAGGTCGGAGCGCCTTCAGGCAGCAGCTCTGAGTGCCTCCAGGGAGCACCTCGGAGTCCTGCTTACAGCCGGCAGCTTTGCGAAGCTGAAGGCTTCTCTGAGTTCCTCCAGCCTGCGGCTCTGTTTTCGTGCTGCTCTGGCAGCTCCGAGTACCGCTCGGGCCTCCATGCCATGCCAAGCGGCTCCAGTGTGAGGCGAATATTTTGAGTATCCGAATGAATCTGGCAGCAATTTGCGAGCTTCTCATTTTTATGGCTCAATAAAAGTCTTATGCATATTTATGATTGCAAATCTGAACTATTCGCTGCCAGCTGGACAGCCATTAAGGGATTCAACTGCAGCTGCTCGCCCGCTCAGCGGGACTGGTAGGGTAGGGGGGTGGGGGGTGGGGGGAGGAGGAATATCTGTTCGTAACGGCTGCGGCTCGCAATTTGATAAATGATGTCCTGTGGGGCATGTCCTGCCAATTATTTATGTGCTTAAGGCAAGCTTTCGTTGCCTGACGATGCAGGCAGACAGACGGACGGACGGCATTCCAAATGTGGCCAACTGCTGTCATGTGCACGCCGAGCTGTAACATCTCAGCAATCGCTGTCAAACTGTCCTCTGTGACTCTCAAACCATCCAAGTGGCCTCTCCGCAAAAGAAGACTCGCCTCTAGCCGCTCACCTTTCGGTCGGGGCCGGTCAGAGCGGTTAGCTCTGTGTGATGAGATATCGATGCATCCAAGTTGTGTCAAGTTTTATGTTCAGCTGCTCTCAAACTGTAAGCGGGGGCTCTCAAACTGCGATTCTGCAAGCTAACCATTCGGAACTAGAAATTGTCTGGCCATCTGGGCCAGGGAAAGTATCGCGCGCACCCCCCCCCCCCCCTCTCCCGGGGGAGTCACAACACCCGTGACTCTCAAACTATGAAGCGGCTAAGTGACTGCCAAACTGTCTGCCTTCGGACCCTCCCAACCCCGCCAGGCGGAAAATATCCAACAGAAATAAAACATATTTTTGCTGTTTAATTCATAAATTCTTTAACATCTTTTTTTTTCGTTTTTCATTTCTCTTTTCTTTTTTTTTTTTTTTTTTTTTAATACATATTTATGTAAATATAACTAATTTACTGGTGTAAATAAAGCTATTATTTTTTTTGTAGTACGCTCTTTACTATGATTAGTTATTGTATTTTTTATGAATACA